>VZRO01002590.1:386401-412270 GCA_013397915.1 Daphoenositta chrysoptera
TGGTTAAAAATCGGTTTCTCCAGGCCCACGGGGGACCCGGGGGAGTGGGGGAGGGGAAACCCCTCCCGATATTCTCAGGAAGTTACCAGCTCTTGGCAGCAGCTTCCCGAGAGCTCCTCGACTTCCATGAAGCTTTGGGGGAAGGGGGAATCCCGATGCATTTGGGGACCCCTTATCCTGGCATTTGGGGGAGGGGTGCTCAGCCTCGGGCCATCCAGGCTGGGGCCGAAGCGGTTCCCCTCGCGATGCATGCCAGAGACCCCTTCCTGGCATTTGGGGGAGGGGTGCCCAGCCCCGGGCCCTCCAGGCCGGGGCCAGAGCGGTTCCCCTCCCCCGCCCCGCTCCCTGCTTCCCAGCTGCCGCCGCGGGATCAAAGAGACTCTTCCGCATTCTTGCCAGCTTTAAATATGCACAATCGCAGAAGCGCTTATTGGATTAGAAAGCTGCCAATTCATTTTCAGCTCCAATCCACGACAGTTGTGCATAGGAAGCTAGGAGGATCTCAATGACCTGACTGTCCAGGGGCCTGCTCTGATAATAAAAATGTGCACCATATACTGTGTTTTGAGTATGTTACTTTGATACAATCAATTATTATGGGTGAATTGGGGAGAAAAAGCAGAAGAGTCCAGAAAACTTAGTTTGATGTTGATGGACCTGAGAACCTTTTGATCTTAAAGGCTAAAATCAACCTAGTTGCTACACTTTGGCATCCAGCTCTTCCCAACGAGTCTTCAGTGAGATACTTGCTCCCTGTTGGAGCCTGGCATAGAAAGATACATGAATTCCAGTTTCTTGCTGTCTTTGTCTCTGCTGTGCAAGTGCTGATGGATGCTCATCCCCTGATCATGTTCATGAGCCTCTGATTCTTTGGGCTTTACAGCCAGGAGGGATATGGTGCTGCAAAACTTAGCTGCCTCCAAGTCCAAGCCAGCTCTTTGGTAAGAAGGACCCCTGGAAAGATAAACTCTTTTCCCTACCTCCCCTGCAGGCTGTGTTGCATATGAAGACTAGGCTTTATCCTCTGTACAGCAGTGTAACAGGCTGGGGACCAAAGCAGAAACATATGGCCAAATGATGAGAGAGCTTTAATTCTGACAGTGCATCCATTTCTTCCTTTGGATATAGCACAAACAAAAACTACTGAAGTGCCAGTTAAGCAGCATACAATTATTTGCAGATTGAGTATCAGAATTTTACAATTCATTTGAAGCAAGAACCATTTTAATAGTTCAGGATTAGATATTTGTAATTATTTAGGCTAGAAGGATGCATTCCTAGGACGTGCTCCATTTTTCTTTTGGAACTCTATACACACTCACTGCTTGGGAGAAGGACCAGGGAGGGAAAAAGATCTGTACAGTAACAGCTGATAAATTAAGGCTTTCTAGAACTTGGCTTCTGTCACTCAAAAGAAGACTTAAAGACTCTGTGTATCTAAATCACACATCTTGGAAGAGAAACACTGGGACTGCAAAAATATGAGGAACAGATGATATCAAAGGCTGAAATAGGCAGTCTGTTAAAATACCTGGTTCTGGTTTATAGCCTGCTCTAGTTAGGAGCTATGAAACAGACGGCATCCTCAAACATGGGACTTCAATTTGCCTCACGTAACAAAGCAAAACTTGAAATCACCATCCTTAAGTAACATTGGTCTTCCTATTGGAGTCCACAAGAAACTAAAAGGCTGGGGATATGTTCTCTTTTTGTCGCTCGGGATTTTGCCTTTTCTTCTCTCGGTGGGTAGCTGGTGACAATGTGTCCCCTGAGTTAGACATATTTGTATTTACAAAACCAGGAAAGAATGATCTGTGGGCTGCCACCCATCCAGTGGTAGGTGACAGGGGGCCAGGAAAAGCAGCAGCACTTCAACTGTGCGCCCCATTTCTTCCTGAGTGTTTACCACCTGCACAGCAGGCATGGCTCAGTGGCTCGTGGGCTCACCTCCAAGCCACGGCAGTTTATGGGCTGCGGATCCGCGTAAGCCGAGGCTGGCGTGAAGTCTGGCAGTCTGAAGCTGGTGTTGTGAAGCATCCAGTTTTGCCAGCTGCAGGAGGGTAATAATTTCCAAGAGAGGGACAGAGCGCACAGCTGAGGGCAGTAACTATCTCAGCTGTCACCATTTATTCCATCACCAAGTCTGAGTGTCAACACCCTCCAAGAGAGACAAAAGTAAAACTGAGTATCCAGGCATTGTGGGGCACAGATTTATTTCATTAAATTCAAATACTTCCTTGTGATGAGTGTTGTCTCTCTAACTTTTCCATACAGAAAAAGCATGCACTAATATATTGCCAGTTGGAGGGGTATATTTTTCTGTGCATGTGTAGATCCAGTTGGTTTCTTTGGGATGTAAAATACAAAGGAAAAAGCCATTTTTCTTGTCTTACCCTTGATTTTCAAAAAACTGCCAATTCCTATAAGCAGACCAAAACAGATAACAGATGGCACTGGCTAGCAACAAGGAAACCTAGATGCAAATATTGTATGGTATATGAAGAACGTCTCTGATGTGGCAAGGTTATGTTTTCTATCATGGTTTTCATACCAGTTGTGAGAAAAATCCAGTACTAGCACTTTGTGGTATTTAATTGGATGTGAAAGGTGCAAATAATTCAGCTGGTGACCAAATGATAAAATTGGTAATAAAAAAGCTAGCTGATAAAATTAATATATAGGGGCTCGAAATACTTCCCAGTAAAACCAACAGGAGACTCTCCAGTCATGTCAGCAGATATTCAACCTGCCTGTCCATTTCTGATTTTCGTCTGAGATCCCCATGTACACAGGTTAGGCTACAAAAAAGAAATAGAAGGTGCTTGTCTGTAAATGCTTTCCTGGCCCAAGTGATCAGTCAGTGGTTTTCACAGACATCAAAATCAGGCACCATGCAGGGTCTCTCAGAGAAAGCAGCAGGTCCAGCATGTCAGCCCCACAGGTGCCCAACACCCCTCCTTTCCCAGACCTGGGTATCTTCACAATGAACCAGGAGCCACAGCTGGGCTGAACTACAGGAGTGTGCCCTGCATGGTGCAGGTCTTCCAGAGCTTGCATAAGGTTGTTTCTAATTTAGCTTTGGTGGAAGTCAGACTAAAGAAATAAACGGGTATCTCTGCTGCAAATATCTATGCATGGGGAAACACCAGGAGCAACTTTGAGGAGGCGGTGAGTGGTGCCCTTGGGGGTACAGCACATGAGAGGGGCACGCCGACATGCAGATGAGACATCTGGTTGCAGTTTGATGAGTGTACATATTTTCCACTTGCTCCTGCCCACAATGTCACCTCTACCTCCGCTTTTAAATTGCAGCCTCCGGAGCAGGGAAAGGCAGCACGGGTTAAAAAAACCTAAAATCCCACCAACTTCTCTTTCCAACCAAGAGCGAAACTCTTCTTGTAGAAAATCAGTATCAGATCCATACCCTAGAATGAATAGTAGGGGTCTGAGCAGCTGGGAAGTTGAGGTCTAATGTCTTGGTTGGGTGAGATTAAAATTAAATGCCTTTTTCCTGCAGAAATGGGTTCTTGCCAAATCTCCAGTGTATAATACAGAACACTTGCTTCTTGTGCTGCAAAGGTCTAAGATATCAGACCTTCTATGTATGGCAGCAGACAGACTAATGCACTCAAAATGACAGAGCAATTTCTCATATTTACTCTCTTTGCCTCTACCCTCAGTGCCTGTAGAGACAGATCCATGGCAGCACGCACAGCCTTACCTTGTTGGTAGAAGGATGTGGTTAAATGCTCCCTGATTTTTTTTTACTAGAAAATGAATCTGTTGATGTGGTGCCAGCCAAATACTGACAGAAATTTGAGAGAGCTGTGAAGCTCACTTGTTCATTGATGCTCCACTTGTAAGTTATGTGCCTTAGAAAGTTAATTTGCTGGTAAAATACCTTTTTCCTAGCCCTTCACCCATATAACACTGAATCTATGCCTATAGAGAGCATCAAAACATCAAGAGTTTTCTTCATCATATGTGTAAAATTCAATTTTTCTTTGAAGTGCTTCTTAATACTCTTTTTGCATTCAAGTAAAGCTGTCACTGAGTTCACTGAGATTTGCCCACACAAAGGGCAAAGGTTCTGTCCCCTTGGGATTACACAAGCCATTTTCTAGTAATTTGTCTGCTAAGGTGACAGATTTCCTTATTATAGCACTGAAAACAGGAACTTCACTGTCTTCTCGCAGAAATGGCTCTACGTCTTTTATGAAACTCAGCCAAAGGCACTGCTCTTGTCAGCTGGAGTTGGTGGCTGTTTGGTTGGTCTGGACATGAGAATTATCTACTTCCCCTTCCTCTTTTTTGTTTTTGTTAATGAAGGCTTTATACCTGACTAAAATACATAGTTGTGTTTTTCCCTTCAGGTCATGTTATCGGAAGCTTTGAGTTGGGGGTGGGAGTAAAAAAGTTCACTTACTAAGTAAGATTAAAGAAATTAAAGGCTAAGGCTCATATTTAATTTTCCCTTGTAGATGTAATTTTTCATGCAGTGACAGCATCAGAACCTTTTCAAGTTTTATAGCTATTTCACATTTGGCAGAAACAACAGGAAACCATCTGTAGCAAAGCAGGATTGTTGTAAGCATAATATTCAGTAATGAAAAAAAAAAGATTAAAAGAAAACACTGTTATCTTTACGTGATAGCTTTGAAGGTGCAAAGAGCAGGATGCTTGCATTTGCTACTAACTTCATAAAAATTTTCTAGATGAGTCAGCCATGGAAAAAAATGATTATTTCAGCAGAAGGAATAAATCCCATAAGAAATTTGACTTTTGGTTTCTTGTTGAGATTTTCATGATGACTGTAAAGATACTTTGTGGTGAGGAGGCTGTATATGCCTGTTTTCAGTAAATCATAACTTACACTGGTGGAGTTTATAAGCATACACACAGCTTCAAATAGTCACAAAATAGTCACATTGTCCCACAAAAGGCAAGTAAGCTACTTGTGTTCTTAAGCTTTAACTCCATACCTGAAAGCCTTTTCTGGACCAGGGAAATAAAAATAAATTGTGGAGATGGAGACATCTTTTATTGTCCTCTGTTCCCATATAACAAGATGTGTTTGTTCTTCCTTTGTTGTGTTTTCTGTGCTGGAAAGCAGACTTTCCAACTGAAAGAATGTATACTCATTGCTTGCAGGTGAAAAATACCTTTTTCTGAAACTTATTTTGTTAATTGGGGTGTCACATCCCAAGGCTGCAGTTTCAGGGGTGTTCATGGTAGCCACTAAATATCTCTGAAGACCATGGTCCGTCCTGTAAAGTGGTTACATTGCACATATCCTTGTCAGAATGCCCATTTAAGAAAGGGAAAAAACCGTTTTTTTCAGATGTGTTCTAAAATTTAGCCTAGGCTAAACCTGTCTGTAATTTCTTTGTCACTGACAGTGTTTCACATTTTAATAATCAGACCTAGTTTTAAGCTAGCATTTCACTGTACAAAAGTCAAAATGTGTCAGGGAACTGCAATATCTTCTTGTTATTAATGTCTTAAATTATAGCTAGACACCCTGTTTTTCCAGTTTTCAAGGCAAGTTATGAAGGCTTTTTTTTTTTTTTAGTGCTGAGTTGATGAGACATTAAAGGTTTCTTTTTCAAATAGTTTGGCTGTTGGGTTGCTCCTTTCACTCACACCTGCCCCTTGACTTAGAAATCGTCTCCGCCTCTTCTGCATCAAACACTGAATTTACATAGACACAAAGAAAGTGTGGAAGGCCAACAGCTCGCACCGTCATTAAGATGGGAATGCAAGAAGAACAAAGCAGCACAATGGTAAGAGAAATCTAACAATACCCTGCCTTTCTGCGAGTCTGAATAACCAGGGCTTTCCCACAGGAGGGAACGGTGCTGAGGATACCGCAGGATTAGCAGATGCACGCAGGGCTGCTGGCAGTGACTAAGCCAGCAACAGCGAGTGAGTCGAAGTTCTAGACATGAGTCAGGTTTTGAACTTGTTGTGGTTTGTAGCGGCTCAAAAGGCTTTGTATGGCATCACTGTAAGAGTCTAGGACTGCGAAGTGATGGGCTTACAGCTGGTAGAGCCACTGGCTGCTTTGGAAGGGAGTGCTTGTTTTCAGCAAAACATTGTAGTTCAGCTCAACATCCACAGCATATCCTTGGCATTATTTTAATGCCTTTACCAAAGTGCTCCGGCTTATTAATTCAGTAAGGTCTTGCTAATTATACAAGCCTCCCTGGAGAATTTTAGAGATGCTCGTAAGAAGCATCATAAAATTATTTCTTAAAATATATGTGACAAAAATAAGACAAAAGCAGTGGAATGATACATGCGTTTAGCAGCTAAAGTAAGAAATTTTTTTTCTGTGTGCATGCCTTTTTCTTCTGGCACTCTAAAACACAGAAGCAAAGAAAATGAGAGGAAAACATGATGTCTGTATTTGTTTTGTTTCTTCAGAATTTTTTGTTCATGCCTTTTAAAACAAGTTTGGCATAACAACTTGAGTGGAAAGACTTGAGATGTTCCCTCAGTCCTGATGTTGTGGGTGTTTTTGCCTTTTATTAACAAACTGTTGGTGTTGTACTTTTATCTGCTGTTGTCTATGCCTATGACAGAGATGGACTAAAACTTAAAGAAAAGGTGCAATTGCTGCACAAGATGCCCAAATTGTATTAGTTTAGTCAAAATGAGTGAAAAACATCTGCTTTGCCCCTTGCAAAGCCAAGTGCAAAGGCAGTGCTAACAGCTCAAATTTCCCATGCAGAGGTAAAGCTGCTGTCTGTGGTGTTTTCCCTACCATTACTAATTCTAGATGGATTAATTTAACAAGAGGTGCACACAGACCTTTGCTTAGCTTCATAGGCATGTCCACTTTTGCAGAACAGATGCAAACTCATAAACAATTCTGCTTAACTCTGCAATATTTTTCATCTGGAGTTTTCACACTTTTTTGTATATATAGATGAAACACTTTTCCTTAATCACTGAAGAGTAATTAATGCTGGGCGTGTGAAAAGTGTGTAGAATGACAGGCACTGTCTGAGTCTTTGATTCTGGAGCACTCTGAGGTGAGAAGCAGATACTTTCTGTTAGATCATCTTCAAGGACTTAATCCCAAGGAGGAACCTGGATGCCTAAGACAAGTCACTTCACATGCAAAGTCTGAAACTCAGATACTAAGAAATCTTGCTTGCCTCCTCTTCACCGCAGAGATACCTACATACCTTAACACCCACGTTTGCATCCAGTGAGCTCCCTGCATGCCTGAACGTGTGCTTCTGGACATGCTTTGCCTGGCTTGGCCTGTGCTGGATGAACAGACCCACATGCCACATGTCAAGGCCTCCTGCTGACAGTGGTCACACTGTTACATGCTCAGGGAGCTCAGGTGGGCGATCTGGACTCAACGTGTTTCTCACCCTGAGGAGACTTTAGCTGTTTTACTCACAACAGTATCATCAGCCCCAGCTCTTGTGCATTCCAAAAGAGGTTTCTGTCTGTCCATCCCTCTTCTTTTTTAACTGTTACATTTTTTCTAGGCATTAGTGGCAATTTGGAGAGCAAAAGAAAAATAATACTGCCGCAAGAGTATGGAGACAGGCTGTGGGCAATACTCAGTATAAGATATCTAAATTTAGCTCAGAGTAAGAACTGGAGCCCAGTTTCCAAACCCTGACCCAGGTGGTGCCCCAGTAACTACGTTTGGGAGTCATGTGTCTGAGTGAAAAAGAGACAAAAACTGTCTCATGCAAAGCAGAAAAACAGCAAGAGGAGGGAGCTGGACAATCCTGAGAGAGCCCGTGTAGCCAAGCTGCCTGGCCAGGGGCTCCCTCTCCAAGGAGCCCACCCAGCCGGCCCCCAGCCACTTTGGGAGAAGATTTCCAAGACTGTGTTCATACAAAGGAGGACACTGTCAGGTGGAGATGTTTGGCCTTGTGTTGCCCTGTAGATGATGGGGTTATTTAGTGCAGAGATATGAAGCAGTGGCAGGAGGGGTTCCATAGGCTGGATTTTGGGGGGAGTCCAGAGGACTGTAGGGCAAAGCTTTGTCAGGTTTCTAAGCCCTGCCAGGGTCACGACCAAGATAATTTGAAGATCTCTGTTTTGAGGTGTCTCTTCCCAGACTCTGCCTGTAGCAAGGATGCTGCCGCCTTCTGTGCCTGCTGTGGAGCACTGAGTCCATTATGGCACTGTTCGTGTTGTGAACCTGGCCTGATCCCCAGTGAAGTAGGAAACTTTCCTAGGAAAAATGCTAGACATTAGTCTAGGCTAGTCAAAGATGGCTAAGAGGCAAGCAGCTCCAGGAACACTAGCATGGATGCTGATTTCTGATGGATCAGTGTCTTGTGGCCAATAGCCAGCTCCAGCTGAAGCTCTTCCCACTGGGACATTTGCAAAGACCTTGCTGCCATGTGCATTTATCAGTGGCTCACAAGGCACCCTTGTCACATGCTGTAGTGCACCATGAAACCTCTGGGATCTGCTGGGGAAAGGGGCTGGGGCTGTACAATTAAGCTGCGGAAGTGTGTGGGAAATTGCTGCATGGCCACACAAGCACCATTTGCTTTGGAATCCACTTAAAATCTGGATAAATACACCCAGTTAAAAAAAAACAAAACCAAAACCACAAAGTATCCCTCCTGCAAATATCCAATAACCCCATGGCTTTGGCACTCTCTTGAGATGCAGGTGTTGGAAATTCAGCTCCCTGTTCCAAATTAAACAGAGGGAGTATTTGATGTTGTCCCATTTTACTCAAACTGTGTCATACACCTGCACTAATAAATTGATCTGTGGAAACCATATACTTCATATACTCCTCTGAAATGTGCAACCATACCCTGTAAGTCTTCAGTCCTTACTAAAGGTCTAGCAGTACCTTAAAGAACAATTATTTGGAGTGCAAGCAGAGAACACAGCAGAGATTTAGGAGAAAGATGTAGCAGGCCAAACTTCAGTGAAGGGGTAATAGGTGGTATCAATGTGGTCATCTTAGGTTTGTATTTCCAGGCTTTTGAGTGGTTTTGAAGTTTAAATGTTCTACAGTCACTATAGTATTTTCTGAACACTGACCATTTGTATTGTAAACGAATTGGTTTTTGGTTGAGAAACTGCTGAGATAATACACCCTTTATAATAATACAGCCTTTAATACACCCTATAATAATGCACTTTGGGAGCGGGAACAGCACAATTTGATCTTTATGTGTTAAAGACTGAAGTTGCTCCCTTTTGGAGAAGTTTGCTTTATTGGGCACATAAATTAGGGAGAACCATTTTGTAGCTCTATATACAGCTTTGACTTCTTCCTACAAGAAGAATACTTGTGTGAGAAATAAACAGGACCTCAGGGATTCAGATGAGGGGCTTCATATATGTAACAGTCTGGGCAAGAAAAACGTACAGAACTGATTCCATGCAGACAGGCAAACTCAGTCATTGTTTCCTCAAGGCTTTAAACTTACATCACCATGAGGTGCTAAGAGACGGGGTGATCTTATGGCTTTTTTTTTTTTTTAACAGATTTATCTATCCAGTATGTCATGACATGACAACAAAGATGAAAGAGTTTTAATTGGCATGTAATGTATGTGGGTTTGGGTCACTTTTAATTACATGTGAATAGTGCAGAAGAAAAATAACAAACACAGCTCATTAGTAACAAAGAAAAATGCTACCCTTTCTGCTGCACACTTGTGGGCTGAGATTTGACATAACGAAGCTCAATGTAAAAATAACTCATCTGTCAATACCACGATTTATCAAGAAAGGATGAGCTCTCTGTAATGCATGGTTTGAATTAACTGTCGCTTGCTGTCGAGGTGACTGAGACGCCGTGTACACATTTGGCACTTACGTGCATACATGAGTTTTTGTAGATGTCTTTTGGAAACACAGCCAAGGGAGCCAAAAAAAACAGACTGTGAAAGCAACCTGAGCACACATGTGAACACAAGCACTTGCTGTGCACTGAACGCTTTGTCCTTTAAACAAGCTTCCTGTTTGCCTTTTTTGGAGAAGAATTAGCTTTCGTTGTTCACTGTTTTAAAGCTCTTCACTTTACATGCCCTCAGGTCCCTGCAAGGTGACACTTTAGACAAGCTGTAAAAGAAATGTAGTTGCTCAGCTGCTGTTGTGCACTTGATAGTTTTGTCTTCCAGAAATGATGTTTCTATAACCCTTTATTTATTTCAAGCCATGGTCACGGAAATAAATAATTTTCTGTTACAAAGTTTTGCTAGAATACATTGCTACCACTACAAGTATGATTTTTCCACTGCTTGCACAGAGTACTCAGACGAAGCCATCTTCTAAGAACTGCCCCAGACCAGGGCCTGGGGGACTCCGAGGGACTCTGAACCAGGCAGGCTGTCTTCAACTCTTGGAGAGAAACAGGTGTGCCAGGAGGCAGGAAGGGCCTCTTTGCACAGCCCTCTCAAATCATAAACATGACTATTGCTGTATTTCAGTTTGCAAGATGATCTTGACATCGACCTTTGCAGGCAGAGGCTGATGACACAGGGTGGCACATTTCCCAGGTAGCAATAGGCCCCAAGCAGGTGAGAGTGAGTTGCCTGGGACTTCTGTCCAGCCACCTTCTTTCTGTGGGGGAGTTGAATGGCTGTGGAGAGCAGGTGCATGAAGGGAGCAGGTAGAACAGAGGGTCAGGATTGCAGCAAACATGAGGGTTGTAGGAAAGGATGCTCAAATCCTGTGTGGGCTCCCAAGTTTTTGAAGAGCAGCAGGGACATGAGCAGTGGCTGTGGGAACAGCACAGGGGGAAGGGGTCCCTGCTGCTTTCCGCGGCGGCGCTGCTCGAGCGAGAGTGAAGTGGGGCATGGCAACCAGAGGAGTCACACAGCATTAAAAGGGAGTCATTGGCACCTCAAAGCATGTGTGGTGAGGAAGAAACTGAGTTAATAGGAGGCAAAGGACCGAATGGGGACAAAACCAGCAAATTATTGGAGGACAGGGAGAAAGATGGCATCTCTCTGGGGGTGAAGAAGGAATTGCTGGTGAATCCAGAGCATTTGCTGTCTAATTAATTGCTGGTACTCTCATTCTTGAATAACATAACGAGCATCAAACTTTGAAGTTCCATTTTCAGAACAGTAAAATTATTTGATCAGAAACACAAAGGAGGGAGAAAGTACAAACAACATTTCATAGGCTGCAGAAAAACTATCTTGAGCCTGAAAGGTGTCTATGGATTTACCATGTAGCCCTGCATACATATATACATATAACATATAAATAAGTATTCACTTTTTTTATTAGCTCAGAAGTAATTCTAAAAGTTCCAGTGATTACCAGTATACAGAGAAGTTCCCTGAAACCTTCTTAGCATGTTATTACAGTAAGAGCTGTTCAACACCAGCAAAAGATACACAGTGTGTACAGCTACAAAATACATTTATACTCTGGCCAAGTAGTTAATCACAAATAACTATGTGAACAATCTTGGTTAATGTACAAGCTTGTCATCCATATTCATATTTTCATCTTCTGATGGTCTTTCATTGCTGTTTGTTGCAACTTGGTTTGGGAGGTGCTGAAGATCCTTTTGGAAAAGGAAGAACACAATGATTCTACATGGTTGTGGACTTGGCAGTGCTGGGTTAATAGTTGGACTTGATGATATTAAAGGTCTTTTTCAACCTAAATGGTTCTATGATTCTGTGCTTAGACCAGAAGGCCGTAATAGTGCCTATAACTGCTTCTTGAAAATTTCGTCATTTTTAAGAGGCGGGCAGCAATGAAGAGGCTGCTTAGAGCCATGTATTTCTGTTTCCCACTCCTGTGGCTCCCTGTGATGGCAATCTGAACTGGCCTTGCTTATGCTTGCTTTTTTTTTTGTTTTTTTTTTTGGCAAAGCCATGCACAGTTTATTGCATTTGACTTTAGGTTCAAGCGGCATTCTGTAGCGCTGTCAAGAGCTGAAATGTCAGAATGAAATACTGAATGCTATTTCCTCAAATGCTTGGTGTCACAAATTATGAAGGCTCCAGGAGAAGTGTCTCCAACATATTCCCGTGATTGCTGCGGAGGAGCCATGCTGCATTTTTCAATACATTGGTCATGAGTTGATGAAACCGATTTCTCTGAGAATCTTTTGCTGGCACCAGATAGAAGACATCCCTCAAGAGAAAAAAACAAAAAACAAAGCAAAACTACAAAACAGCCCACAGGAAAAAAAGAAAATTTAAAAAATAATTATAAATGGTAAGTTTTTCACTTGCAAAAAATGGAACAGGATACCTGTGGCCAAGCTGAGATTGTTGCTGCAGCTTCACATGCAGTTGTGTCAGTTCAGTGCCAATGTAGATGTTTTTCCTCCCACCCAAGTGGGCAAATGTTGGATGTGTTTTTCAAGCTCTCTTCCCACCCTCCCTTTTGCCCTATTTTAAATCTGCTGCAAACTTAACCTGCTTTATTCAGATTTGTAACGGCATGAGGCTTAAGTGCTAGCTGGGACATGCAAGTACCTGGAGTCCTAGAAATGCTCATAATTTGCATTCTTAATGAAACATAATTTAAAATCCTAAATATAGAAAGTGCTCTATAACTGAAATGGATTAAACCAGCTCCATTTCCCCAGCTCTCAAACATCCCTGTCAGCCCAGAAGTTTTGGAAGAAGCCCTGTAAAGCCCCAAGTCTTAACTGCTTGACAAAGGAGAACCAGAAAACCAAATATAATCTTTCTGTTGGGTTAAATACAGAATGTGCGTATGGGTGCTGCCCAATAGCAGGTGAAATCTGTGGTGCTAGAACAGTCCTTAGGGACCTTAGTTTTTTTGCTAATCCTATATTGCTTTCTGATCTCTGGATCCAAGCTAGGCATCATGAAATACTTCAGAAGGTTTTTCTTACTTTGAAGTTTTACCTTAACCACCTATGCTGTCATTTTTTTCTGCCTCCTTTTCTCTATCAGTGTAATTTCAGAATATCTCCTCAGAACTGTTTTTGAGTGCCCTGGATTAATGGGGCATTATTCCGAATGCCATGGTAATTCTTCACCCTGGAAAATTCTCCTCATCTGGTTCTGCACCACAAATTGCATCCTTACACCCCAACTTTTATTGGGCCTTTGAGCGGTAGTGTGATACAGGCAATAAGTATCTCTGCCAATTGCCAGGTGTTACTCTGTCTTTATGACAGACATTTTCTGCCTGCATCACTTCAAAGCCTTCAGTAATTAGCCCAACTCCTACTAATGCTACAGTTTCAGCAGCCTGAGCTCTAGGATGTTCGGCTGGGTTTCTCTGCGTCCTGACACTGTGCTGAGCACACTCTTCTGTCTCTCCTCTTGTTTGCTTTGCCTGTCTCAGTGCTCTATGGCTTTGCCTCCCGTCAGACAGATTCAGTGTAAAATTAGGACCTTACTACCAAGGGTTTTCCTCCAGAGAAATTTAAAAAGCCGAATGAAAGCAGCTTACTTAGGGACAGAATCCTAAAATGAAGAAATCAGGCTTGCCTCAGAAAACATGGGAACGACATGAACTGATGGCACAGTTCTTCTCATCATCTCCCACCAAGTCAAAAAGCTCCTTTCAGTCCTTCGCAAGCACCCGAGAGGTTACCGCTTCCCTGGCAGTGGGGTGGCTTAAGGATCCCGCCCGACGCCTGCTCCCACAGCCCGGCTGCCAAAGGCAGGGAGAGGCTGGGCCGAAACACAGGTGCCCACACAGGGAGCCAGACCCATTTATTTCATCCTTGCGCCCCGCGCCGCAGGCTGCCGCTGGCTTCTTCCCTGGGCACACCCTCACACGCTCCTTCGTGCCCGTCTGTCTTTCCTCCACCCACTACCTGCATCAGAGGTTTGATTCCCCCCCACCACCCCCCTTTTTTTTCACCTCAAAGTGATAGCAATTCCTGGTGCATTTATCTTAGATGATGTGGTTGTTGTAAGATGAAGTACCTGCAGCAGCCAGTCTGCGGTTGATTTGAACGCAGGCGAGTCTCAACAATGAGCTTAAAGGAGGGTGTCAGGTATAAATCTTGTCTTCAAACAGCCAGGGTGCATTCCAGACTTCAGAGACACCTCTTTGTGTGGAAGGTTGGTTGGGTTTTTTTGCCTCCTTTTTCTTTTTCTTGGACCTGGAAGAGGATGAAAGTGGCGGGGTGTGTGCGTTCGTTTAGGCTGATAATGAGAGTGGGGCTCACGGGCATGGTAATTTGGCAGCCTCTTCACTTCCTGTAACAGTTTAAAAAAAAAAAATCATTCAAGGGCTGCTTAAAGACAAACATTTTTTGTTTGACTACTGGTGGCTCATTTTCTGAACACCCATGCAATTAATCTTATTTGTATTAAAGAGGCAGGCTGCTTTTTGTAAGGTTTTCTGAGCTATAATTAATGAAGATCAAAAATGTTACAGAGACATAATATTTAACTTTTCATAGGTGCAACTGCACAACATCTGCAGCAATTAGAGAAGCAAAAGAAAAAGGCATTGTGTTGGGTTTTTTCCCTTTCAAAGTGTCTTTGTTAAGCCTCATCAGTATTCTAGCTGGGAATGTAATTTTTGGTGAGGAGACTAATCGATACTAAAACCACAGATTTTTTTTTTTTAATTGCATTGATTGTCAAACACTTGGTTCAAAAATATTATCAGCTATGTTGGACTTGTGAGAACTGAGCCTGTGAAGTTAAGTGCAGAGCTATCTGTACTGCACCTTGAAGAATCAGACCCAAACAAGAGTGTTTACTGCTTGCATAGTAGTTTTCAAACAAATGCACGAGAGTGTTAAAACTTCAAAAGCATCATAGCAGTTCATGATTTTACATGTAAAAAGTCCTGGATGTTTTGCCACTAGGAATTTTGTAACACAGATTATCTTCTAGCTGTGTTGCTTAAAACATAATTAGTTTCTAATAAGTAGTAGCTTATTTATCTCTGGATGATTAAATGAAGGACTCTGGAATGCATCACTTGAAGACATATGACAAGAAACATGCATAGTTCTACCTTGGCACTAGCTGCCTCCCACTCCACCAACCTTTCTGCAACCCTAGCAAAAAGAAATCTGGCTTTCACTGGCTTGAAATCAAAATGTGGATGGCTCCAAGTGTGTCACTTGGATTCACGAGGCAATGGCAAGCTTTGCCTTTACAACAGACACACAACTTCCTTATGCCAGGGATAGGCTGTTCCATATGCATGTGGCATTTTGTTAGCACTTTGCTAGATTAAAAAAAAAAAAAAAAGCTGCAGCTACATCATTCCTATTAGCATCTGAACTCTTCTGACATTGCTAAAGCAAAATCATCTCTGTCATCTCTGTGATCTGCAGAAAGTCTGATCCAAACATTGTTTGAGGAACAAGCTATCCTGGTGTGATCCCAAAACCAAGAGAGGCACCATCTGATGTGCACTAAACCACATTAAGAATGAAGGAAGAATTAATCTTTGTCCTTCCATTGCATCATTGTGGATGCAAGTGTCACATGAAAGGTGACATATGAAGAAGTTACAACCCACGGATACCCACCACACCATAGCTGTACCATGATAAGTGCTGCCTGATGACAAGTCCCCTCCATCTCCAGGAACAAAAAACCGTGCATCTAGAAACCCGGAGGCAAGGATTCGGGGCAGTGCTGAGCACCCTGCTGTTGTGCCCCAGCAGCCTACACCCCAGCTACTCCTTCCCAAGGAGAGAGCAGCCCGGTGCCCTTGTGTCTGGGGGCCCTTGTGTTTAACCCGTGCTTGATGTCTGAAGATAGATAGGTTTGGTTTGAAGAAATGTTTGCAAAATTGAATCATGGAGATTTTTACGTGCTGATTACATCACATTTATTTCTGTTTACTTTGTGATTCATAACTTTGCTAATTATATGCAAGCAAAAAAGGCTAAAAATCTATTTTATTTAAATGTAAAGTTATCCATCATATACAAGAGACATCTGATCTCCAAATCTAACCCCTCTCAAGGCCAAAGCCCAAGCAGGGCCAGTGGATTGAATGAGAGTGCTGGGCTTTGTGCAGAGGACAACAGTAGCAGGGTGGCTTGGGGGTGTCAGGAGAATTAGCAGCAACATGCTACCTCAGTCCTAGCAAAACCAGGCACAAGAAAATGTCAGCAGTTTCAGGTTTTTTCTTAATTACAACACTGTTATCCATAAAAAAATGCACACTTCCAGGACCAAAATCTGTAAGTTCTTTGAATGATATCCAGGTTTTTTACATTTTAACTGAGGTGAGCCCCTCCCACAGTCCCCCTGGTTACTCATCTTTCCAAGCACTCTTTCATCTCTTATCTTTCAGACTGTAAGATCTCTGAGAAAGAGACAGTTTTTATTTGTGTATGTACAGCACCCGCATATTTAGCACTAAGCTCGAATGTTTGCCTACACTGTAAAACAGTTGCCAGACAGTGTGGTTTAAGAGCATGTCAAGGGTATTAATTTCTAACAATTAAGAAGGGAGTGAGAAACAGTGTGAACAAGCTGTAGTTTTTGTTCAAAACAAAGTGATTGAACATGGAACTCCTTGAAGATTTCAATCAGAGAACCCCAAATGCAGCGTTGGTCAGTACACAGCCGAGGCTGTCTGTGCAACAACATTTCTGCGCCTTAGCTTCTTTCTGCCTCACGATGCTTGTACGCTAATCACAGCCATCATCATGAAATGTTTTGATAAGGATGTTCTCAGGAGGAGTTGGAGGGCTCTGGTAAACTACAGTCACTGTACTCGCACTTAACAGGCTCCATTTGTTCAGGTAAATGAGGTGTTTGGGGATTTTTCTTTACCTCTTCAGCCTGTCCCCTTTTATCCAACAGATCTACTGTGTGAGGCCCCAGATTTTTGATCCTGCCCTCAAAATGCAGGCCTGCTTTAAAGTCAGAGGAACAGTGCCTTTGATGACTTTCATTTATTATACCATATAGCCCCTACACATGTATGTTCAGTTTATAGGTAAAAACACAGCTGGTTTGACTCTGTATGGCACTTTTTCACATGACGTGATTCTTTTTTTCTGGTGAACTGCAAGAGGTATGAAGTAAGTCAGAAAAATAGTATTTTGACCCTCAGTTCATGTAGAAATAAATAGTTGTGTGGGCACCAGCCACTAGAAGTTTGTATCTGTTTTCTTTCCCTGACTACCATCACAACCTGAAATCATAAAATCACTCTTCATCTTTCTTTTATGTGGTCTCAAAGATGAGATCTTTTAGTGTTGCTTTTTTTCTGCCTGTGATTTTAAATGAGTAAAAGATCCTCTGAAGAGCTGTATTCATTTACTTGCCTATGTGTGGCTACTGCCATTTAAGCTGTGCTGTGTAAGATGCCCGTGAGAGCTTGGCAGGTCTGATATAGGACCTTAAGGGCACTCACTGCCTTTTGAAGTGCCACACTGGGGCCAGGCAGAGTCCACAGGACATCTCAGGTGCCACCACCCACATGTACGTGGGCAGCTGTGTTGAGCTCTGTTTGAGTCCAGCAACAAGAATTGTTTAGTTAATGGATCCAGAAAGCTCCTGATCCACTCCCTGGTCTTTAGCCAACTTCGTTTTCCCCAAGAATATCATACATTTCTTCTTCCTTGCTCTCATGGGTGTTCCCAGCTATCCAAGTAAACACAACTTTTACATTTGCTGCTGCATATAGTGTATTCCTACCTTGAATGTCAATATCATCACTTTGCAACACCCTAGTAGGGTTCCAAAATAATGTTGGTAATTTATTATTACTAATATGAACTGATTACTACCTCCTAACAAACTTCTATGAAAATCACAGAACAGAACATAAAATACTGGCTACAGTATAAGATTAAAGTAGGGGTTTCTTGAGTATGAGCTCCAATAACATTGAACATCCAAAAAGTGAGATCACTCTATTTTTTAAAAAGTATAAATTTCCTATGCCTTGTGTAAATTGCCCTCATGTTTCCAAAGATGCCTAGAAGAAGAACAGGCCTTGACATTACTAAATGAGTAATATGAGGTATACTTAACCATATAAAATTGCTAGATAAAGAAATGGCACTTATCTGGTAACATAAACTGCTTTTTTCAAGCCTGCCCTTTTGCAGCATCTAGAGATTTATACTAACACTTTGTTCAAACCTTCAACTTAGTGTTATCATGGAAAAGAAGATCATCTGGAATTTCAGAAAACTGGACCTCTTCTTTAAGTCAAAACTTGCTTCTCTCTGGATCCATGTCTTTATTAATGACACATGACAAAGTGAAGTTGAAGTGTATTTACATCTGAGGCAGGTCACGGATTTCTTTCTCACAGTGGCAGTAGGCTGATGAGGATCAACATACAATATTGCTAGTGAGAAGTAATCACATTTAAAAGTCTATCAGAGAACTACCCCTCCTGCATTCCTTCATGCCCTTGATCCCAGATTTTCAGAACTTTATAGAAATCATCGTTGTGCCCATTACATTGAATCCACGAAAAGCAAATTTGAGTGTGTGATGGCATTGATCTGTAGTAATGAAGTGCTTGTAAAAAACGTTGTTTGCTTTACCATGCGCACAGTGCCAGAAGGTGTAACACAGGAACTGCCAGGAAAGAGTATTCCTGGTGCTGCTGAGCAGCACAAGAAGACAGCTGCCTGTCTTCCTGGCAATTGACATGAGAAGTCAGAGTGGAGCTTTCACACTAGGAACTCAATGTCTTTTCTAAATGTACGTTTAGGCCAGCTGGTAGTTCAGAGGAAGGTCTGTGAGGGGTGAAGTCTGGCACATCTGAGGACTGTCTGCACATTGGTCTCAGCGCCTTAAATGAGTAAAGCTGAGGACTGGTTTCCTCAGCACTGTGTCCATCACCAGAGTTCTCCAGGCCACTTTTGCAGAGGAGTTTGCATTTATGTTAAAGGTTACACATAGAAAGGAGTTTTTCAGCCAGTCATTTGTTCACATACACACACTCAAACCCTGCTAACGCTGTTTCTAAGTAACTTAAACAATTTATAAATTCAGTTCTAATTCAGAAAGAGATTTAGACAGTAAAATTGGGAAACAGGTTTGGAAAATACAAAGCAATTCAAATGTAGGATTTCCTAAGTGAAACAGTTAACATGTTTATAGTACTTTACCTGATAAAGTTGCTTATTTATTTTAAGAGGAGCAAAAACCTTTCCCAAAACCATGGGGAAACACCATGGGGCAGATCTTCTTTGCATGAACCATTTCATGCAGTCTGAACTTGGTCCTCAATTTGACCAGTAGAATACCCTGGAAGTATGTCCTTATGCCCTCCAGTCTTGCCAGGAAAGCATTGCTGCCTGAAGGCACAGACTGCTAGAGCTGTAGCAGCAGCACCAAGCCATCTCCATCTCCAAAGCAGCCGTGTTTGGTCCAAAGGCTGGGGAAAGGAGTGCTTGGCTTAGTGGCTTCCCATCCTTCCTAACTGGAAAGCTGCTCTTTCTGCTCACCCCAAAGCAAAAAGAAGGCGGGAGAGCAGTTCAAATCACACCACCATGGCTCTAGGACCTAGACTGCAGCAATCCTAGTGTTCACAGTGAGACAGTGCCCGACACCTGAGAGCACTGAGGTGCCCAGCTGAAGAGCCCAGCAAAGGGCACCAGGGATGGTCTCCCACCCCCTGAGCTGCCTGCTTTGAGAAGGAGGGTGCACTCCAGAGCATTCCCTACCTGCTCTCTGGCATGCCTGTGTGGGATGCTTGGGGGAAAATATGGGCTTCCTTAGGATCACTGCTCAATGCCATAATGGATGGCTAATTATAAGTCTTGCAGTGAAAGAAGCAGCCCCACAGACATCTTAAGCTACTATACTTTAAGTAGAAGCGTTATTTCTGGGATATTATTCCCACAGGCCAAAGTACAATTACACTGTTGGTTTATGATTCCTTGTAAAAAAAAAAAGAAGTTAAATGAGCAAAGTGTATGTTTTTAAATTAATCCTCTTAACAAAGACTCACTTAGACAGAGTTTCACCTTTTGCTTCCTCCTTGTAATGTCAATGATATCTGGGAAAGTCTCTGGTTTGAATCTTTGCATGGCACAGGGCAAAGGGTCTAAGCAGGTACAGGATAGCAGGCTTGGTCCTGCAAGGTTGGGTTCTTTCTTTGAAATCATCAGGAAACCTGATCCTGTATAGTAAATGAACAAAGAAAGAAGCCCTTTGCTGTGCAGTACTCCTCCAAAACAGCAGAGAGAAATTAATGTTATTCCCTCTACACATAGGAGAACAAGTTCTTGAAGCAAGTCAGGGGTCTACTTCATTCCTGTTGGGAGCCTAGAAATACGGTTAGTTGCACCTGATCACTCCATGGTGAGACATTGCAGTCAACTCTTTGCATGCATCCTAATAACTGCCAAGAAAAATACTCCCACAAGTTGTCCATAATTAACCTCTCTCCAGAAGATAAACCATATGAAGAAAAGACTGGGAAAAATGAGCTCTGATTTACAAGTTGTGAGAAACCACTTTGCCCTCTCTAAAGTGTCACTTCCTTGGGCAAAGTGACAGAAAGATGGATGCAGTTTTAAAGCTTTGAGCTGTCATGGAAGTGGTCTTTTCTAGGGCACACATTTCTGACTTGAAAATAAAAATGGACAGAGTTTGACAGAGTTAGGAGAAGTTTGAAAGCTGTGTCTTGGAAAGAGGGAGTTGAAGAGAGAAAAAACTAACCTATCAGCACTGGGGATTGTACCTGTCTGCCTGGGATAAATTCAAAGTCAGGACACTGTTTCGAGGGTCCTTTGAGTTCATTCAGGATGTCATTGAAGTGCAGAAGCCCAAAGTTTATACATGTTCAACACTTTGTGCTGTAACTACTGAGAAACAGCATGCAGTGGGATGGTGAGAAGTAATTAAAAATAAGGAAGATAATAGATACGACCATATATTTCAGTCTTATTCGTATAATAACTTAAATCCCACAATATGTGGAAGGATTTTATGAAAGGATACCACTATAAGCACTAAAGACCTACCCTAACATAAATTGTATGTAATGGCTTTTCACGGCAGCATGCCACTGACTTTTAGACACATGGTAGAAAACACAGCACTGTGTTGTTCTCAGCAATACTTTCCATTTTCATTTAGAGTGTGTGGGTTTGGAGCATGTGACTGGAGGGGAAATGTTTTAGGTTTAACAAAAACAGGCTCTGGACTGTGCCTCATAGAGGAAGCTCAGAGATTTCACCTAGAAAGAGCAGTGGGGCTTTGGTTGCTTGGCCACTCGCAGGGAGTGGGGTGGTCCTTTGTGGGCCTGCATTCCCGAGACTTGAGCTTGAAAACATTCCCCTTCCCAAGCACCAAACATGGTTTAAATAGGATGCCTGTTTTCTAATCTTAAACAGCACCGTCAGCAGCTTGATACTTCAAAGACCGTGCTAGGCTGCTGGCTGGGTGCCAGTCCTCTGAAGGACGGGTGCCCACATCACTTGGCACAGCAGCTGGTGTTTCTCTTGTCTCCAGTCACCAGTGCCAAACCTGCCCCTTTGGTAAAGCCCAGGATCTCATCTAAGGCCGTGCTCACTAACCACAGGCTGCATATACAATAGCCTTTGCAAACACGATTAATTGTCTTGGAGATGTACAGCAGCCTGGAGAGTAGCTCAATCTCTAGCAGAGAAAACGTGTTCTCTGAGATGCAGGTATATGGGAACAAACAAGAGTGGAGGTGGGCGCTTTAATTACAAACCCAGGTAGTCGGTAGCAGAAGTATCCCAACCTCCAGTTCTCTGAACACATTTAAAGGATGAAAGTGAGTGATTCATGTGTAAAAGAGGCACTAGTCGTCACTGAATATCCCAGTCCTAGGGTAAGCTGGGTATTGTTTTTAAAGCCTGTTGCTTTCCCAAGATGTCAATTTGCATGACAGGATGCTAGCTGTATTGTGCAAATGGTCTGTCAAATCTAT
This sequence comes from Daphoenositta chrysoptera, assembly GCA_013397915.1. NCBI lineage: Eukaryota > Metazoa > Chordata > Aves > Passeriformes > Daphoenositta > Daphoenositta chrysoptera. Next base: position 408,224 of record VZRO01002590.1, read on the forward strand.
CACAGTGACAAGGAAATACTGTGCGCTCCTCCTTCCCGCTGAAATTCCTTGAATACCTGGTGCCAGCAGATCAGCTGATAATGCAAAGAGGGATGAAAGCAGACGTCCTTGTTTAGAAGAAGTGACTTTTCAAATGGGTTTTGACAGGCTCCCTTCATCTTTCTGTAACATGTCATTTCAGTGCAAGCAACAGACTACAAATAAACCCTCTGGTGCAGCAAAGGCTATGGCACTTGTCATATTTTCAGTAAGTGTGAACTGTTACTTAATTGTTAATGTACTAGTGATTATTCCATTACTTGGAACATATAGAGTGTTGTATTTCAGCCTCTGAGCTCAGGTTTGGCTATTTTCAAGATTCTTTTCAAGTTTCTGATCAAGCTGCTAAGCACAGGTTTGTGTTAGGGTAGGTCTCTGCTGCTTATAGTGGTATTGTTGTGATAGGAAAATTATATGACTACTTCCTTTGAGTGCATTGAACACCCACTAGTTTTATCTACGTGATCCTCTTTTATTAACTCTGTCAACTGCCATACAGAATGTGCTCTTTGTGTCTCATGGCTCAAATCCAGATGCCGCCAGCATCACTGAGAACTTCACTGCAGACTTCAGGGGGGTTTCACCGGCACAGCTGTGCCTGATGCTTCACCTCAGGGAGGAAGCTGTCTTGTTCATCCTCAACTGCCAGGCTGTACTTTTGAGACAGGGTTGTTCAGACAACCCACGTCCTCTCAAGTGTCTCAGCCCCTCCTAGTCTAGGGACTGTGGTCTCTATCCCTCACAGGTCTGGAGCCAGGCACCTCAGTATACACCCTATCTCACCAGATGGAAGTGAGTGTCACCACACAGGGAGCATGGGACTGTTCACAGAGACACAGCTGTGTCCCTCTGTGCCTGCCAGCAAACACTGCTGGAGATGACAGGTTTTAAACCCCCAATACAAGAGAAAAACCTCTAAAGGACAGGGGAAAAAAGCCTACCTAGAAAACAAGGCTGGGCTGACTCCATCTGTTTTACTTAGGGCAGAAAAGCACCATACAAGGTGCAACCAGGAGCTACTGCACACACACCAGGTAGTTTGCATGGCAGAAGAAATATATCCATGGGGCAACAATGGCCTCAGCACAGAGCCTGAGATATGTCTTGGGCTTTGCCTCTCCTGGCTTAGTCCCAAAATATGTTAAAGTAGCCTGGAAGCTGCTTTGACTTGTATCCAGCTATAAGAGCTCCAGTGAACCATGGAGGCACATAAGGCAGGGTGTAGTAATGGTTACAGGTTTTCTAAGATATCTGAAACATCTATGGCAACATGTCAGACTGATCCATAGGAAGATAACTAAAGTCTGCTCAGCTGCACATGAGCTCACCCTCTTAAGACAGGTCCAAGGCTTTAGAGAAATAAGCATGTTTACATAAGAGAGAAAATGTTTCCCATATTTGCCGCTTCCAAACCGATCTACAGCAGTCAGTCTATCATGGGAATTATCCTTCTGTCTTTCAGCCCCTCCCTTTAAAGCAAGCTCCTACTATGCAGCACAACAAATTCTGCAAGCCTACTTAGCTGTGCAGGTCATGCTCCAGCCTCCATCACTGCAGTTCACTTCCAGGATGGCCTCTCTTCCCTGAGAGGAACCTAACAGCAATGTGAGGCCAAGAACAAGAGCAGCACTACACAATGGCATGCTGTGTTTGAGCCACCTAAGAATATGCATCAGAGATCCAACTGGATCTCCTATGGGTTGGAAAGGCAGCATTAATCTTTTCTCACACCGTAGAGCAGTTTCTCATATATTTTTGGGAAGACTTTGTCTTTCCCAATGAGAGGAGACTTCCCTTTTTCAGCTGCAGCCCAGTCAGGGAGTTTCATACAGATGCATGTCAGATAAAGTTGCAGCTAGAAGCGCTGCCAACATGCAGGACTTAAGCACAGGATGTCAGCAGCAAGCCTGTGAAGCATGAGAGAACAATTACATGTGTGGCCCTCAGTGCTTTCGTGGCTTCACAGTGATGTGAGTCTTAGTCTGTTCCAGGTTTCTTCATGCTGGATGTTAAATTAAATAAGCAGATTGAGAATGCTCTAGCAGCCACCTTTAGAAGAAGCCTTGGAGGTTTAATGTGCTTTAACTTCATGGGTTTAGTTCATGTTACCAGTTCAGATCCTCTCCCAGAATCTCCCCCCATGCTTACAAGCCTTTAGTGTTATTTTAGATTCTCGCTCATGCATTCATCATAATCTGTGAAAATCAGAGTTGACACAATGACAAAAGTTGTCACATTGAATACATTGTTTACTTGGCTTGAACAGTTATTTTTATAGTCTCTCCAGAGAAAGTTTCTTACTCAAATTTGCCAGAGATACTCAACGAATTTAACTAGAAACTTGGCATTTCTTCTTCCAAAAATTCTTTGAATTATATTTTCCAGCAACAGACTAATTGACAACATCTTTCTCCACTGAGGCACACATCCTCCTGCATTAGATTTCTTCAAGCTATTAACACTTGGAGTTGATGGAGGTGGTCAGCTGTTGGGCACAGCATTGAACAGCCAGTAGATGGCTCACCTAGCAGGCACGCTGACCAATCCCCCAAATTCAGTTTTGTGTTAATGAGGGATAAAAATCCTGCCAGCTCGTGACAAGAGTGATTCTTCATGCCCAGACCGAGATTTCTCCAGTGTTCTGCGCTGTATATTTTACATACTGAATCTCTCACCATTTTAATTTTCCCCAAGGCTTTCATGCTGTTCTAAGGGAAACAACTGCTCTTTTTCAAACCAGTGGGACGAGACAGCATGTTTGACAGGAAAGGCCTAAAATTTATGTTTCTCTCGCTTCATGCTTAGACTTGAATTTACCAAAACAGCATCTCCAAGAGGTAATAGCTCCTTGTTATTTATATCCACTGAACTCCACAGTCACCTGTGTGATCCAGGACTGTCTGTGTCTGGGTTATTTACATATTGATACCTGCAGACATTTTAACCTAGGGGAAGGGTAGAATACTTTAGATTTTACTTGTGACCAGTAAGGAATAACCACCTTGCTGAAAATTTTAGCTTAGAAATACTACCTCCCACAAATTTGGGCTAGGTAAGTTCACCAGCACCATAAAATACGTTATGATATATGCCTTTGGACTCCAGAAACCATGGACCTGTTTGCAAGAGCTCTGCAACAATCACTATGAGATGCCTGTAGGGCTGCAAAACAATGCTTCTAGGTACAACAAATTAGTTAATATTAGTGTGACTTGCAATCTACAGTGTAGTGAAGATGGAAGGGCATGAGGAGACATGGTAATCCAGCAGCCATGATTTCAGGGTGGTCAAGATATCTTGCCACAAAAAAGAAGCTGAGTTCTGCATCCTAGAAATATGTTTATTAAAATTAAGTTTAATTTAAGGTGAGATTACTACCAATATCTGTTCCAGCTCTACAGAAGACAAAAGAAATGGCTAGAAAGGTTAATGCCTGGCTGTCCCACTAGCCACCAGGGAGGAAAGCTGTTTATGAAAGGAACAAAAACCTCAAAATTTCTCATTCTACAAAGTCTCATCCATTCTGTTTCCAAATTGTATGACATTTTCAGCTTTAACGAGTAAACTTGTTAAGCCAGCTTCTGGCTCCTCAAAGCTATTTGATTTACCATTCTCAGCTCTAAGACAGTGGGTTCACCGCATGTCCTGCCTTGCCTCCTGTCTCCTCCTGGTGCCTGGACACCGAGCTCTGTGCAGGCAGCAGCACCAGCTCCTCTCAAGCCCACATGGAGCCCAGGAGCACCCAGCATTACTCCTTTTTGGGCTGGTTATCTTGCTAAACCACACATGCCCTATCAGTGCCACCCTTCTGCACTCCCCACGGCTGTAAGTGCCTGCCACATCATAGATCACAGATCAGATGTGCAGGCATCACTTTGCTGTGCACAAGGTTTTTTCCAATTTGCCCTGCAGAAGCAACACACACATGTTTCTAACATAAAATGTAGCTAATCAAAATATATCAAGTTGATTTAGGAGGTAGCTCTCCCAGTCTGTCCTGCTCGGGGG
>VZRO01002590.1:412276-529668 GCA_013397915.1 Daphoenositta chrysoptera
GGGGGGGTGGGGGCTTACTACACTCTAGGCAGCACCTCAAGGTCCCCCAGAAAATACTGAAGGAGGTATTACCAGTCTGACCTAGCTGTGTGTGAGCTGATCCAGACAAAGAGAAGGCTTCCTCCGTTCCTCCAGCTGGCTTTGATGTACATACAAGCTTTCTATTCAGCATAAACTCAAACCAATGTGGTCCCATCCCAACAGCTAGAATTGAGAATACCTGGCAGATAAGACACAGTCTTTCTCCTTCCTGTACTTCTCCAAACACATTCAGTTAGCACTGGCTTGTTCATGTGATAGTGTAAGTAGACTTTTGACCTGTTTGACTCTTTCAAAGCAGATTCTTGACTCCAGAAAGTTCTTTCTCTGGGTGCAAAGTCAAGCAAGCAATAATATACCTGCATGAAACTCCAGTATATTTTCAATGAACTGTCTTTTTAGGAGACTAAAAAAGAAAAGGTAGAAAGCTAAAAACATGTATTTTAATCACCTGGCTTTTTTGTCCTTCAGGCTTGATTTTACTGCAACCCCTAAGATGGGGTTCTTTAAAACTTCACCCCCTGCATGGAAATTTCCTTTTCTGATTGTCCTAACTTTGGTTTAGTAGGGGCCACATAGTATTAATGAAGGGAAAATCTTAGGGTTTGTATGAAATCGAAGCTTCCCATATTTCTTCTGAGTTGTTGATCTTCAAAGTACAGAGGTGCTGGCCCTGGAGGAGCAGTCACTGCTTTATACTACACAAAGCTTCTGAGAAGCTCAGTGTCTCCATGTGAAAGCCATCCTTCAGTCTTCCACATAGAAAAAAATGCAGCCAACACTAAGCCATGGCAGATGTCCTCCAAAAAGACAAGACAGAAGCTTCACTATAGCATCTCCTAGGCTCTACACATTACATATCACTCTGCTTTGCTTTTATGCTCAGGATGGCAATTAAATGCAACTAGTGACCCCATTTCTCTCAGGTCACTTAAGGAGTTAACCAAATTTTAACATAACTGTTTAAAGAGCAGTTAAATATCTGCAATAGGTATTTGCAGACATTGATAGTTTTGTGTTGTTTTGTTAAAATAGATGTTATCTATAAAGGCATCCTCCAGTAGTTTGAGCTCAGAGTTGGCCACCAAGTGACACAGGAGATACTCAGAGAAGTTAATGGACAAAGGGGAGCAATTTCCCGGCTCTGTTTAAAGCAGAACTGTTCTTGCCAACCCTCACAACTGGGCTGTAATACATTTAGTCCTCAAAAAAGAGACACTAGAATTTGAGGATGAAAGCAGATTTTTGTAGTGGAAATATTGCAAAGATATTCTGCCAGAAAAATCTATTTCAGCAACTTGAGCATCCAACTCAAAATAGCAGCTCATGATGCTGGAGTCACTGCTTTCATCCAGCATCACAGTGAAAAGATGTGAGCTGGCATGGCTCAGCAGTCTGCATGAGAGACGATGACAGCTTTCTGAGGGTGCAGATTGCTTTTGTTCTCCAGATGAAAACACTTTTACCATAGCAGTCTCAACATCCCCTGCACCAGCCTGGCAAAGCAAGGAACATGAAGAATGGGAATGTGTTGCTATGGCATCACTGGCAGAACAGAAAACTCGGTAGAGTTTACTCCAGGAGAATGAAAAACCCAGGACAGTTGTTAGGCACAACTGGAATGTATTTGTGGGGGTATAAATAGAAACACTGCAAAACTGATATATGTCTTACAAATGCAAGACAGTGATGCCAAGCAGCTTATGGGGAAGAAAGGAGAAGAGCAAGTCAGAAAACTTACCAACTTCAAACAAGTAGCACCCTAATAGATGAAATTTTAGTCTCCAGTAGATCCCTAGCTGACTGCAGGGCCTTTATTCTCTCACAACCTCATCTGGGGATGTGCGAAAAAGAGCTTATAAACCTTCAATGCAATGCTCTATCCAGGGTGGCCAAGGCTTTCATAAAATTACTCTGTTCAGCTTTAGACATTCATCCCAAAAAACATGAGGTCACAGTGGAGAAAATCCAGGTAGAAGCACAAGCAGACAGTGCTCTAGAAATCGTGGCTTAATGGTGCAAGACTGGATGACTCAGAACTGTTTTACATAAAATATGACCAAGCTGAGGTCACAAATACCTAGGATACTATTGCAGGGCAGAAGGAAATAATCCTCCATGTCTGTGGTGGGTAAGAAAAACAGCACTAGCCCCAAGTAAATGAAGAGAGATATTGATGAGACATGCAGGGAAGCTGCCTAACAGCAGGAATGGAAAAGCACTGGAACAAAGATATGAGGGGAAACTGTGTAATCTCTGTCACTGGAGGTTCCCAAGATGCAGTTAGATAAAAGTTTGTTTGTGTGGCAGAGAATGATTCTCTTAGTATGAATCAGAAGGGTAACTTCTCTGAGTGTGAATCAGAAGATAACTGCTTGAGGTCCCATCTGGTCCTGGTGTTTTTTTGACAACTGAATTATTTCATAACTGTTAACTATATAATAAGTACTTATCACAGAAACACCTTTTTTTCCCCTGATTCTTTTCTGATCACTTTAATGTACTGATACAATGAATTATCAAAGGTCTGTATAGTTCTCTGTAGAATCTGATGATTTATAGTCTGGTCTTTCTGGTGTGTCTTGGAGGTAGATAGACTTTTAAAGAAAGTACAGATGAGAAGATCCAAAAACCTTGTTTTAATTAGGTTAATTTAATGTAGCTCTGGGATTTTTTTCAGTGTACGCTTTATTCTGTTAATGTTACTTCATCAAAATCACTGAAAAAATTGGGAGATGAACTATAGGAAAAACATCCATTCTGGCCTTGCAATAGGAATTTTTATGTTAAAATTCTTGGCCACAAATATCACACACATAGACACAAACTACAAAGCTGTCAGATGTGATAGAAATGAAATATAGGGAGAATTAATTTCTTCCATGTTTAGTAATAAACTGCATGAAGGCCATAAGATGGAAATGCAATATCCAAACCAGTAAGTATCTGTGGATCAAGTTTTCCGATAAAGATCCATGTGAACTGAAGAAGAGTTTGAAGTATCATCTGAATTGCAGGCAACTGTAATCCAAGGAGAGCCTTCAGCCTCTCATTGCTGCAATTACAGTGAATTCTTAAGTGCCAGGACAGTGAAAAAAGCACTTAAATCTACAGCTGTAAGCTATTCTTCTTCTTTCTTATAATCCTGATAAATATGAATTATCCATTAATTGCCAAAATTATTTTTAATCTTCTTAGAATTATCTTAGCTAGTTTTAGCCAGCTCTGCTTTCTGCCTTGCACTGCTGTGCTGTCCACAAGCTGAGTGGAGTGACGCACCTCCAGCCAGACACGTAGCACTCCTGCTCTGCCAGGGACCTGCTGCACTGCTTCCCAACTGCCCATCTCTCCCACCCAGAGCCCGGCACACCCGACTTCACCCCTCATACTGCCACAGCCACACGACAGCCTAGTCAGGCCATTTCTGAGTGCCTTCTCAGCCACCTCCTCTCTTCCTTGTGAAGTCCAAATGTGATCCACCAACCTGTGGTGAGGTAAATCTATGTTCTTGGCCCCAAGGCTCTCAGACAAAACCCTTCATGGCATGTCCAGCCCTGAAAAAAAAACAAAGCAAAGCAAAACAAAGCAAAGCAAAGCAAAGCAAAACAAAACAAAGCTCACAAAGCCCAGTGAGAACCTCCTCCTCCACAAGCTCCAAAATGCAGGGACTGATGAGTAAGCACAAACTTCCAGCAAGTTCTGCCTCTTCCTAGCCTAGAGGGATCCTAAATAGCTCTAACACTTCTGCCCAGCTTTGCTCTGAAACCTGTTCAAATATACCCACAGGGGAACTAGAGCAGTGACTGGGATTAGCTCACATCACCCGACACAGTGGTGCAGGTATCAGAATCTTTAAGACTGGAAAATACCTCTAAGATCATCAGAGCCCAACCATTAACCCAGTACTGCCAAGTCCACCACTAAACCATGTCCCCAAGTGCCATATCCACATGCCTTTTTAACACTTCAAGGGATGGTGACTTCCCTGGGCAGCCTATTCCAATGCATGACCACCCTTTCAGTGTATAAATTTTTCATAATATGCAATCTAAACTTCCTTGGGTGCAACTTGAGACCATTTCCTCTTCTACTGCTTATCACTTGGGAGAAGAAAGAGACCCCCAAAGGGCTACAGCCCCCTTTCATGTGGTTGTAGAGTGATAAGGTCCCTTCTGAGCCTCCTCTTCTCCAGGATAAACACCCTCAGCTCCTTCAGCTCCCCCTCATCAGACTTGAGCTCCAGATCCTTTAGCAGCTTCATCGCCCTTCTTTGGACACACTTCAGCACCTCAATGTGCTTTTTGTAGTGAGGGGTGAATATGTAATTTACATTTCTCTGCAGTCTGAAAAAGACACAGAGAAGCACCCATCTCCTCTCGGCTGTGCAACTGCAAAACCATTATGAGGACCCCAGTGAGAGCACATTAAGGCCCCAGTGAGAGGGTGATTGAGTTACAGAAAGCACAAATCTCTCCCAGGGGCATGTCCTGGGCAGTCCCAGTCTGCCTGCCAGCTCAGGCTCCTCTGAGCTAGCTAGTTCCTCCACGTGCTCTGCTCAGGTTAAGGGCTTCACTTGGAAAGGCAGGACCTGCCCAAGTGCCTTCTCTCCTGCCATGTAATTCCTGTGTTTCACTATGGTAGCTGCTCTGTGTATATGTATCCCTCAATTTCCAGCTCCTAGGTTCAGGCCAGAATACCTACATGTCTTCCTTCAGGGTGTGTGTTAGTAAGTTTTGTCCTGCTGACTAATTCTTCCCTCTGATTCTTGTCACCATCCCTAGGCACTCGGCACAGCGCAGCAGAGCTCTGCTGGGGAAGCGTGGGCAGGTCTCTCTGTGCTGCCATGGGGCAGACATCCCAGCTTTCTGTCAAGCTGTCTTCACCCATGCCTGCAAGTAAGAGCTTGAGCCTCACCACAAGGATGGTTTAAGGCTCATCCTGTTCCCCTCCCACTGCTCAGCACAGGATGGCTCCAGTTCTGCTTCCTGAAGCCACGGCAACCCATGCCATTCCATCACGCTGTGATTGCTGCCAAGCCTGGAGGGCCTGTGCACTCTGATTGCCTGCAGACCTGGAGGTCCCATTCCATTTTCCAGAGTCATGTAACCCACACTTCACCAGGCAACTGGCCATGGAGCAGCCAGCAGGCAGGACCCCCCCACAGGGCAACTGCAGCCTGTGCTTCGTTCTGCTGCCTTCCAATTTTGTCGCATTTCCCATTCCTGTTTCCACCCTCAGTGCCCTCTCTCTGGCACAGGCTCCTGGTCTGGTCAACAGCACTCCATGCCTAGACTTTTGCCCTGCTTTCTGCTTCTGCCCAGCTTCATCCCTCCTCCCCAGCTGCCCTCCGGTCTTCATTTCTCTTCCAACCAGAAAGCAGGGAGCCCCGTCCCACACAAACCCTGGTAAATAGGTGTGGCAGCACCTTGTGGGGTTTAACTCTTAGGCAGAGCTCGGCATAATTAAGGGGCCAGATGGATTCCTCCCACAGTTTGGCGGCCCCAGGAGAGCTGGGATGTGCAGACATTACCCCTGCAATCCTGCACACGGCGTTCTGACACCACACAGCTCCTGTTTTCATGCCGTTCCAAGCAGCCTTTGACGGATACAGGTTTGCAGCGTGCAGACAGGACCTTTGCCATGTCGAAATGCCTCCAAGCAGCAACCACCCATGTTGGCAGGCTATTAGGTTTCTACAGAATTTTGACAAGTCTCCAGATGAACATCAAACCATCTCAAATCTCCTGAGGGGCTAAGAATTAAAAAAAATTTTTTTAAATCCCACACCAAACTGATTTCACATTTCAGGATTCCCTGCAGCTTTGTAGCTAATTTAGAATCTGTTGATCCTGGTGCCAATAAATAGTTTAAACTGTCTCTGTACTCAGACTTGGTTTCATCCTCAGGTTAGCGTTGGTTGTTTAAGCTAGCAAGTCAATAATCAACAGTATATATAGGAGAGATATTCGTGCATATTTGTTCCATTAAGCAGAATGTCTTGTTGTAGCTAAACATTTCTCTGGAAATCTTGCTTTCTCAGAAGCAGGTGAGTACACTATTAATATAAGTGCTAATGCACTGCCCCCCAGTGGAGTCGGAATCCAGTTCAGGAGATCGAGCTTTGCCACTCAAGGGACACACAGTAAATTAAAACATTAAATTAAGCATTGGTGGGGCAGTATTGAATCTATTCAAATGTGTTTTATGGGGAGGATGATTCACATCTGATTTTAAATTTGCAGTACAAATAGTGCTGTTCCACAACATCTCCTTTCTCAGCAAGCATTGCAGTTAGAGGGAGCAGAAGCTCTTCAGCTGTTTGTGGGCGATGCTTCACATTTCCAAGATTCTAAGAAGAGCCATAGGAAGTTCTCATTTTTAAAGAATAGCCAAGTCTAAAATGTCTTAAGGCTGATGAGATATTACACATAACTATTAAAGAAGCTGTAAGGAGCTGTATTTATTCACTGCAACAACCCTCATCATCTGGTAGGAAAATGTGTCTCTTTCTGGTTGCTAACAGAAAAGATTATATTTATTTGATCGTATTGGATGTTTCTGGAGACAACTTTAAATACTTTCACTGGCTCCTTGTCTTACAGACATTGCTTCACAGAGGTCCCTTTCCTATCATTATTTAGTTTTCCCTACAGCAACACAGAATACTGTAAAACCTGAGGTTAGGTTCACAATTACAGTCAGACTCATGGCATGTCCAAAGACTCGTATCAAAAAGCAGCTTTACACCACTACAAATTTTTAAACATGCAACTAAACATCTAGATGGTAGAAATCAAGACCATAAGACTATGACATTCACTGTTGTGTCAATTATTCTCTAGTGTCATCCTCTTCATTTTTTCCACAGTGCTCTGCCCTATTTCCATCATATCACCTCTGTGTCAGGACAGGGTAGTGCTTCTGAAATCACATCTCCATGTTTTCTTGTGCCTGTGTCACTGGAATGGGATGAGACAGTAGATGTGCTTATGAGTGATAAAAATATCTTTTCTTCTCAGCAGCTTAGTTGGGTTGTAGCACCATAAAAGGCATCTGAATCAGCTAAATGACCAATTAATGGAGTGAAGAGAAGAAGAAACAGAGAGCTGATGTGAAATATGGTATATTTGAAGAGAACACGTTGGCTAGGGTTAGCAGTACCCAAGCCAGAGGCAGGCAGCAGCCCTCCCCAGGTGACTGGGGAAGGGTGCCATGGACACCTTGTAGTGCCCAGGGAAGAGCATCACCTGGCACAGCACTGGCAGCAGGAATACGGCTTCCCTTCTGTGGATATATTTTCTGACCACCACATAGGCTTACCTTCCAGGTCATTAGTTTGCCAGCCTCAAATCCCCACTTTGCCTGTGCTTTCTGGAGTGCCTGCTGTCAGGTCAGCAGGTGGCAAAGCCTGGCCTTCACATATTGCAGGGTGGCCTGCAGCATGTGCAATGGTTGCCAGTTACCTCAGTTCCTAGGCCACAGGTATCAAGGCTGAGGCACGAGTGAGACCCATGGAAGGCAGACCCACACCTGCCCTAGGACAGCCATCCTGGCAGGAGGTTTGCTCAGCTACCTGCAGCAAGCAGCCCCTGGACACCACTGACCCCTTTTTCCAAGATAGGTGCTGGTAGCCTATTCCCTCTCCTGTAAAATCACAGAAGAAATAGAAACATCGCACTAATTAAATGTGCAATATGTCCTTGGTGGGTAGTACTTGGCTCCTAAGTTCTCCTTGACAGGAAGATTTAATTCCTAATAAAGCAGGTACCATGGACTGCTTGGACTTTGATAAAACATTTGACACTCAAATGCATAAGGAACCTGAGATAAGTGCTACAGGTCACATCGAAAGAGCAATCGCTGAATTGAAGACTCCTGCCCGGTCTCTCAAAACCAGTCCTATTTAAGTGAGGATATTGGGCTGCAAGTTGCAATAAAAAGTGTCTGAATATGCCATGCTGGAAAGCAATAGCTGGAAAGCAATAACCTGTTCCCAAAGAGGCAGGGTGCAGTCACAAGGCTGCTGTTTTGTAGGAAGGAGGTCAAATGGTTTCTTCCACAAGCTGACACCTTGTGTGGCAGGGTGGTGGTGTCTCAAAGTTTTCCCACGTCTTGCGATGCTGGTGTTGGGAGAGTAAGGCACGGAGAGATAGGTGATGTCTTTTATTAGAGCACCGGATAGACCTAGAAAAAATAAACATCTCAAGCCTAGTTCCTTCATCAAGTCCAGAAAGCACCAGTGAAACCCATGCTAACTGCAAGGCAGAGGCAAGAATTCTTGGATCAATCTTGCTATGCTAATAAATCCCTCCACATGAGAGAAAAAGGTGCTTAACACCTGTGGAGCACGGAGTGGTGTAACCTGGGAACAAAGTGACAGGATGTAAGCTCCTGCAGAGAGGAGAAAAAAGGAGGAGGGGAGAAAAAAACAAAAAAAAGTCATTAGCACCTGTGTTGTATTTTTAAATACATTATTACATTTCTGGTATTTTGTAATTAACCCAAGTTAATTGTGAGCTCTTGGTTTGCATATTTTAGCCCAGAGGATAACCAGTTTTTAAAGCTAGCTTGCTACCTTGAAAGGCTCAGCTTGACATAGCCTACTAATGGGTTTATCAGATAAGGTACCACTAGGCTTAACGCGCTCCTTAATTAGGAATGTAAACAACTTCATTAAAAAAGAAATGAGGGCCTCAGAGAAATTGTGAAAAGATTTTGTGATTATCGACTCGAAAGAGAAAGTATTCCAACAGAGAAAGCCGTTTCTCCCTTCTTCTCTAGGAACGGAGGCAGCATACTTTGTAATTGCAAACCAACACAGCATGTTGACCATAGAGATTCTACCGCACTAGGACATTCCCTGAGGTCTGGGACGTCCTGGCTGAACAACGACGTGAGGGACAGTCAGGCTCTCTGGAGGCATGTGTGCATAAATAGCTGTGTTTGTGTACACACGCGTGCCTGTAAACACGCCATTCCTGCAGACATGTCCGTGTGACGGGCCGCAGCCTCGGCTCTCCTTAGCCACGGTGGTGCTTGTTCCTCCTCTTGCCGGCACATGTGGTGGTTGGCATAAAAGCAGCCTCGGCAGGCCGCAGCTCGCAGGTACCCACAGATACGGGGGATCTGGCTGCTTAGGCGTGTTCCTCTGCCCAGCACTGGGACCGCGAGGTGTGTTTTGGCCTCTGCCCCCCATCTCCTCACTGAAGGCCTGGGGGAGGCATGTCCGTGAGAGGGGTGGGTGGATGGGGTAATGGCGCTGCTCCCATGGGCCATGCCTGAAGGCCCTGCTTGGGGCACAGGGCCCACAGCCCGGGCTGGTGCTCCAGGCCCCGTGCCTGCCCTGCAGCCGCCTCTCCCCCCGGGCACCCCGGCACGGCGCCTGCTCGCTGTGTGGCCCCTGCTCCCGGCGGAGAGCCTCCCTCCCTCTGCTCCCTCTCCCTGCTCTTCCCAACAATGGAGGCCCGGGCAGCTTGGGATGTAGTTTTGAATTTAAATGCAGCCAGCCTTTAGTTTACAAAAATAATAAGTCCCCTTCAAACACAGTTATGTAAAAAGTAGAATAATAAAAAACTTAATGTTTTTTGGCAGCGTACGTATCCCTTTGTCTGTAAGACAGAGGCCTGTTGACAAACAAGAGGCTTTTCTGGGACTCTAAGATCAAGTACCAAAGTATACATGGCCGCGACCTAATACTGCCTCCATTACCTTTGCCAAAGAGTGAAACTGCTGCACCATTGTTTAATGTGCTTGTACAAGGAAGGAGAATTCATGGCCAGGACCCTCCTGATGACATCCTGCCTCATGCAGGGACCTGCTCTGCCTCAGAGGCACCACCATGCTCTGCTGCATCTCCCTCCCACTGCACTCCAGCTGCTATTCACTGTGCCTGTCAGATGCAGTAATTCAGATGTTTTCATGTAAACCATGGAAAAACCAGAACTGTGTGTTGACCTCTGTAACAATATTTGCCTTTTCGTTAAGAAATGCAAATGTACTGTAGAGCTAAGAACAGATATTGTTTGTTGAATGGTCACCATGGGACTTTTATTCTGTTTACAATTTCAATAAATTCTGTCGATGGTCACTGCAGGATTTCACCTCAGTTCCTTCCTGTAAAGTATTTCTAAATTTCAACCATTATTCTATTTAAATAATAATACAATAACAAATACAACAATCAACCACTATTTTATTTAAAGAATGACAGTATCTGCACTGTGCTAAAAATCATCTGCTTCCCAAATATTGTGATCTATGAAGGTAATCAGCAGCTCCCAGGAATAGACCCTGAGAAATGGAAGCAAAGTGTGAGCTCAAATCCTTATTGGTCTTAATGAAAAACAAGACTGTTCTTACTATGTTACCTGTCATCTAGAACAGTGAAGTACAGAAAAAAGGAAAAGATGTTAGAAAAGCACCATCATTGCTTTCGTAGTTTGTATTTTCCTAATAAGCTTTCAATTTTCTGCTCCAAGTGGAAAGCAATACTTGTCTCAGGAGAACTTCCGAATCTAAATTGTTTCCATATCAGCAGTTTTACCTTGCACCTGGAAGAAAAATTCCAACAACAAGTTTCCTGTCCCTTGGGTAGGAGTAGATACGGAAACTTCTTAAGAAACAGTGATGGAGAAAGCACTGAGCAGATGTAGTACTGAGACAATCCATCAGACAGTGAATGACTGTGTTGCTGCTCATTAATTCTCACCTTAGAAGTATTAGGCTGGGGACTCTAGCATGTTCGCTTGCAATTTTTCATGGTGATGTAAGATCCATCTTCCCACTATTTCCATGGAAAACTCAGATGCCCTCTGGCAGCTGTGAGCTGGCAGCAGGGTGAGCTCACCTGGGTGGCGGAGCAGGAGGTCTGCTGGGGAGGATGGGGTGCAGCCCTAATGTGCCCCCAGCACCACCACCTTTGCCAGTGCTTCTTAAAAGGAAAGCCCAAGCCCTCTGAAAACAAATAGATAAGCAAGGGAACCAGAAGGAATAATATGACCATTGTAGCACTTTCTGGCAGACATTAGGAGGAGCTGAAAATAATCAGAACATCTTCATGGAGATCACCTTAGAAAAACAAGCAGAGGTGGAAAGCAAGTCTATACCACTGAGGAGAATCCTTCTGGAGACTGGCCAAAGAATTCAAAATTTTTTTCCTCTATCTATCTATCTATCTATCTATCTCAGAAATATAAGGTTTCTGGTTTTTGGTTTTTTTTTCTTAATTATGCATCAGGACACATCACAGATTTATTTATTTATTTATTTATTTATGGATAATAAAACACCAGTAAGAAAGCAAAAGAGGCTATGTAACTTACCCTAAGATCAGGGCAGCCTTTTGACTGGGGGTGATGCAAATCCCTGCTCACATTTGTGCCCTAATATTTTCTTGTTTGTATAAAGCAGCACCAACTGCAGCAGCTTCCATGGCAGGAGGTCATGAGTGCCTTTTCCCTATAGTACCACTTGCCCACCAAAACATCAGCCTTTCTAGCATGAACATCCCTGAAGTGGATGTGTTGTGGTAGCAGGTTGTGAGATCAATGAATTACCATTTTCCTGCCCAAAAAGTCCATCCTATGCTCACTCCCCTCTTACCTCCCCAAGTGGCTTGGGGCAGCAGGGAGAGGAGTTGCCTGTGAGCCATGTGCCCTGAGAGGACTTTGGAGTGGGAATGGAGACCACAGTGGTCCTCCAGCAGTCCCAGCCCATCAGGGTTAGGTTTTGGAGGGATGCTGCTGGCAGGTAGAAAAGCACAGTCAGCCATGGGGAGAGGCTGAATCAGGCCCATACCACTCGCAGGGGGCTGGGGCACAGCTGGCTTGGTACCAGCCAACAGTGTGTGAGCTATGGGAGAACCCAGGGTCCTCTCAGACCTTGTTAATGCCCCCTTTCTGCAGAAATGTGTGTCAGTAATGCAGTGTGTTGAAAAAAGCCCTTCCTTCTTCCCTGCTTTTGCTTTGTTCCTGTATGGTAGCCTCTTTTCCCCCTGAAGACCTTTTCATAAAGCTGATGGGCTGCCTACCTGAGAGCTGACACGTCTTTATGTAAGGTGAAAAAACAGGTTCCAATACCAGCTTCCAGATGTAGTTTCCAAATGATCAAGTCCGTAGGCGATGGATGACTCTTCATTAGGCTTGGCTGTCCTCAGGTCCTCAACACACAGTGCCCCCATTAACAAATTAAAGAATCTTTTGTCTCCTCTTGTCAATGCTGTTCCCACTGGAAAAATTCTTGTTTCTGTGCCCGATCAATCAATTTTCTGACAGAGCTGCCAGATCACAGAGCAATTAAAGTTTTATGTGTAGCTTGGGTTGTTCTCACTGCCTTTTGATGTTTCAGGTAAAAAGGAATAATGGAGTTGTATCATTTTAGCACTTTTTACATCTCTCTGAAGAAATTTGTAAGGTATTTGCAAGGTCAAAGTGACAAAGAAACAGTGGGAATCAGTGTAGTTGGTGTTGTCCTACAAATGTTATAATGTCCCATGCAATATTTTTTCACAACAATGCAAACTGTAATTAAGGCTACAAAATAGTTTTCATCCATCATCTCTATGTTTCCATTTACTTTTAATTGGCTGAGTTTATTCTGTCCCTGTGCATGCAGTGCCGTCATTGTCATTCAGTGATGGGCTTCCCTCCTGAAAGCAAAACTCAGACTGCATCTTTTTTCAGAAGTCTGGAGCCAGACTGAACTCTGCTGCTGAACTCTGAAGTCTGTGAGGCCCTGCAGTGAGGATTATATGCTTATCTCAATTAAGATGGATTTAGCACCATTGGGAGCACACAGAGATTATCTACTGAGCTCATGCAAAAAAACTGTGATAATCTGTGGAAAAGGTGGTTTACGAGGTTCCTCCCATAAACCCTGGGAATTCAGGGCAAGTGTTGGGTTTGCTGGTGGCCCCTGTGAAGTACATGCAACTTGCCCACCTTTATTTATATGAAAGCCTTAGTCTTGGATTCTGCTGTTGGTAGTTGGGGTCTCGGATGTGGATTGATGATTGATACCAATTTGCCAGCTACTTAGGGATTGCATTCCAGGCACAGACCTGATAACCAAACTGCTGCTTAGAAAACCCCAGGAAAGAAATGCATATAGAGGTATGGGAATTGGCACAGTTGTTTGAAACATTGGTTGTGCCTTTCCCTCTCACAGGGTTATTGTCTCTCCTTGAAGTATATCTATGTCAATGATAAAACTAAAGAAATACAGAGATACCAAAAAGCCCCCATCTCGGTACATGAGAAACATTTCTGTGCTTCAATCCATGTGTTTGTTTTCCTCCTTTTTTCAACTGTACTTTAAAAAACAAAAAACTCTATGAGGAAATTATTCTTCCACTATATTACTTACTGAAGCCAGAGAATTAAAAGAGCATGTAAGGTCATCCATTGAAAGCTGTGAGCTTTAGCTTAGTCCACTAGTTGTGGTAACCTCATTGTTTGCACATTTCATATATTTACTCTGATAATGATCATGGATGTTGTAAATATCATGGCAGTGTCACCTAATAATCTAAGTAAATTATCTATTTCAAAGGCTAACTACAATGCATGATGCTTTTTCTAGTTTGGACAGCATGAACTAAGCATTTTCTGCCTGGTGATTTATTTATTGAATTACTTATTTACTTATTTATTTGTATCTGCCAGTTCTTGATAAGAAACCACAAGGACTGTACGGAAGGATTTTTGGTCTGAGAGGAGAAATATTTAAGTAATAGGATCACAGTCATCTCTTTTCCTATTCCCCAACTTTCTGCCTTGCAGCCTTCAGGAAAGTAGCTGAGACAAGGAGTCTCTAACATTTCTTGCTGTGGTTGCCACTGGGAAAATAGCCTTCCTTTTCCTGTCATCTTACGTGTATATTCTTACCAGCTATTAACAAATATGCCCAAAAGACAAATATAGCTGTAATTAGCAACCCCCGCTAGTCATGATGAGACTTGCTGTGTGTTGCACACCTGATCCACAGAGACACCGGTCTACATTTTACACCTCCTCTCTGGAGACACCCACACGTCCCAAACAAAAACACAAATCAGGATCTCTGGAGGGCTTGGCAGACAAGCTGCCGGAGATCCCGAATTCCTTAGGAGCGATAACACAGTCCGAGCAAAAAATACACCTCCAGCTCCTTCCTGCTCACTGCTTCATGCCATCCCACAGGAGAAAGCCATTTCTTCAACTGAAGTGGAATAATTCATTAAGAACTAATTTCTTTTAATGGTTAGGGGCCATAATGTCTGGTCACTCTTTTTCTTGCTTCTTGGCAGAAGTTGGCTGTTTGTCCGTGTCCTCAAAGGTGTCAACCAGAGGCAAAAGCGATCTTGGCACTAGAAGATCCCTTGTTGTGTGGATGGGATTAATGAGTGACAGATAGCATGGTGCAGATATGACTTACCATGCCTGAAAACTGACAGAAAGCCCAAGAACAGCCTGGCATATCTTGTTATCTCCCCAGCTGAGTAACTCCCTGTGGCCCTACTGCCAGAAACCTCCTTCATCTCCCTCCCTTCACTCCCTTGTTCACTCCTGTATTATAAAATTGAAGTGTTTTGAGTTTTAACTCCAAAGGAGGGAAAAATCCCCAACGAACCAACCAAATAAAACCAACAGAAATAACACAGCCACACTATGGCAGTGTACTTGAACAGGAGGATGAACACCAAGATTTAACTTTTTTGATATTGCAGTTTGTGGGAAAAGTCTCCCCTGGGGTTCTAATCTAGCCTTGGTTAGCACTTTGAAATGGCTTTTTCCAGTTAAAAAAAGTATTTCACATATGCTTTACATATTGCTGCACAAAATGATGGAATTCAGGGGGAAAAAAAAGTGTGTTTACATACAAAACATACCCCACATGCATATTTATATTAAGAGAGAGAAAAATATTTTATTTATGTATGTATAACTTGACACTTTCAACATTTTCTGTAAATAAATGCCAAATGAAGAAGATTGTATTGTGCATTAGTGGGCTACACGTCTTCATTTCCATTTTTCAAATCTGGCTATGATTGCATACAAGTACCTCAAACAGTGAACATCTGGCTGGCTTGAAAGCAACCGAAGCGTGGTTTTGCTGTAAGATATACCCTTTCTGTAGAGTTACAGATTCAAGGTTTACTGGTGATATTTTTGGTCTGAGCAGCCTCAGACCAGATTTATAATAAATGCGATAATTTAGCAGTATCAGTGGGGACACAGCCTTAATGATATTAATATCTAAGGTCTAACAAACTATTTTATAATCAGAGTTCAGTTTAACACACATATGCATTAAGATAATATCCTTGGAACTTTTCCAGGCAACTGCACTGGCATAGACAAAGCCTTCATCCAGCTTCATGTTTGACACTTTATACAATGGAATTACTATTTTCCATCTCTTACCTCCAGATTTAGGACAATTTATCTCTGATTCTCTTTTGTTTCTAGGTTTCAAAGTGCAATTTCCTGCACAAACGAATATACTCATAATTCAGGTTGTCCACCCACCCACCCAGTTACCTGTCTCAGCTAGCCCAATTGCTGGAAGGAACATATAAAGCAAGTTCATATCTTGATGCTGGAGTGATATAATCTTTGCTTAATCTACTTAGTGTTTAAAAATGTAAATGTTAGCAGCTATCTCAAATACTAGAGCACTGCTCTCATGTAAGTTGTATTCTCGAATGTGGCACAAAGCAGTAATTGTACTCTTCTGGGAGGGTAAAGGTCTCCCCCCACGTCTGAAACATGGAAAATTGACAGAGTAGCTTCCATCTGCTAGGACCAGTGTTGCAACTGTATGTCAAACATTTGCAATTTGAAGCTCTAAAATCCCTAGGGCATATCGTGTGCTGTAACAATATAATTAAATACATTGTATCATGCTAAAAAAACCAATTTGTGCCTCCTTTTCCTGTCTCTTTTTTCACCTTAGAAAGAAATCTAGTACATGAACATGTAACATTAGCTCTTATTCAAAATTAATAGTTTTAAGAAACTAAATAAATTATCACGTGTGTTTGTAACATCAATTTCAGCCTTTCTTTTTCCCAACTGTTTTAATAGATTTTAGGTTATAAGGTTTGGCTCCTTGCTTGGGTTTAACTTCTTAAATCTGCAGTTTGGTTATTGAGAACCAAAAGCAGCTGATGGTTCCTAAAGAAGGGAAAGCAGCTCTGGGCTTTCTCAGTGCCTCCACAGGAGCCGGCAAGGAAAGCGCAGCCCTGGTGTTCTGGCTGCCCATGCTGCTCGCCATTGGTTCGCTCCCTGCCTCTGCTCTGGCTGCTCCACGGGATCTCTCCCAGACAAACCTGATGTAGTGTGGTCAAGCACCAAGTGGTGTGGACACAAGCCAGGCTACTGATCCCCAGCCCTCCTTCATTTAGTGGTCAAGACGCAGCACTTCACTCCTCTGTGGGAGGATTTGTCAGCAAGCCAACAAGTGCCAGAATTCAGACTTGGTTCCTCGTCTTTCACAGATTTTTGTAAATATGGCAAAACTGGATTCCTTCCTGCCATTATCTTCTCAAAGAGAGGAAAGAGATGTGCAGTCAGGGTGTGTGGTGTCTGTGTGTGTGCACAACTGCACGTGCACATCTCCCCCTCTCTTTGTTTAGACCTCTGGGCATCACTCCCATGTAACCTTTGTTCTTCTTATGAGCCCTTCTGTTCTTATTTTGGCAACACACACAAATATTTACTCACGTTCATAAACAACCACCAATTCTGTCTTTTCAGGTAAAATATCCAGAGAGCATGGCTCACCTGGGTGAACGTAAATGGACTCACGTGTTCCCTTTCCTGGTGGTAGGTATTTATGTGTGTACACGTCTCTCTAGTATGCTAAGATAACAGAGTTCTGCTTGGGTTATTCACAACCACCTGTGAATTATGGCAGAACCACACATGACCTAGGGACTGAACCTCCATGCAGTGATCAGTTTCCATTCCATAAAACACCTGGGAATGTGCTGCTTAAACCGTGGCTGCCAGGAAGGAGGGGGAAGGAGAAGGACACAGGATGGAGTAGAGACAGAAGGTGCTGGAAGAGCATATTAGTCTGAGTGTCACATGAAGCACAGCCCTATTGTGGTTGAGGCCCGAGGCAGTGCATTATCTCAGATTGTTACAGTCGTCCCTTGCAGTCACATTTCTGAAGGCTCATTAGAGCTGGGAGTGGTGAGGGTGTGAACTCAGGCATTCGCTTGTGTGGGAGAGCGTGTGAGTTAATAGGTCAGGAACCATGGCCTTCAGTGTTTTAGGGAGTGGCTATGCCAACAAGCATGAATGTCAGTCTCTGAGAAACTCTTGGAAGTACCAGGTTGTTGGAACCTGCATCTGCTTCCATTTAAACAGTGCCACCACTTTGCTTCTGAGCTTCAGGACTGTTTCACACTGCAGTGCTGGCCCTGCTGTCTGTTGAGCCACAGCAGATGGGCAAGGGGAGGGGGTGAGGCATGGAGGACGATGGCAGTGGACGTGACAGTGCTCTGGAATGCTCTCTGGTGACAGGTCTCCCTGGTGTACTCTGCCAGTGCCGAATACTCCAACTGCGGTGAGAACGAGTACTACAACCAGACCACCGGCATGTGCCACGACTGCCCCAAGTGCGAGCCGGGTGAAGAACCTTACATGGTAATTTCAGCTTCTTCTGCTGCTGGGGGGCACATATCGAGCACCAAATGCAAAAAACAAATGCTTTGTTACACGGCAGTAATGTATAGGTAGGAAAGGAAATGGGGAAGGGTATGGATGCCTAAGCAGGAGCGCTCACACCTCCAAGTGGGAGCAAGGCATGGTGCATGCATGCCAGCAATCCACATCCCAGGAGCAGCCTGTTAAAAGGGATACTGTAAAAGTTGAAAGGTAAAAGTTCCACACACAGTCTCTGCCAGTCTGTTCCTATCTCAGTAATTATTTAGAATCTGATGCTGACGTTCCAACACAGAGTGATAAATCGGTCAGTCTGGTTTTCTTGCTGGCCCCCCACACTGAAAAGTTAATTTTGCTCTCCTGCTAAGATGTTTTGGCACTAGAGGAACTTGGATGTTTCTGCAGGATTTTAAATTATGGTTCCTAAGTAACCATTTGATTTACAGCAGATAATTGTTGCTTATTAAAAAAAATAAATTACTGAAATCCTGTTTGGTTTTAATGGGATAAACATCCTATTGCAAGCATTTCACACAGTTGGTAGTCCCGAACCAAGTATGTTTGAATAATAACCGGCTGGGTTTAGTTTTATTTAATCTAAACGTAATGTTCAGCTAGGACATGTGAGTTCAGAGGTTACAAAATCTCATCCAAACATTGCCTTTTGGGCTGTTCCTTTTGGGGTCTCCTAGCCTGAAAGCTGCTGAGAGCCCTGCTGCAGCTGTGTTTCTCTTGTAGGAGTCTTCTCTACTCTTCCATTTTCCGTTCACTTTCTATCTAAGCAGCAGCTGAAATTCAATTCTGCAGTTTGCTGGACTAAGATAGAAATAGTGTGGGGGGCCACTTATGAGCAGTATGATGCTCCAGCTCCCTCTCCAGCACACGGCGTGCTGCATGCTTATATCCCTGCATGGTCTGTTTAGGACAGGCACTAACAGGCCAAAAGACAAACTTCTCTCCCTTTGTACTGCAAAGCCAACGGGGCAGGCTGAGAACATTCTCTTTTGCTAGACGCTGGTGTGCAGCACAAGTTGGCTTTTGAGTGACTGTGTGTTGTTGCAGACGTGTGGCTATGGCACCAAAGATGAGGACTACGGCTGCATCCCCTGCCCCTCAGAGAAGTTCTCCAAAGGAGGTTACCAGATCTGCAGGCGGCACAAGGACTGCGAGGGGTTTTTTCGAGCCACAGTCATGACACCTGGTGATCAGGAGAATGATGCAGAGTGTGGTCCTTGTCTCCCAGGGTAAGGATTTATCCGTGGACCTTTGCTCTACCCAAGGCACTGGGATGTATTTTTTTTATGTCAAAATCTCTGATAGCCTCTCCATGTCAAAGCTGACTGTAGGTACAATACTGGTAAATTATGCTATTTTATTTCTGCTAAAACAATACATTAAAACGTTTCAAAAGCATTGGTGACTTTAATAAATCATAGAATCATAAAATAGTTAGGCTTGGAAGGGACCCTAAAGAAGATGTTTTTAATCTTACTGAAATCTCACTGAAGAAATAGCTGTTTGGAACAACTAGGAAACTTTTTATCTTACTAGAAATGGAAAGGCAATAAGCAACAAGGTGTGCAGTGCCATTTTAAATGCTCAAAGAAATCCAGCTTGGCCTCCAGCTTCAGAGGGCCACCTTCTAAGTCCTGCATCTTACAAGTGAGCTGCGTGAAAGCACCTTGAATACCCTGTAGCATCTATGCTGGCAGTACGGCGTGTTTAGGGGCATAAAATATCTCCTCTCCAGATGTGAACTGCTGGCACATTTGTCAGTAGTTGACAGCATTAGCTAACATAGCTGTTCAGTGAGATTTACCAAGGCATTTCAGTCTCTCGGGTCCTTTCTACACAACAGAAAGGAGTCTAAGGAGCTGTTAATGTGTGTGTAGTGTTGTTCAGAGTCAAAAAAAGCTTCAGGGCTGGCTGAAGGGGCTTAAAATAGATGCTATTTATTAAATCCATCTTTGTAATGGTCTCCTATGCTCGGTATAATTCTGATAATAACAGTGAGAAAGAAATTGCTCCATTGGATATGTATATCCTTGACAATATTACATCTGAAAGTCTGCAAACCCAAGCATATATTTGCACTTTCCTCGGTTTTTTGTAGGGTGAGTAAATACTAAAGTACAGCCTCACCTTACAAACCTTTTCAGTTTCTGTCACTGTCGCTTTGGTTTAGAGAGTAATTCCTGCTGACATTTGGCTTTGTGCAGCTTGCAGATGCTGTATAACACACACTCCCTATAGCACGGGAAGCCCTGTTAAAGAGGCCCTGCAAGCTTCCAGGTTTATTTTATCAGTGAGTCTGTGTGAAATTTTCACAGTTTACAAATAAAATGAAGGACTTGTCTAGCTGCCAGCCAAACAGACTGATGATGTGATTTGAAAAAAAAACTCCCTCTTGACTTCTCCTCATACATCATAAAGAGCAAGCAACTTAAATAGTGGCCGCAGTTGCTGTTTTGCAATTTTTGTCGGGACTAATGAGGTCACCCAGGTGGGAGCAGGGTGCTGGCAGAAAATAATCAGCTTGCACAGCTGGTGCTTGGGGAGAAATCTCAAAACATCGTGTTTGCACAGGTGTAGCCTGTAGCAGAAACTGGTCTGCCGGAATCTGGCTGTGTGCCGCTCCTGCAACGCTCAGGTCCTGGGACTGTCTGGCAAAGCCAGCAGTTAAGGAGAAACACCCTCTCAGTCCAAGCTTGAATAGATGGAATTCTCAAGATAAACTAAATATGAGCTAAAACAAGCTCTGAAGCTGCCCTGACTCCTCATGCTACTCAGAGTCCTCAGAGTGCTGCTGTGTGCTGGTGGGTGAAATGCAGAGCCTGGTAGCCAGAGCAGAGAGCTGGTGAGCAGCTGACTGTCCTTACTGCCCCCAGTGCCACGGTGACAGCCAGGCACCAGGGTGAGTGGCAGCTGGCAGCGTGCTCCCTTGCCTGGGCAGTCAACCCTGGAGAGCCCCTGAGTTGGTGTCAGGGAAAAAACCAAGGTTTCCATTTTCAGAGGACTGCTTCCATAACACACTGCAGACCTTCCCAAGGTAACAGCCCACAGCTGCTCTCTGCACTTAAGGACATCTCACCCCTCTGCTGTTTTCCACCAGTTCAGTAAAGAAGCCTGAGGAGAAGATGAGCATATGGCACATTCTGTACAACAGTTTTCAGACAAAATACCACTGAACTGGATGCCTTTTCCAATGGTTACAAGTGCCATCCTCTGTACTCTACCTTAAAATAAGTGCTGGATAATTATGTATTTTTCCTTCTATTTTCTTTTTTTCACCATTACTGATGACCTATTTTAGGGACGAAGGAGATTATTGGTACAAGAGGAGAGGTCATCCACTGCTCCTTTGTGTTCCCTCCCATATAAAATAAAAATAACACTGCCAGGCTCACAAGAAGGATGTAAGACAGGGAAGATTTTAAAGGCTTAGTTCCAAAGCTGTGATACTCAAAACCAAAGTCCAGTTGCCCCTGAACTCTAGAGGTTCCTAGACTGAACCTCCTGGGACACTGCAGGCTTTGTCCTCTGCTCCTGCCCAGAAGCTCTTCCATCATGCCAAATAGGACAGGTTAAGAATGTGGAAATTAGCTGTGACTCAGACTATTTCCCTCAGTGGGGTGATCCATTAGGTGTTGCTGGAGTGTGACTGAAATCACAGACAACAACAAGCAGCAATGGCAGGTCAGAGCAAGGGTCCCTCTAGCCTTGTCTGTCTTCATTCAGTAGTGGCCATAAGGAGTAAGAACAGGTCAAGTATAAATAATACCTACCCTTTATGCTGTCCCAGCACCTATTTTCAGCTTGGGGTAAGTCCCCAGTCCCTTCACAAGATAGAATTGCAGTGGGATCATTTTCTTTTTAAATGCAGTCAGAAATGCCTCTGCTACTGACACTTGCCTATTCCATGTGTTTGTCCATGGCTACAGCAAATGCAGGATCAGTTCTCTTCTCTGAGAGGTTTTAAGAGAAGGAGTGAATGCTTCTCTGTTTTCTGCATGAAAAGGTTTAGCCAGAGAATTCCTAATGAAATTAGGTCCCACCCTTGCTGTTCTGGATAAGGCAGCAGATGCTTCCACCAAGGATATTCCTCCTTGCTGTCTCTCTGCAGACTGTCCCCTGCTGAGAACAGCACCTGCCTCTCTCCAGCTCCTGCCCTGGTCCCAGGTTCCCTGTTCCTGTGGGAGGGCACACCTAAACCCGGGTCCAGGTCCCTGAGTCTGGAATGACACCACCAAGGTTAGCCCAAGACAAGCCACCAGGGTGTTAAGCAAGAAAACAAGTCCATTTTTCACTCTAGCCTCTATTCTTGGATTTTGCCTGTTGCCTCTCTGAACCTGAGCCTGGTAGGTGGAAGGAAAGAAAGAATAAATATTGTAGTGGAAGAGTAATGCTGTGAAAATTTGTTTTTTCATTAGTGGGTCACTTCTCCGTAGTTGGTGATGTAAAACTATCACGTATTTCCAACATTACCTTTAATATCTGGTGCACTGGAAAGTAACCAGAAACACAAATCTGTTGCCAGTACTTTGTGGGGGTGAATAATTGATGCTTGCAACTGCAGAGTTTCCTACTCACGTGAGTGAATGGTTGCCTGCCATGAGCATCCTCTTCAGTTTTCTTTACATGTCCTCCACCCTTCTGCATTGTGGTGAAAACTAAGAATTATTCCACCAGCTTGATTTAATTAAGTGTCAGAAGGATTGTTTGTCTTTCCTAAACCAATACAGCTATTAGGCTGTGGATCTTAACTGTCCTGTATTTTTCTTCATAGATTTATGTGTATCTTTGGCCTTCCACTCTTTTGTTTTGTGGTTTGGCAGTCTTTTCCTGTGTATTTACTAACTTCTTTACAACCTAAAATTATGTAGGCCCCCATACGAGAGGAAAGATGAAGTTTTGCTCCTGGGACAATGGTAGAGTGGCAGATGGGGCACAAGAGATATCTGAAGGAAAGAGAGAGGGTGAATCTTTTAAAACCAGTAAGAAAGAGATGAGGAACCATGTGTAGTTCCCCTGCTCTCTGAGTTTCCTCCAGTCCCTGTCTCCGCCTTGGACCTCTGTGTACTCTATTTCCTGGACCTATATCCCTTATTTGTCATTCATTAATGCACCAACTGATTTTGATGGACTGGTGCAGCAGTGATTCCCTAACCACGCATACATTTTCCAGAAAAGAGCCCATACTGCACATGCATAGACAGGTACATAAGAGCAGAACACAGATCCCCAATTGCATAAAATGTTTGTAGTGTTGAGTTCCTGTCTATGCAGAATGGATTGTGAATTTATTCATCTCTTCATTAAAATATGTAGTGATTTACAAGTGATTTGTAAAGACATATCTGTAACATCAACAGTATGATGTTACATCAACATATGTATGATTCTGATGTAATTACTCATTAGGATGCATGTGGATCCAGCTCTTGAATAGCCAATTACCTTATTTCAACACTAACTTTATTAGCAGCCCAGGAGTTCAAATTATGAAAACCTTTCCTTCACGCTATCAAGGACTAATTTATAAACAATACAGCAAGGAAATAAAAAAACCAAACCAAACCTGTAAAACTTAGTCTGCCTTGCCCTGTAAGGGTGGTGTTTTCCTGTATTTTTCATTATGATCTGGCTCAGATTTGGTTCTAAGATTACAGAGATTATTTTTACGGTGTTTGTGAATAAAATTAGCCAACCATATCCAACTGGATATTGGTCTTGCTTGAAAGATTACTGCTTCAAAAAACAGCATTCTCTTATTTTGAAAAATCTTATTTCAGGGCATGCTGTAAACTGCAGCTTGAACTCAGCAGGGAGACTAATGTTGTTTTAGGCAATGTTACCACTTCTTGTCATGTCTAGATGTTTGATTAATTACATTGTAGGAGAAAAGGAGGAAGAGAAACATAGTCTCTATTCAGGCAATTTGAAAAAAAAAAAAAAGAATAATCTTTGCCTCAAATTGCTTATAAAGTTTTTTTAAATGATTTTATCTCTGTATAATTGGTTGCTGCTGAACCGTGTTCAGTCGTATCATATTAATTTTCACTGTTTTGCCTCATCTTGCCCTTCATTGCAGTTACTACATGCTGGAAAACAGACCTCGGAATATCTACGGGATGGTTTGCTACTCCTGCTTGCTGGCGCCTCCCAACACCAAGGAATGTAAGTGTTCCGACGTTTCTGTGCATTTCATCTGGTTTTGACTTAAAATCATCTGGAAGCTCAATGTGAATTCCTTCAGTGATGATAATTATATTCAAGCAATAAACCCAGCTCCAGTTAAGCAATTTCTGCTTCCAACTAGCCTTGCCAACAAAGGGAGGGAATGCTTATCATTTGAGGGAAAATCTTTGATTTTAGGATCTACTATTGCTCATTTGTTCTCCAGTTTTCATCTGTTAAGACATCTCATGCAGGACTTATTAGGGTTACTTAACCAGTAGGTTCAGGAAATCCCATGTCTGTGTATTTTTTTAAATTGAATTTCAGTTCAGCTGTGAAGAAAATATGGGACAATTCATAGATTTGTAATTTGTAGGAGTAAGAGTATACCACACCTTTTCATATCCTTTGGCTGCAAAGTGATTCAAGGGTCGACATTAATGTATGGTGGTCAGCACTGATAAGAGAATTAATTCTGTATATTTCATTGGCAAAAGAGTCTGTAGTTTGCTAATTGAAAAAATTATGTATCAATGTGTGTGTGACACCCTAGAGGTACCTGTTCCTTTGCATACCATGTACGTGCAATGGTTTATCCATCCTCATGCCATGGGGAGGAGGGACAGCTCACACAGCACTGTCCTGCAGAGGCAACCCCTCAGAAAACTGCTTTCTCCTTTAGGGGGCAAAGAAAGTGAGAAAAAGAAAAGGAAAAAGAAAAGGTGCTGTGTACGCAGTGCTCAGCAATAATGAAAGAATTATCAACACCGTTTTGGTCACAAATCCAAACCTTAGCCCCATACTAGCTGCTATTAATAAAATTAACTGTACCTCAGCCACACCCAGCACAGAGAGTCATGGGGGAGATGAGGGGATAAGGTAAGAGGATGCAGATGCACCTGGCTGCCCCACTGGTGGGAATAGAACCATGCATGCTGCTAACCCATAGCTGGAAATTAATCCCTTGCTCAGCTCTGATGGTCTATCTCAAACACATGCTGAAACAGGTTTTACATCATATCAGACATGTTATAACTTACTGATTTTGGAATAAACTACCAGATCTTATGGCTATAACTCAACTAAAAGAAAATAAATCTTTGTCTTTTGTAGGATATCTGGCAGATACAATAGGTAATGTGTTTTTGTAAGGAAAGTATGATCAGCACAACTGATTACCTACATGCAATTTTTAGCTTGATAAACACAAGAATAAATACATATTATCTTTGTGAGGAATTTAGGCAGGTGTGTAAACCAACGAATTGACTGGGTACTAAGATAAAATAAAATATTAGTCCTAGAAAGACTAAATATTTCCATTTTAATCAAATCCATGAAACCAACCATTTGATTACAAGTGTTCAAAAAGCAAGAAAATGTCTTAAAATCCAAGTCCCTCAAACCACTAAGCTCAGGTAATTTGGTTTAGGATATCTAAATCTCTGGACCCCATTTGGAATGGCAGTGCCCCAATTCATAGGCATTAATTTGTACTCCAGATGGAAAATGAGCCTTGCTGCAGGAGCCCCTTGAAAGGCTCCCTGTTGCTGTGGAAGGCAGTGTAAAATCTGGTATTAGCAGATGATCTTTTTCACACATTTCACTGTCATCAGATTATACCAGTCAGAGAAAAGAAGAGATGACATGTCAGTGTTGCACAACTGTGGAATTTTATGAGGTTTGCAAATTCCAAACTCATCTGAGTGCTGCGCTCTGAGCACATAACCTTAACCTGCGGATGCAGTTTCTGTCACATGAAGGATAACACCAACATTTTGGTAGGAATGGTTGCTTTGTGTAGAACAACTTCTGATTATTAACTGGCTGTCAGGATGTAGAGCCCAGTGTGAAAATTCCAAGTGGCCCCAGGCATCTTCTCTTCCTTTGTTGAGGCCTCAGAATGGCACTGAACAGCATTCAGGATCCTAACCCCCACACTACAGTGTTGCCTCTCCCTCGTGCTCCTGTTCTTCAAACTCTCCTGTGTACAGCACACCACTGGAGAAAGGTGACCCAGCAGGTAACAAGGAAACAAGAATGGCAAACTAATTAAAAATAGGAAGCTCAGGGTGACAAGCTCTGGGTTTACAACTCCAGACGGAAAAATGAGGCCAGATTAATCCTGATTCAGGCCTTCATTAGGGCAGAGGCAGGATGGGAGAGCAGTGGTGCTCGCCTTAGCTGGAAACATTCCTTGCTGGGGAAGTGCCTGGACTATGTGTTACAGATGGCCAAGTCCAGGGGCATGTGCCCCTGCATGGAAATTTGCTCAGGGAATTTGCCTGATGACACATTTTATCTGTCAGAAAAGTATTTGGGTTTGATCAAAGTGTAAGCAAATATCTTTCAGCTCATATGCAGTCAATAAAACTTGAAATGGCCAAGGACACAAGATGAACACCCCATGCCCCAGCATCTGGAAGTATTGGTGTAAACAGGACTTGAAGTGAGAAAGAAATTCCTTGATGGGCCTGTGTCACCTTGTTGGGGTTTTCATCCCTCTCAAAGGACTTGAGACATAAATAGCACAAAATAGCATGGAGCAGAGGGGGAGGAAAGGGAGATGCTTCACAGAGGCCAGAGGTTTCGTTAAATCAAACAGGTCATCAGTTTATGCTGTTGAAAACCTCACTGGTCTGAAGGATGGGAGCAACAGTTCTGCAGCCTGGGAGGAGTAACAGGCTGCATGGCAGCTTGTGGGCACACACAGGGAAAGGGCTGTGCACACAGGAGCATAACAACCTGTGTTGTGTAGCAGGAAAGCTTTTTCTTATTGTGACAAAGGTAAACATCACCACAAAGACTGCAGTTTGCCCTGTCTTGTGCGCTGTGGAACAGCTGTGTAAGATTTCTGGCCTCTCAGCATGCAGCTCCCTCGAGTCTCCTGTGCAGGAGCTTTTCTGCTGAGCACAGAGAAGCACAATGTGAAACGCCAAAGGTGTGAGACCTTCAGCCGTGCTTGAGGCAGTCATGAGCCATCAATGCCCCTTGCTGACCCTAAATGAGGGTATGATACCTCTGTGATAAATAACAGCACTGCAAGGCGGCGCGGAGGCAGGTTTTCCAAGGAAATCAAAGCATTAAGGTAATGAGCACCAAACCATTCTAAGATGTGGCTTCCCACAGTTAATGGTGCTGGATTTTCTGTCAACACCTCTGGAATTGGAGTCACTTCGGGCCTCTGACTATGTAGGGTGTTTTCGTTGTTTTCTTTTCCTTTAATCCAGTGTAAAAGTATATGCAAAAGACAGAAGATTTAGCCATTTATGGAGTCTCTCTGGCAGAGAGGTACAGTTACTGCTGGAAGAGATTTTGTCTTTTAGCAGCCAAAACTCTCAATTAGTTTACATATATTAACTCTCTCTTTCTCTTCAAACTTTGATATTTGCCCCTCCAGTTCAAAAATGTTGGAGAAAAACAAAATCAAACCCCCTACAATAACTTTAGGAACACTTACTTTGAAGTTGAATTTATGCAATTACATCAAATATGGAAATCCTTTTCCACTCACAGATTACTGGTCTAGAGAACTTCAACAACAGACTGAGGGTTTTCTTGTTAATCTACTGTATATATTCATAAGTGTGTATGGGCATAAAATACTTTTTTTTTTTTCTGGTTTTATATGTAAAAACAGATACAATAACCAACCCGTGTACATTTTTAAGTCTCACACCTACCAATGACAGCTTGGGAAAATTAAAAAAAAAAAGAAGAAAAATATTAATAAAGGAAAACATATGTGGTCAGGCTATTTCTTAAACACCAGAGAGCAAATGACATCTAGAAATAGAAAAGATCATTTTTATTATTGTCCCATTAGAACTTCAAAAAGAACTAAACAGATGAGATGGAAAAACTGACTGACAATTGATGGCTTCGTGTGATGAGCTGTAATGAGGGGGGCACATCTGTACCCATACTGAAGACTCAGAGCTCAGCCTCCTTAATTGAAGGGCTTAACACAAACAAGCCTAATGCCAAAACCACTGTATTAGTTAAAATATTTCTTTCAGAGATTTTTATTTTAACTCTCCATTCTTTGTAATATCATTAATTTCTATTCCTTTCCAGATTTGTCCTTTTGTAATGCAATCAACATCAGGACTTTTTTCCTTCTGTTTCAAATTATGCCTACAAACGAATAGGCTTGTTATCTGGAACTAACAAACTTTCTTTCTTTTTTTTGAGTTGTTTGATCTCTGAACACCCATTTCCTCTTCACATGTGTATTGGGAGAAATGTTGAAGGTCATGCTTTATTATTCACCGGTGGTATGGCCTGATTCTCCTCCCCTAAGGATTTGTCCATATTAGGAAAGGAACCTAACCTTAGGATAAAATTGGCCAGCTTCAGCCATCAGCCTTGAAGGGGAGGGATCTGAGAAGAAAATGTGGGCTTTGCTGTCTTCAGCTGCTGGGAAAGCTGAGCTCAGGGATCCCTCAGGAGGGTATGTGGTCCCGGTGCAATTCTTCCCAATAAAACCACTCCAATGGCTTTGATGTTTTCACCAGTGCTGGAGCTGCATCTCCCCCAGGGAGCACCACCCGCCCGTGGGAGACACTGCAGGTCTCTGCAGGATTGCTCTGACTGGGATCAGGAGCTGAAAAACCTGCAGAGCTGCAGCCTTGTACCAACAGTCTGGCCACCAGGACACCGGGGAAATGGGAGACCTGGGGGGGTTATTCTCTTCCTTATGATGCTCTGAAGTCATGATAGCAAAGCTGAAATATCAATTACCTCCTTCGTGTTGCACAGAGAAAGTGGATTCCTGGAACAGAGGCTTATTTCATGGAGTGTTTGTCTATGACTTTCTAGTGCTGTGGAATGATTATGGCTCCCAGTGAGTCCTAAACAAAACTTCAACAGATGCAAATAAATTGTCAGACTAAGGCCATGTGGCCTATAATCATCATCACTTCCCTGCCCTGGCAAAATAAAAGGAGAGAGAAATAAAATAGTTATAGACATTACAGAGAGCACAGCAGCAAAAAATTTTTTCCCTTTATGTGATGTGGTTACTTACAGAGAGATTGACCAGATTGAAAACAAAAGTCTGGGGGAACTTTACTATGACTATTTTTAGAAGTTTAATTCTCAGAAATTAATTTACTTCATACTCTTCCTGGTGTAATAACTACCTACACTAACTGAGGTATCTATGTGTGGCTCCAGAAAATATCAGAGTAACTTATACTGTTCCGTAAAATAAAGATCACTCAGGCAATCCTCCATTGCCTAGGATATGTTCTGTCATCAGTGATTTGCCATATTTTCAGAGTTGGTTTATGTTTGGTTACTGAAGTCATATGTAGGCACCTCAGAAAGCAGGTTGGCTTTGACAGCTGCTTTAGCTTCCATGACTTTCCAAGAGCACAGGCATTCCATTTGAAGTGTTGTTTCCTTAAGTTTGAAAGCAAACCTTTCATGTAAGTACCTGAGCGCAGATTTACATTATTTGAAAGTTCTGACCTATACTTTCTATATATCTAGGTCTTTATTTATGTCTAGGTTTATTTAAAATCCGGTTTTAACTTTGTCAACCATAAACTGTCTACTTTTATTGAATTTCAACTCCGTATAATTTATTTTTCATCTCATATTTCAGGCTGATAGTTACTTATTTGCATGTGTGCTTTATCCTACTTCAGCCCATAAAAAAGTCTCAGTGATGGCACTCGCAGCTCATCTGTGCCATTCATAGCTGGAGTATGGCTGGGAGAGGAGGGATGCATTAGGAGAAAGCAAGCTGCACTCAAGAGCAAGAAATAGATTAATATATGGACACCAAAATTTTTAAACACATCTTATTTTGTGATCACTCTGATAGTTTGTTGTGTACACATTTTGGGGATTTTTACAACATGTTATTAAGTATTAAATAGACTCAAAAAAAATCTGTTGCTTGCTGCAAGCAGCAGTCCTTTGAATGGACCAGTAAGCTGATACCCACAGCAATATGTCAGGGGCACATATGGTCTCCTACTGCACCAGATTTTATTCACTCACAAACACTTGCAAAGGGGCATGGTGGTAAAACCTCTTTTCCCTGTGCCCTCCCCCTCCTCCTCTCACAAATCTGGTAGTTTTGTTTGTCACTTCTTATTGTAAGTTCTGTCTCAAGATACAAGAACAACTGTAATAGTCTGTTACATAAAGCAGAAAGGTTCATTGAAAAACAATAAAAAAGTATTTTCTTGCCCAGCATTTGTTTCCTGAAAGGACAAAAGGCAGCTGCATGGCAATTTAAGTTAAAGCTATCTTTTGAGTTAAAATCCCCAAACATTCAAATGTGAATACAGATTCAATTGTTCTTTTGTACAATAAGTATGGAGGGGTTTTTTTATTGAAACTCTATTCAGACTCCAAGAAAGTTACAACTAAATCACAATTTTTTTGAATAAGAACATTTATAATGCAAAAGTTGACCAACCACCAGTGATAAACTTCTTTCCTAATTTCCTTATCACATTCCTACAGTATTACATACAGGTGTCTAGGAGAATAAACCACTCTTTTGCACAGCTATATTACAGCCATCGGTCTTTATTTAAAAAATAGAGTTGTTTCCATATGTTGTGCTATAACATCTTAGGATGTCTCTGCCTGAGCTATATCTAAGTCTTTATAGATTACGTGCCATCTATATTGGAAGCAGAATTAATAATGTGATTGGGATGCAGAACTGGATGTACACAGGAACAACTGACATTGCAGTCACTGTGGTGCTGACTGGGAAAAAGCAGCAGCTACGGGTTGATTCTTTTTGCGCATACAAAAGTGATATAAACTGAAATTCCACAGAATGTGGCAGTTTGGTTCCTCTAGTAGTGCAGGTGCATGAATTGGCACTTTCTTCTAAGCCACATCTAAAGGAAAATCTTGGCTCATAATGGACATGCAAAATTATTAAATTTGACGGTAGACTTAAAATACGTGAATGACTGACTCCCACCCAGGCGTGTGTCAAAGGCCTCCACGTTCTAGCACCAGCCTTGATTTTGCCGTGCCAGCACTACAGAGCAGAGGAGGTGGCTCTGTTCCATGCAAAGGACGTTCTGCACAGCAGCTCCGGGGCTGGCGGCTCTCAGTGGTGGGCACAGGAGGGGTGTGCGTGTCCCCACGCGTGTGCATGGTGTGGGCAACGCGCCCTGGCGTGGGGTAGAGCCGGGGGAAGTGGGACGATGATGCTGAATGAGCAGGGCTGACCTTCCTCCTTACCCTTCCTGTGCGACTTGCTGCTGCCTGACTTCCCACTTTGAAAGGACCTTCTTCCTTTCACAGATGGGTGAAAAACACGAGGTTAACAACACCAACCGACTGAAAGATTATCAGGCAGAAATACTTCAATGACTTCATGCTTCCGGGGAAGGAAAGGAGAGGCGAGTTTGCTAAAACTCACTTGCGGAGGAGATGAGCTGAATCTTGTTAGCTAAACTCCAGGCACAGAAAGCAGCACAGCTTGCCTGTGTTCGCTGAGAGGCAGTGTCAGAGAAGCTGCTGTTGACTTGTTGCAGCTTGCAAGGAGCATGCAGAATTCCAATTGGTTGTAATTGGATTTGCCAGGGGGGCTGCAAGAATAGGCGTAAGCCTGGTGGCTGTGCATGAACACGAAGGGAAGTATCAGGCTGCAGCACTGGCCATTTGCTAAATTCCCTCTGTTGTCCAGCCACGACGAGTAAACACAGAGGTCATGACCAAGGATGATTCACTTCAGTTTTGTGAAGAATTGCTGAAAATTTTACAAATTACCTGTCTTTAATGCGCACTGCCTGCAGATGACAGCTTCATTTACTGATCCCTAGATAGTCTACTACTGCATTGCAGTTTCTGGAGTTCTAAACTAATTCTTCTTAGAAGGAAACAGTCACAGAGAAAGGACCAGAGGCAAGACTTACATAATCTAGCCTTCATTTGCAAAATACAAAAAGCATCTGAATTAATAAATTAGTATCTTTAAAACCTAATGAAAAACCTTATTCAGTTTGAAAAAATACCAATTACAGTGAGTTAATGCATTTCCTTCCAACGAATGATGTTTGAAAGAAGTTTTATGATTGTGTGCCAGTTCAGCCAAATTAGAGGAGAAATATCCTCTGAGGGAAGGCAGGTTACCACCACCTCTCCCCCAAACCCAGGTTCGGGAAAGAAAAAAATTTCCTCGAAGGAAAGTGAAAGAGATAAACACTATTTATTCAACAAACACACAGAAAAGGATAACAAAGCTAAATAACAAAACAAAACAAAATCTCTCACTGTGGAGAGAAACCTGGAAAAATTCAGAGTCCTCTTTGGGTGTGGCCTCTTCCCTCCTCAGAGCTGAGTCGGTGGGGGCCCCTTCCAGGAGGCCTTGGAAAAGGAGTTCTCCCCTGGTGTGGTCCGATGTTGTAGAACAGTCCCGAAGAGAAGAAGAAGAAAAAAAAACCCAAAAAAGGTCCCAGGAAAACTCTCTCTCTCTGGAGAAAGGGAGCTGAGAGCTGTCTGGAGAGCAAGGTCGCTGCCCTCCACACTCTGCCGCCGAGCCCAGAGAGAGCTGCGTGTGTCCTTGAGAAATTGTTTTGAAAAGTTCGCTCATTCTTTTTCCTCTTGTACCCAGGCTTAAAGGCACAGGATTCATCTTCTGGGCATAGAGTGGTGATAGGGGATACACATCATAAAGTCACCCCAAGACAGATTGTTAAAGAAAATTTCTTTTGAAGACATCTGCAACCCATAGTTTGTGACCTCTTTAAGTCTACATTTCTCATTCACAACATGCAGACAGGTTTTGTTTTAGATAGTACTTTTTTTTCTTTTTTAAATAACATTTCTCTTAATTTGGAGAATGTGCATATTGCTTTGTTATTAACCATAGAACCATTCCAGATCACTTGATTTCTTGTCAAGTTTACCTGGTGATTTGATTTCTTTGAATATTTACTTGGTCAAAAGAATGGCACAGTGAGCTCTCATCTACTCTAGCTGACAAACCACCCTGTGGAGCCATGTGCTGTGCACACCTTACCAGATGACTGGGACAGCTTTTTGCCTTCAGGTCTGCTGAATTTAATTATCTCTGGACTTTTTCCACAGACAGCTAATACAAAGCAGGAGTTTCATACCTCCTCCAAGACAAAAATGTTTTTCAGTGTCTGTTGATAGTAGCTGTTTGCATTACATGTTTATCAATGGCATTAAAGTCCATTTGAGAATAAAGATAACATTTATTCCCAACCCTAATATTTTTTTGGAATACTATGCAAACACCCTCCTACATAAAAGCATTCCCATCAACAGCTTTATTCCAGATAATATGCACTATTGTTTGCTATTGTCAAAATACGTTATTTTATGACTCCGTTTAATGCTTTGAAAACTTGGTGCATGACACCAACTGCAAGAGTAACTTTTAACCTTGATTGTAGAATTTAGACCTGGAAACCCCTATTGGACAATCTCATGCCTCTGACAGCAGGAAATTTTCCTATAACTTCTTAATTTACTGTTTCAGTGAATTTCCCTTCTCCCCCGAATATGGATTTGGACTGACAGGAAATCAGAAGAAACATACTGCCCAGTTACATGACAGGAAACTCTAATATTCCCTTTTATGACAGTACAGCTCCATGGAATAGAGAAGCAATCAACACCATTATTTGTCACCTTCCCTAGGTTTTCCTGTGGAGTCATGAGGGTTTGCATACCATCACAGCTTCGCAGTGATGCTGCCAGTGAAGGATGCTTGTGGGAAGCACTAGTTTGATGAATCTACCAGCTGAGCCTCAGTCTGCAGTTGCAAATACTGAAGAGGGGGTTGCAAGCAGTTTGAGTTTTCAGCTGGATCCTGGAAAACTTTCTGCTACCCAGAACAGATCCGTAACATGGGAATCTATTTGTAACAGTTGGCTTTTTCTTCTGAGTTCATATCTATTCCGGAGTCTGACTTTCACTCCCTCTGGACAGGATGCAAGAACGTGGTCTGTAACCCAGCTTTCAGTGTACCAGGAACACCTTTTCGGGAGCAGTGACATTTCAAAGAGCGAGCAGTTCATGGGTCCTTTGCTAATAAATGCGAATGCAACCAAGACAAGTAAAGGCTCTCTTTCCTCGAGCCAACCTATTCCTTTGCCTGGACAAAGTAACCATACGATTTCATGGTGTTTCTGTTTATGTTCCAGGTGCAGGCGCTAGCTCTGGCATTTCAGCCATTTTCCCAAGCACCTCTGGCACAAGCACTTTCTCGCCTTACCAGCATGCTCACAAAGGTAAGAATGCACTCACAGGGTTAATTTAGCAGCTCCTTGTTTTGAAAAGGGCATCAACAAAGTGCAGCCAAACTGAAAATATCTGTTGCAGTTCTCATTGTCACTATTTCCAGATTTCTGAAACTGCTATTAGAAATAATACAGAATTCTTTTTTTTTCTCAGTTAATCAACACTGTTGTTTCAGTCAGCTGAATGTAAAAAGGATTTGAGCTGTACTCAGTGATGCCAGCAATAAATTTAGCTCATTATTTGTAGCTATACAGAAATAGCCCTCTGCCTCAGCAAAGCTCAGCTTAGAATGGTGAAAATAATTTCATGCACAAATATGGTCAGTCTCTTATTAAGCTAACATAAACAGTTCTCCAGCATGATTATTAGGCTTTTAAAATTTTTGAACCTGAGAAGACAAGATGGGAAAGGTGCAGTTAATGAGGTACTGACAATGCTGATCTTCTTGGTATTGTCTGAAAACACGACTGTTAGGATTACGTTTTCAGAAAAATTAAAGTTTTCAAGCTTTTTAACGTATCTGTAATTTTCTGCATCCTTTTGTGGCTTTTCAATTCTAGCCTTTCACATCCAAGTTTTCTTTCTGAATATCTTTTCACATAGCTTATTTTAAATTCACCTTCTAGCCATGCTGCTTTTTAAGTATCTGTTAGAAAAACATCCATTATTCTGTGTGTGCATTGTGTCCCCCTTTTAACTTAGAGCTTTTGAGGCAGCCACAGTTATCAACAATCATTTTAACTCTTATTCCCTTTGTGTATTTACTGGTTTTTGTCTTGTCAACACTGATTCCCAGAATGCAGTGCTACAAAAGCTTCTACTCTTGCTTATGAACATCTTTCCGTACTAAAATACAATTTCATACATCTTTCTATCTGATGGATCATACCATCAAACATTTTTAATGAATACTACTAACTGGTTTATGCATAAATACCAAAATTTTTTTAAAAAGTTAATTAGTTTGCCTTTGAGATGCAGCACTAAATTTTTCAATGCTTAAAAAGTAACCAAGACTCAGATCAACTAAAGGATTATGCAAACTATGTGTAGAGCAGACTGCAAACTGTTAACTGTTCTCTGATCCTAAGAGTTGCTCCTTTATTTATTTTTTTTTTATTCCAGCAGATCTTTCAGGACAAGGACATCTGGCTACAGCTCTTATAATTGCCATGTCTACCATCTTCATAATGGCTATTGCCATTGTCCTCATCATCATGTTTTACATTGTAAAAACAAAACCATCTGCTCAAGGTAATTGTTCAGCAGGTGAAATTTTAGTTGCAAATGCTATTTTTAGCAAACTTCTGAGAATAATTAGAGTTATATTTGTATATTCTAGCCTGTTGCAAGAGCCACTCAGTAAAAAATGTCGAAGCTCAGGCTAACACACAAGAAGAGAAGAAAGAAGTGCAAGGTACAAGTTGTTTTAGTTTTGCTTTTTCTATCCAAGGACTTAAATACTCGTAATACATTTCTCTTAATTACAATTTCTCCTTTGGAGTGTATAAAACCCACATCAGTTTACTAAAGAATTGTCTGTAATAGTTTTTTGTACTTCCAGAATGTCACTTAATCCTCTGATAGCAATTTAAAAGACAGCAGAGAGATTTATTTTGTCAGTAAGGTTGCCAGCAGAACTAGCTCCTGACACAAAGCACTGGTTTGGAAACTTATTGCCAATTTAAACTTCTCTAATTGTTGTTCTACAGATAATGTTGTGATATTCTCTGAGAAAGAAGAGTTTGAAAAACTTACAGCAACTCCAGCTAAGGCTGTCAAAAGGTGGGTAACAGATAAATATATTGCTAGTTTCCCTGAATTGGGGGAAGCACATGGTCATCATTCATTCTGGTACAGGGGAATACATGAACAAATTCGATGGGTCTGCTGGCAAATTGCTGCAGCAAGGCAAAGACCAGATGCCTTAGTAGGCTTTTCCCCTTCTGGTTTCATCATGAAGAGACACCTGTGTCCTCCCCATTCCCTCTGTGACCAATTCATCAGCTCTTGGGGCTCCATCTCCTCTTCTGAGAGGTTAATTTCTGGGATCTGTGTGCAGCTCTCAATCACATGGCCTTAGTGAGGTTCCCC
Organism: Daphoenositta chrysoptera; assembly: GCA_013397915.1. NCBI lineage: Eukaryota > Metazoa > Chordata > Aves > Passeriformes > Daphoenositta > Daphoenositta chrysoptera. Next base: position 448,498 of record VZRO01002590.1, read on the forward strand.
TTCCCTCCTGGGCAGGAAGAGTAAAAATGGCTGTTAAAGGCCTTAAGGAAACCCCTTGTCCCTAGCATCACCTGGATGGCAGGGTGTGGTACTTTTCCTCGTCTTGTCTCTGCCCAGCAACCAAACCTGCCTGGGTAACGTGATTAAGGTGAGCTAAACACTGTCCTCAGTTGGAAAATCCCTCTCTAAAAGGATTCTTGCAAGCTACCTGTGCCTGTGTGACCTGGTGGGCATTGCACGTGCACCCTGTGCTGGCAAAGGCCGTTACACTCACGGGATTTTGGATGAAAGGCATTTTAAAAAATGGGAGACACTTCTATTCAATTACTCTCAGACAGCAAAAAGGAGATGACTGGAGCCAACTCAAGAGGCTTCACTAAGATAACCATATCCTTCATTTTACAGTGAAAATGATGCATCTTCTGAGAATGAACGACTTTTAAGCCGGAGTATCGATAGTGATGAAGAAGCTGCAGTTGACAAGCAAGGGACTCCAGAGAGATGCTTGTTATCTTTAGTGCATTTGGCCAGAGATAAATCTTCTACAAGCAATAAATCAACTGGGGTAAGGCTACATTGAGACTTACAGATTGAGAGCATTTTTCTACTTTTTTCAAAGAAAAAAATATATAAGCTATCACCCCTCAAAATGCATTGCAGTGTAGATCAGATTGATTTACAAGAGCTTCTCCAGACAAATTTCTTATAGAATCTCCTTTGCATAATGACATATATGTACATGTGTAGTATTCAGCGATGAAAATCACATTTTTTACAAGATTAATCACTTTGCTTTTTTGAGTATTTTATTTTGTAGTTTAAAGAAAGGAAAAGCCAAAATAACAGCAATCCCCCGATATAGCTAATGCTAAGACAGTAAAACACTGTATCAGCACAGCTGGATTCAGCTGACAGCAGAGCATCTGAGTACCTTGACCCAGCTGCATCGGTATTTCCATGGCACAGACTTAATAATATCTGGTGTTGTGCTTGGTTTCTGTGGAATTTTGAAAAACACATACATGGTTTGAAGGTCATTCCTGTACTCTGAAGGACACTGTAATCCACTGTTTTGCTGTGGAAGACCTTTGCTTCTTCCTGCTGAGCATGTAATGCTCAGGGCTTTTTATCTCACTTGGAGTTTTTTAAGGCACAGTTAAGGCCACACCTCACCCACACAACCTTTTAGTTTGTGTTAACATCAAACTGTCCTTAAAACAAAGGTGTCTGCTCAGATTTTTTTAGTATTTCAAATTTATTTTAAAACTGCAATATCTAGGTCAAAATCACATAATTAATATCAAAGACCAGATATTGTTTAAGAAAAAAAATCGGTTTGAAAATGCATCTTTTCATGTTTGCATGTTTTAAATTGTTGGGATAGATCAGCTCAAACTTTCTAAAACACACCACTTTTCAGCTGAGTTCAGACAAAATTTCCCAACACAAGCTAAATGGTTTTGTAGTTGTAGACATTTTTGACCATCTGAAAATAACTTACTACTCCAATGCTCACATTTTAAAGTTCAGGTTTTTGAGTTCTCTCTAAATATCCAACTTTATGATACTTTTGTAAGCACTGGCTTGAAATAGGATAATACACCTTGGGTAGTCGTGAAATCAGAATATTTAATAAGGAGCAGGTTACCTTCAAAAGACCATAGATCATAGATACATTCTCCAAAGTCATTCAGATAGATAGCTCATAAGGGCACCTAAAGCATGAACTATTTCTGCCAGACCTGTTCTAACACACATCGTCATGGACTGCTGACAAGGCTGAAGACAGACTTTTCAATGAAAGTGCAGACTGCATCGAGGCTCCCCACGCCATATCTAAGATGTCACAATTAAGCCAGTTGCCAGAAATTAGAAAAGTAGTAATTTTCTTCATATTGGGAATTAGGTAGCATTACTAGCACAGGAAAGAGTATTCAGAGCATTTGGACAAGGATAAAGAAAATTAGAGGCTTGCTATTAACCAAGTCTTCTTCCTAGTTGTAACAATACCCATTTGCAACGAGCTGCCACACAGACGATCATCAGGCTAAACATTTCCTGTTTGCTTTCATCTTAAGGCTTAAAAATCCCCTGTCTTCTGGCTCTGGTAAAAAGAGCATCTTGCATAATTCTTCATGGAATTACTTAACCAGCTTCTTTACCCCAAAAGTGAGGGAATAATGAAAATAAGCATCCAATAATTTTCTTAGGAGAAGTTTTAATAAACCCCATTAAAAGAAAATTTCCTGTTTCCAAGGTTCTAAACCAGATAATCCAAGCCTACAACAGCAACACGACCGACTGAGCAGACGTAAATGGCACGAGGAAGATGTGACCAACACTCAGTGTCTGCATTGTGCTGCCCTGCAGTACAGTGCACTCACACTGTGCCTGCCAGACACGCCTCAGGTGGAGCAGCCACTTTGTGCTCTCCAGCTGCAAGTCCATTAATCCACGTCACCAATGTGCCTTGCCCTTTTCAGCGCAAATAAAATGAGGAAAATCTTTCCACAAAACAAAATACTGAAAGCAGAGCTTTTATTCAAGCCTCGTTTGCAGTGAAAAGTGACAAATTTGTGGAGATAATGCTAGAGTCCTATCAAAAAGACAGCTTTTCAGAAAGCTCAGTCCTAATGAGAGCTGGCACAGGGAAGAAAATTTCAGTCCCTGAGAGCTCATGACATTTTGACATTTGTTTTCACTCCACATTGAATCCAAAGCCAAAACTTGAGAATATTTTGCTAAATGAAACTGTATAAAAATGTCCATTTTTAGCTTGAAAAATGTCAGGTTTTCAGTCCTGTTTCTTTCTTGTCAAAAATGACTAGATTCCCCTGGGCCTCAGTTTTTTTCTCTCCAAAACTTCACTGATTTATTTTTTTTAATCTATCTGTAAAGTATTTCAGTTTATTAGTAATGCACTAAGCAGGTCTATGTCAAGAGACAGAAGGGAAGAGCCCCTCCTCTTCAGTCCTCTTAGATTATTGGAAGAAGGCAAATTCAGTCTCAGTTTAATTCCCTGTATCCAGTCCTGGCCTGGTTTACCTGGACATCCCTACAATAATTTTGCATACATGGTATGGGATTTGTCCTCATTCTCGGGAGTTTGCCTCAGTCTGAAAGAGAAAAAAAATAAACGAGCACTTGGAGCAGGAAAGTACCTGCTCTCAAAAAAAGTCTAGAATTTGGAATGAAAGATCTCTAGCAGTGGCAAGTGAAACCAGAAATATGTTTATGCTTAATGGAATAATTGCTGTGTCATTTTCTTTGAGTCTTCAAAAGGGACCCCTTGACGACACTCTGTGAAAACCCCATAAAATGGAGATGCCCCACAGACTTTCCACTGCTGTCTGCTAATTGTTTGATCTTGCAACTGAAAAATTAATGAAATAAAACTCTTGTCATTTAGATTCAAAGTCGAAGGAAAAAGATACTTGACGTGTATGCTAACGTATGTGACGTTGCAGAAGGTGAGTGTACAATTTGCACCTATGTTAACAGCATGAAATTAGATCACAAGCATTTGCTATAAAATAAGAAAGGCCTCTAACTACCTATGGAAAATAATCCCAAACCAGAGAGGATGCTCTGTAGGCAGATTTGTATTCCCTTGCCAGGAAGCCTGTGGTGCCATGACCCCGGAGCTGTCCAGGCTGGGCTGGGGCTGGAGCACACCATGGCTTCTCTGGGCAGTGCATGAGCTTCCTTCCTCTGGAGAGCAGGAAGAGTTGTGATGGGCTGTGTTGGGACACACAAACAGGCCAATGTGCAAAGAAGCAGTTTTGCATTCCCCATCTAAAGGAAACCTGTTGTACTTATTTCTTTAGAGAGCAGATAAAAAGTAGTTCAAAATATGAAAGTGTGATTTGGGGAGGGTCAGGATTTAAGGTAAAACACAAGTCTTAATCTACTCTTCTTCTCTAAATTCTGTCCCACATCTCATGGCAACGTGTGGAGTTTCCAGGTTCTAAGTGTTTTGACCCTACCTGAACTGTTTTAGCAGAAGAGACATGAATTAAGTTCCCTGCAGAACAGGAGATGTGACTGCCTTTACCTCCCACCCCACACACACACTTTGTGTGCACATGTATGAGTACTCTGTAATTCAGGGAGCTCTCTCTCCCATCAAATTACTGCTGCTGAGTAAGAAGCAGGAAAACTACAGAAGCAAAAGACTGGTTTGGGAAAAGCACTGTAGCTGATTCTCTCCTCTGTTTTCTGACCATGAATACATAGAAAATATGTCCAGGAGAAAATAGACTTTTCCCCACAGGATGAATGTTAAATCCTCCCTAGAGATTCACGATAGTAATGATACCTAAGCACTTTCAGGGACTTTTATCCTTGCATCTGGCATCTTTGCTTCACCTCACTTCTCACTTTTCTACAAGGGCAACTTTCAATTACAGACGTGTTTCAGCAGCTGCTGGTGACAGTCTCAGGGAAGGGTCAAAGCTGTCTCTGGAGCTCAAACACTGAGCCTGACGTGCAGAGGTGTATTAATGGGGCTGCTCACTAGGGACACAGTTGCAATATACTTTTTCTAGCAGCTAGTAAATTGTTGAAGCAAGGGGCAGAGCCATGGGAATTCATACAGCACATCTATTACTTCTTTTCCAGGCAACTTTTTACCCTAATTATGGTATCTTACTGTCATTATAAAGAATTAAGTAGGTAATATACAGTAATAACTTTGGGGCTAGACATACCTATCAGGAACTATCACTTAAGATTTTAGCTGTATTCATTGCTAACAGTGTAATCTGTTGTACTTTAGTAAATGTCAAGGCTTGTACCCAGAGCCACCTGAAAATCCACTCCTTCCTTTGCAGGTCTGAGCCCCACGGAGCTGCCCTTTGACTGCCTGGAGAAGACCAGCCGAATGCTCAGCTCGACCTACAACACAGAGAAAGCCATAGTGAAGACGTGGCGTCACCTGGCGGAGAGCTTTGGGCTGAAGAGGGATGAGATCGGCGGGATGACAGATGGCATGCAGCTGTTTGACCGCATCAGCACGGCGGGCTACAGCATCCCGGAACTGCTCACCAAACTGGTGCAAATCGAGCGGCTGGATGCTGTTGAATCCTTGTGTGCAGACATTCTGGAGTGGGCACAAGCAATGCCGGCTCCTGAACCAGCAGGGACATCCTGACACGCCTGCCTGGGGCCTGCCCTTCCACATCAGCCCAAAGAAGTGTGATTCCAGTAAGCACTGCATCAGAGACTTTGGACTAAAGACCGTTGATGCTTCTTCTACATAATTGCTCACGATAACCAAGGGGAAGCACTTCTCTTCGACTTCTAAAAGTGAAGTTACACGTCTACCAAAACAGGAGCAGAAATCTCCCGAGAAGCTTGGCATGAAACATATCATTAAACAAAATGATAATGGTAAACAGTTACTGATAACAAGTGGACACACAAACATCCCTTTTGCGGTCTGTGTATGAGTAAAAGGGCAAATAACCCTGCTGGTATCAACCTTCCTGCCTGGCCTTCAGGAAAGGCATTGAATAGCTCTCTGAAAACATTCCTGTCTCTTAGGGCTTCATTCAGTGGTTCAGTGGTTTAACAGAAGCAGTCAGAAGCAGTACCACAGCTACAGTATCAATAAATACACATTAGGCACGTACATTTCTATCCACTCCGACCAGTTTAATTTCCTACACTGATTATGGGTTTGTTGAATCTAGAAGTATGTGCATTATGTGCATAGGTCTATATGCACAGTCCTCAGACTGACTAACTCTGCTACACGAAAAAAGAGTCAACATAACTTACAGATTGAAGTGCTTCAAAACAATCTGCATAATGCACGTAAATGCACTCTTGGTCCATGCTGATATTTCAGAAATTATAAATTCAAACTGCTGACTTGCTGAGGACAAGCTGGCTGGAAAGTGGGCAGTAAAAGTGGTCAGTTACTCCTTGCAAGTTGAGAGCAAAATCTTCTTTTCTTTACTGTTAAGAAAAGAGCAAAACCAAAACCAGATTGTTTACTACCATTAAAAATATACTTTTCCAATGGTGATACCTGTATATCAAATTATATTCTAACCATAGGAATTTCAGACAACAGTGGTGCACATATGACACAAAGAGCAAAAAGAGTAGATTTCTTTAGACACTTGAAATGTGGAGGGAAAAGTGTTTCTTAACGCTATACTCTTGTAAGCCCAGACCATGAGCACAGAATCCACCAGTGACATCAAACTTATCTGGAAGGTAAAGCATTATTGTGAGTTTGTGAAGTACAAAAATTGACCTAATTTGTTTTTCTTTTAACTAATGTCTGATTTTCACAGTTACAATTTATCTAAAACTCATTCAGACCACAAGTCACTGTCTGTCACCAAATCTATTTGCCTAATTCATAGATGAAATAGTGGTGATAGATTTCACCAAGTGCAAACATTAAATTAAGAGATGTGTCAATATCAAAGCAATACTTCTTAAATTCCAAAATGCATGACTGAACAAAATGCTATAAAAAATATCAACTCTTACCCAGAATTTAACAACCAGTATTCCATCACTTAGTAACTAGATCTTATCTATGATAATATCATAGTTGTGCAAAACATTTAGCATCACCCTTTAACATCTATATTTAGTATCTTTTCAGCACTTGATTTGTATATCGGGGAAGTACATACTGCAACATAAAACCTATCCCTCTCATTATTCTTTTTCCACCCTTTCTTTCACATCATAACACACTCTTCATTAATCTGCATATGCCAAATTTGATAATATTTTAACTCTTCTTTCAATGATGCAGCAAGTTGCATTTATTTGAAATTTGCATTTATTTGAAATTTAACTAGCTGATTGATGTAGGATGTAGGGGTGAAATTCTTGCTGTCTTGAAATCAATGACAAATTCATACAGATTTCAACAGGCTTCAGTAAAATTTCTAGATCTGCTTACAGCTCAGCAATCTTCAACATGATTTTCAAGACTGTGAATTTGCAGTTTTTATTATTGCTACTAGAATTAAAAAAAAAAAGAAAGCATCAAGATTCTATTTTTCTTGTGCCAGTGTGTAACTACAGTGTTATTCAGTGGACTGCCTCCCATGTTTTATGTGCCATTTAAAACTACGCATCATGTATTTGTTAAAAAGAAGATAAAGAAGATACAGGAATCTTCCTTTTTTATGTTTATTGGGCCATGAAAAGTTAGGGTTTTGAAACTGATGGTGCCAATGCAAACACAGACTATTTAACATTATTTTATTTAGTATACAGTATTTTTATTGTTATACAAAAGATGTACAGGATTGAAAAAAGAATCTTGTAGGTCTTGCCAAAGCTTACTTTCTAATAACTTTGTTTAATGCTGTATATATAACTTATTATATTGTAAAATATGAACATAAAATATGCTAATAAAAGAAAGAGGTCAAACACAGTTGCATTAGCCATTTCTTTGATTAAACAGCACATTGTCTTGTAAATCTGTAATTAAGGGCTGGCAGGAACATTCCTGTGGTATGGGAGTGTCCTGGTAACATACATGGAGGAATCTGTACATTCCTGTAGGATACTGCTTCTCTGCATCACTAAGGAAACTTGAAGCAGAAACCATTTTGTCAAGAGAATTTGTATTCAGTATTTCACTTCGTAGGTAATGTGAAAATGCCAAGCCCCTTGCAATTCCTCAGAGAATCTGTAAGTTGTTATCTGTGTACTGAGAACTGTGCAGACTGTGAGACTGGTGAGTAATGTCACAGTCATGGTACTCTCATTAACATGTCTTCATTCTGCATTTCTAAATTAGCAGTACTACACGACATTACCAGAAATCCTAACTGGAAGCTTTCACTTCACGACAGGATAATTGTGTTCATGCAGTCTTAGGCTGCACAGGTGGGACTGCCAGAATAACTGCTAGCTTCTGTAAAAAATACAGAACACCAAGTTGGATTTCCCCCAGACTGAAGTACTTATTACCTTTTAAGACTCTCCCCACATAATCCCAGCTTCCTAGCCTGACCAATATTGTCCCAAGTTTCCTTAGAGAAACTTGCTGGACTTTGCAGACTTTCTCTGGTTTCAGGTTGCAATCAGGGACTGCCCTCTACACAGTGTTCGGTGTCTGCTGGTCTTGGACTGGTGACCTAAACAAAAAGAAGAGATGTAAGGTGGGAAAAGGGTAGGGGTCAGCTTTGCAGTATAAAGCAACAACAGCTGAATGCCTTCATGTTCTATACTTTGGGATAATTAAGAATATTCACATTATTCATGAACAACGAATACTGTGCATAAATGCCCAGCAGTATGGGTTGGAGGATAAGCTGAAAAAGCACACCATTTCCATTCTGTCCGTCAAACTCTAAGCCTCATACAGTTCAGCAGTCCTGCTTTGTTTTAAGGAAGGTGTACTTAAGAGAAAAATTCTTACTGATGCAGGTGAAAATCATGACCCAGAGGTACAACAATGATTCCTGTATGCAGAAGTTGTTCTTTTGCAAGCAACCTCTATACTCGTCTTGATAATGAAAAGAAAATGGAGCCCATGCCCTCATTATGTATGGGATAGGCTTCCTAGTGCACATTTCACTAAATATATTAATATAAACTGGGCAAGAATGGACTGTCTCAGGCTATGTCTGGTTCTAGATGCATAATATTGCATATATATTCTATCCCCACATCCAAATAAGCTCTTTTGATTATTTATTGTGATATGATTTATAATGCATAGCACCTGTTACCTCAGGCATTAATTTATCACTATCAACTCTTCAAGGACAGAAATATGTTGATTCCTTATTGCCACTGTTCTGTGAAACTAGCCTGTCTGAATACTTAGGGAAGAATGGTAAGAAGCCTTTGCATGCACTGCTGCAGAAGGAATCAGGGATTAGCTGTTACACAGGTCACACACAGGCATCTCATTTGTCCATCTGCTATAAGAAAAAAAAAGAGATTTTTTTTTATAGTTGAGGCTGCTATAAAAACAAGCTTGTATTAAGATTCAAGTTAGTATAGCAAGACAATTCAGGAATTATTTTCCAAATTAATCCACCACATAGAAATAAACAAAAAATCAGGAGGAGGTAGTGCTGAAGACTGATTAGTAGAAAGACAACTGAATCAGGAAGGAAACAGAGTTCAGCATCTACTTCTGGAATTCTGAAATTCAGCCTTGCTGTGCAAGAGTGCTGTGAAAAAAAATCATCCTCACACTTACTCACACTTCAGTAGGGAGGATGACAAAACAAGCAGGCATCAAACTGCTACTTTGTGGGAAGGATCATGAACATAGAAATTATGTTTAATTGCATTCTTATATAAATAACTCTTGAAGTCACACACTAGAATATTGCTTCTTCTGAAGCAAAAAAACCAGTCTGGCAACACTAGTTATCTCCAATCTTCTTCAAAAGCCTACTACTTTTCCAAAACGCTGATGTGTGGGTGGGATATTACTCTCCTGTTTGAAACTCTACCATATGATACTTCTTTTTTTCCCGGAGGCTGGATAGATCATTTTTATGTATTTTTCTCCATAATTAACTGCACTAAAGATGTCGTTTTATGGAGCTGAAGATGATCTTTAAGTAAACTTATTAGTAGGAATGTTTTTTACGCTGACGTTTCAACTATTGTTAGCAGTATCCTGGCCACTGAATTTGCAGCCCTAGCTTGGGTACACCTATCAGAGCAATTACCTACCATTAAGCTGCAGTGATCAGAGAGATGTGTTATATTCAGGGAAATATTCCTCGGGTCCAGTCTAAATATGCTTGAGTAATGGGCACAGAGAGAACTGTTTTTTTGAGGAAAAAAAAATATATGGCAAATAGATGTGGCTTCTCAGGTCTCTTTTCCTCAGTTAATTCTATCAGCATGACTTCAGAGATGAGAACATCTTGTGCCTTATGTCTTGTTAAATTTCAACTCAGGACCACTAAAAAAAAAAGTAGCTACAAGCAAATACACAGAAAGTGATTTTGTTCAAAGTCATCTCTTCTAGTAGTAATAAGGTAGTCATAAATACACAAGACACTTGCTTTCAAACTTAAGTAAAAACCAAAACTCTAATAAACAAGGATGTTCCTAACCATGGTCAGAAGATGGCATTCAAGGGCTCATCAGCCCAAAAGACAAGATGGATGGTGGTGGTTTTGACACAACGTGCTACAAGAGTCAGTGTAACACATAATGGTGCCATTGCCCATCACAGTGTTCTTCAGGGGGGTGTAAAAGGCAGGATCTCAACACTGCACAGCACTATTACTATTACAATAATTTCTGTGAGTTTTAAAAACTTGTGAGCATTACATCATTCAGAGGAACACAAGGAGTCACTGCTTTGCCACTGCAGTTCCTCTAACCGTTTGGGAAGTGGAGGATTAACAAATTGTTTCATTGATCAAAATTTTCAACTTTCTGTACTACATTTAAATACATTATCCTGAAGATAAATGCTTTTTATCAGATCATCAATCTCCAAAAAGCCATGTAAGTTTTAGGTGAAAAATTCAGTATATAATTAAAGGACCCAGTGTAACAGCTCTGAAATATGAGCTCTACTTACAGCTCCTTTTAAATCTGGTCAGGAAAGTTAAATCATATATTTTAGAGATTGATGCTGATCAGGAATAGAAGTTCTTCAAAATATGTTGCCTTCAGCATACTTTCACCTTCCAGGTAAATTTATCTGCTACAAGAAATCTTTCCCTATTATATATATCAAATTCAGCTATATAACATTAGAAAAAGATGCAAGCCAGTCATGCTCAGAAGAACGGGAAGATAACTCTGAAATCCCACTTTCAGACCTTTTATTAGCTAGTGAAAGTCACAAATATGAAGAAACAGAGCACAGCTGTGCAGGTTGGGCAATGTTAGCCTACTTTATTTAGCTCTGACAAGCTTTTGCAAATACAACTTTCCCCTGCCCAGGGAACAATCTTTCTTACAGATTTGCTAAATCTAGGCTTTGTAGATGAGGTCTGAAAAATTTATCAATAGGAAACCTTTGATAAACAGCAAGGGTGATTACAATTCTACAGTAGATGGGCTTGTAAGGAAAAAAAAAAGGATAAATTATTTTTCTTCATATTTGGTAGTCTTTTCTGGTATGAAAACTGTCTCAACATGAAGAGATGCAATATTCTTGTTGACTTTCTCAACAAGAGGACTCTGAAAGCTGTTAAAAAAACCAGCAAGACAAAACTGTGTGTTAATTCTGTATCTTTCCTGAAAGTAATAGGTGGTGACTACAAGAAATTTTGTTTGTTTCTTGCCAGTGATGGTAGTTGATCACTTGTGGAGACACACAGCAGGACATCGCAGATTATAGCCAGTTTGAAGCTTGTGTTCTGACTGATCAGCTCAGAAAGTGTGAGAGTGCCTGCCTTTCTTTTATGGGCAAATACTCATCATGTCTCTCACTTCCCCTCAAATTCTCTCTCAAAAATATGGTTGAAAAATTATATTCTCTGGATGGATATTAATTCACCTCTTGACAGAGGTGTTTGGCATATGTAAAATAGCATATTCCTCTGCAGGAAACCAGGAAACTGAGATCACATACACCATGTTTCCTTAGGGAATAGGGAGCCATGGGAAATAGCTAGAGGTACAGTCAACTTTTTCAAATGTCTCTTGTTGCAGACAGTTTTCTGGAAGAAAGGTGAAGTAGAAGAAATCCATAGTCATAGTATCTAAATGTCACAAAAGCAGCAAAGACCCCAGAAAATTCTAGATTCTATCTGTGAGGGGAAGACAATACAAAGAGATGTCCAAAGTGTGGCCAACTTGACAGAAATCTATCATTTCCAAAACCCAAAACAAATCCACAAATGAGAGCAGGGAATGCAACTGGCTTCCTGTATTGCCCTTCCCCAGAGACTGCCAGGGTCACTCAGGGGAATGATAACAGGATGGGGATGTTTGAGCAAGGCCATGAAAGGGCTGGTGTGGACACCTGGGGTGGGCTGGTTTGAAAGGCTGATGTTCAAGGCAGGGATGCCTCTCACTAGACCAGGTTGCTCAATGCCCCATCTAACCTGGCTTTGAAAAATTTGCATAAGATCAAAATCATTAGTCTTATCCTTAGGTCATCAATATAATGCATTAATATTTGACAGACTGGAAAACCCTTTTATTTTGCATTTTAACAGAAACCTAACATTTAGATCATAAAAACTTGAAATTAGCTGTGATTCAACTTTCCAGAGTGTAAACAATACTGCATATAAACCACAAGGGATCAATATTAAAAGCTACACCATACTCCATGTGTGTCTTTTTACTGCATTACCTTTGCCATTATTAGATGACCACATTGTGTTAAATTGGGATCACAAGGAAGATTAGTAGATTAACAAACTACATCAATGAAGGCTGAAAACTAAGAGCACAATCAACATTCTTGTGGAGATAAGAAAGCTAACAACTTTCTACAGGTTTTTTTGGTTACTGATTTTGTAGTATTTTTAAATGGTAGTAGATGGAGAAACACATGAGGACTGGGAATATTCTTCCTAAATAAGAGGATTTTGTCTCCGGCCAAAGGTATATGCAAGCTTTTGCACTGCCGGTAAACTCGACAGAAAACCAAAACTACTAATGAAGAAATTTTTATTTCAAAATGCAATTGATTGTCAGCAAGTGCTTTTAGCTATGATTACTATTATTTAAAAGTTACCTAGAATTGGTTTCCTGCCCAAAGAACGCACAGAGATTGCTCTCTCTTCTAGACATACTTGGTGCCAAATCTGGTGTAGACTCATTTCATAGAAAAGCTTGTTAGAAATGTTAAGTCAAATTGTTAGAAAAATATTTGCAGTTAGAATTCAATTTCAAAGAGCAGTTCAAATACTTCTGGTAAAAAAACAAAACAAAAAAAGAAATAAGAAAGAAAATGAGAAAAAAGAGAAATAAAAACTCTCTCAAGTTTTATACTCATGTCAGTGTTAGTCAAAGACTGAAATACAGCAGATCTTGAAGCTTTAACTGCATTTTCAATTTTACAAATACAGATTTTCAGTAATTTCAGTACAAATCAGGAAGGGAAGACTAATTTCAATTTTTAGAAGTATCCTATTTCAAATTTGTAAGAACTTCTAAACACTGAACTGTGGCAGACAAAAAATATATTCATACTCAGAAAAGAAATGTGGGTGCTGTGAGGATTGTATTGCAAATTAATACAGAATTTAGCAGAAGCAATAAAATACAATAATTTTACGTTAGGGATTACTATTGCCAGACATTTTAAGAAATGCTTTTATTTACCTTTGCAAAGATATTGCCATCAAAAGTTGTATTATACAAAGCAGTATAAAATACTAAATGTTACTTAAATACAGAAAAAGATCAAACAAACACTAAGAAATTCTGAAATCAAAACAACAAAATTTCTCATTCAATACACCTAGTTATATTAAATTAAAATCTGGTTTTAATCATTAAAACTCTAAGATTATCAAAAGATACTGTGATAGGATACCTGTCTGCTACTTATCAACCATAAAATAAATTAATGAATTTATAAAACTCTCTGAAGAGTCAAAAGTAACTAAGATTCATACCTGTAAGGAAAGGTTGGTATTTCTGATCTGCTTACTCTAAGGATTCAATAGCTTAGATTGCATGAGTCATTCACAACAGCAGCATTTTTTCACTTCTTCAGAGAGTATTTAAGAAAGCCATCTTGCATATTACAAAGTTTTTCATTTTCCTTTTTATGAATGACTGAAATATAAGTGAGAATCCACACAATACACAGCAAATTACACAGTACTGAGGTGCTGCTTAATGTATTTATACAAGTCAGTAAAAAAAAAATCCAAATTTCAAGTAACATAGGCAGTTGGTATAAATTATACAGAACAATAATTACATTGAAAACTAGTGCTAGTGACTTGTGCTTAGACTGGAGGCAAGAGAGCTACTCTTCAACAATTCCAAATTCAGCAGAATTGAATTGAGGTTTATAGAGAGGAAGGTGTGATCTGGATTTATAGTTCTACGCAGTTCTAGGAGCATTTGATGAAGAGCAAACATTTCAAACATCTTCTTATTGCTTCTGTAAAAGATTTTGAATAAAATAATTGTCAGTTGAAAATGGAGAGGTTTCATATAAACACTAAAGATGCTACAGAAAAAACATTTTTAAGGAAGAAAAATGTGCATTATTTTGAGGATTTCATGTAATTCTTCTATGTTGCATATATATTTCTAAGCACAATGTTATCAATGCATGGTGAGAAAAATTTGGCAAAAATTACCAAAAATTATCATTTTTCTTGAGTAAGTGATATGTACACATAGTACAATGAAAGCTTGAGGAAAGGCTGTAACAGGCTTTTCACTAATGGGAAATAAGATTTCATAGACAATAAATAAAAAAAAATTAGGATTTATGAGCCAATTTTACTTTGACTAGTAAATGCCAGTTATAATTTATATTACATTATTTCATAGGAAATTTTTTCCTAGAGTTCCATTTTATTCCTTTCAAGAAATGAAAACCTCAGTTTTGTCAACAGCTTTAATTTCAGTGTAAAAAATTACTCAGTTTAGATACCCCTTTTTCTAAATGAAACAACCCCACTGAGTAATGTGCCAGTGAAGCTGAGCAGCACATTACTGTTGATATGATGACCTTTGTTACAATAAACTAGTAATCAGTAAGCAATGGGAACACAGTTTAAAAAGATGAACATTCCCAAAAGGGCTTAATTGGCTCAAAACCTTGAATTTATTTTTTTGAAGGAAATTAAAACTGATGAAACTTGAATGCAAATCAAATACAAGACTAAATTTTCACAGGAGATTACTACTAAGTGTCTGAGTAAAACTGAAATTCTAGGATTCTCTTCTGAGAATTCTAGGCATTTTTGTCACCTGCAGAGATAAAGGATAATTCCTCTCTAAGTCTACATTGTGAGGCTTTTTTCTAGTTTGTAATCTGTAAATTGAACTAGATTTATGCTCTAATTGAGAGGCTTGTCTTAAACCTCTATGACAGAAACAGTTTAAATTTAACTGCTAACATTAAAAGTCCAGGACTGTATATGGTGGAGGGGATAAACAGAAAAACAGAGATGGGTTTTTAAAACAAAAAATACAAAGGTCACCAAGTTCATTGACCTAATAATAGCTGACAGTATAATGGTAATAAAGGATTACTTTATTCTGGAGAGTTTTTGCAGTATAACACAGAGCTTTTCCAAAACTGGAATATCTAGCTTAGAACTGCGAAGCAACACAGAGCAAGTCCGGAAGAAGGATTCATTACTGCAGGCTTCCAGGAAAGGCTGTAAGGAACCTGGAAAAGAAAATAATTGAAAAACTGTATCACAGAGTTCAGTGCAGCCAGAAGTATAACAGCTGTTAATACTTTTAGAAGGCCTTAAATGCTTCCTGTTGTGCAATAATTAGAACAACCAAATAATTCAGTTTCTATTGAACATTCAGTTTCTATTGATGAAAAGCTCAGGTAAAACTAGAAACTGAAAAAGTGCAGGTTCCTAAGAGTTCTGGCACTACTGATCCTTGGATTAAAACAGGGTCTATTCTCTTGAGAACAAAGGAAAACAGGAAACAGAACTATTTTAAACACAAATAAAAAGTCTTACATTGAAAATGTTTATTCAGTGCTCATTTATCAAGGTTCTTTCCTTTAGATTGTGGGAGGGGAACATTAAGCTGTGCCAAAAGACTCAGAAAGAAATATTTTAAGCTGCTGCACATCTCATGGACAGGGATAGTACATATAAGAGATTGTGTGAGACCTGAGAGTCTTTCATTATCAACATACTGTCCCTGTACTCAGTTTCAAGAGAGGAAACACAATAATTAAGAGGTAAAAGTAAGATCTGTTCAACAATTAAATACAAAAACCCCTCCCTTAAAATATTGGATGAGTTTTTATGTCAAACTGAAAAACATTTCCCTCTACCCTGTTTCCCAAAATCTAATAACTTCAAAATAAGGTTAAATCTGTTCCCTGGTTATCTCATTCTTGCTTCAGACATTACAGATTAATTTATAGCAAAAAACATAAAGAAAAGAAGTAACAATTTGTTATTCCTTAAATTTAACAGACCTTCATATACCACAGGGCATTTGCATCATCAGAGTACACATGCTACAAAAATATTTTAATTGCATATTGTTAAATTATTTAATGTGTTCCACTTAATAGGAAATGGCAATATGCAAATTACAGCACAAACCAATAAGCAAGACATTAAGAAAAATTCACATCCTGAATACTGCAGTTTATAAATAGGATATCAAGATGTTTTTATCAGTATGAAGAGGGCTGGATGTATGTTTTGGTCAAAATTTTCCCTTTCCTCATGGAAAGGGAAAAGGACATATTCAAGGACATACAACTTATTAAATGTAACAAGTAGCCTTGGAGTGAATTCAAGGTTTTAATTTATTTCAGAAGGTTTACTGATAAAAAATCTGAAGAAATGCTACAGAAAACTGTTTGAAATAGGGCTTAAAAAAGAAATCAACTTGGTATTACAAGTCAGACTGAGAGCCTTAATAACTAATTTTCTGAGCTGGGCATTTATAATGAATATTCAGTAAGGACCCAGTTACTCCTATTCCAACAAATGACCAAGTGCCACCTCCCTGACACACAGGCAGCTCATGAGACTTGTACACCTTTGCTGGTTTATACCTCAAATGAAGAGACTGAGAAACAGCAAATGTCTTTAGCACAGACCAGAGAAACTATGGCTACATGTAATCTTTCCTCTCTTTTCAGCAGAGGTGCTTTGGCAAATTGATTTAAAATGCTGCATTCAACAGGTGGGATCCACAACATACATAATAGAATGTGTGGATGGAAACTGTACAGATGCAGGATAATAACAGAGTTTGGTAGCAAGAGGCCAACCTTGCAGCAATAAAAAGCAACAACAACTGATGTTCTATAAGGTTTGGAAAAGGCAGGCAGATGTTTTGTGGTTTGCATAGCTGAAGTGTTCTCTGTTCTTTACCCAAAGCAATGAAAAACAACAATTATTCAAAGAGATATGCATTATCAAGGCAATAAATAATTAAAAATTAATCTGCTTTTCTGTTTACATCTACTTCCATGTTTCTTGCATTCTTTGTACCACGTTCAATACACCTATGGTTTTATGCATGTTGTCCTCTCAGTTTTAGTACTACTTCCAGTTACAATTTGCTGTCTCTAAATTGTAACAGTAATAAATATAAAACCAGAATGAAAGTAAAGTAGAAAAGTAAGCAGTAATCAGTGGAAAAAAGATAGAGTAAAGATACTATTTCTCATTTTATTTTAGCTTATGGTCTTCAAGGCATACCACTTTTAATATTTTTTTTTAATATTTCTGTAATTTGGCTGCAGAAGGTATTATTTTTCAGAAATTGTCATATAAAAAAACCTCAGGGCTATCTGTCAATTACAGCCAACAGAAAGTCCTTAGGTGAGTTCACCACATGTGCTACATTTAGTGATAGGTGATTGACACACACTCAAGACTCAGTGCTCTTTATTGAGCCACTGCTCTCTGTGACAGAACTCTGGGGTTATTAAGTACATACAGCAGAGTCTTAAACCTGGAAAAACAATTAATAATTTCACTTCTGGTATGATGCTGTAATGCCCAAGTGAGTCTACCTTGCTAAAATCCACAAGAAGAGGTGACAAAACTATGAACAGAAACAGCAAATAAGCAAACCTCAGTGAACAAAATCTACCATCTTAAGAGTACTTCCTGATCAAATATTTCTATCACTGAAGAGTGTATGAAGTAAAATTTCTGTACAATAGCAGGAAGAGATAACCTTCTGTAGAGCAAGAAAAATGTAGGACTACAAATGATGTAGTTTGTAACTTTATAGTAATTCTACAGAACTACAACTTCATAGAAATTCTTCCAAAATTTGCTTGAGTTCCCAAAAATAACTGCCTATTCCCAAGAAACAGAAACGGTTGGTCCTATCAACCTGCACTACACCATTGAGTAAATGTATTTCAACAACAAAAACTTGTAACAGTATCTGACTTACCAAAGATGCTTATCAGAAAGGAAAGAAAAGAATAAATAAATGTGTGAGAACATTGACATTCAAAAAGCAAATTGAGAAGAAAGGTTTTTCTTCTTGCTATTGCCCATTAAGACAACAAATGGGTTTAAAAACTCATTTAACATGACTTCTGACTCAGCTGAGCTCTGATTCATGGGAGATCTGAAGGTAACAAAGACTGCTTGGATGAACAGTGCATTCCTACAATTTATTCCTATAAATATCCTTAAATAGCCATAAAATGGTTTTAATTCCTTTTCTGTAGGGTAAACAAATACCATATTTAGCTGACCTGAATATTTCTTTGCTGCCCTGCTCTTACTGGTTCCTTAAACATATTACACTAAAAAACAACACACATACACATATATATACTCTGTAAGAATGTTATGACTTTGAAGTTTACAAATTAACGTAAAAGACAACATTATTTTTAAGAGAGAGGATTTTTCCTATAAAACAGAAAAGCTAAAGTGGTAATAATTTCTAAAAGTTTCCGAAGTTAATCGTGAAAGCCAACAGATAAAAGCCTGTTTAAATGGACTTTCTGTACACTGCTTACATATTCAATTCAGATAAGCTTTTGAAGATTATATTCTAAGTAATCAGAAAATGAACAAAACAAATACAAAATTTAACACATCTCTAGCTGATTAACTAAAAGAACATAAGCTTCGCATTTTTAAATATTTTGGTGGCTTAGATTCTGCATAGATTTTGCTTTTATTTAACTATTTTAGAAAAACTTAATTGGAATTCATCCTGACAGGACTTTGTCACAATTTAAAATAATCTGTAAAAGCCTCCCCTGGTATCCTTAAAAAATTGGAGCATGCTGTAGTTGCATTAACTTAGCTTGATTGGTAGACTGCAACGAACAATAAGCAATTTATCACTGTTGACAGAATTCATCTGAATTACCCTCAAAGTAATCAGTCACACAGAGCATAAAGTCTCACCAGCTATAGTTAACCAGAAAATTCTGTGTCATACCTAAAGCTATGTCACTTCAGGAAATAAAATGACAACTCTAAGTTCATGTTTTGATGCCATAATGATTTTTTGCCTTTTCTTTTATACCTCTTTTGTATGCTTTTGTGGCCTTTTGTATTCTGGGTGTTTCTTTTTAGCCTACATTCCTAGACTTAATGTTTTGTTGAGTTAGGAGACTAAACATCTTGGAGGCCTCAGACACCAAGGTCCTCTCTGGAACACATTTTGTAAACTAAAGGATAGGTCTGTCCAGGGGAGGGTTCCTTGGGGAGGGGGGTTCACTTAGACTCACTCATTGGGGAATCTTTGATAGATATGCTAATTTGTGAGACCTATAATTCTATACCCAATCTATCGTGTGTGTCCATTTGGGTGTGCATTTTGATGTGCACTTTTGGCGTGTTCCTCCTGGATGGAGTGCACCAGGGATCCTTGAAATAAATACTGAGGCAAAACCCCCTTTTTCCCTTCTAACCGTGTTCGGCTCTGATTTTAAGAACAGGGATAAAGCATCAATTTTAACAAATTAATGATTACAGTTTTGCCTCATTTTCTAATTGTGAGAGGATCTGCTGGGAGAAAGGAGAACACGTCTCAGCAATGCAAGTGAATGGCACAGCAGTGTCTACCAGTGTGGAAAAGCTACCAAACACAAAAGTTAACTGTGCACCACAGCAGAAACACTGCAAAGGAAACAGCAACATCACTTGCTTATAACCAACTGACTATAAGTGCCACCTACAAGATTTGAACCGTTTGCTGAATTTAACATTTTCTCCTGTAATCAGTGGCCAGGACTGTTCAGTGTCAGTGGTTAGAGTACAGTGTAGGTGCCTGCATGGGTGACACTGAGTTAACAGAGCCCAAGTGGCAATTTCAGCTGGTCACCCCCTGTGTGTTGACCTCAGTATGATCTGAATTGCTCTTCAGTTTCCTAGGATGTGCAAGACTTTCAAACAGACATGGGACAGGATGTACAGAAAACCAATATCATTCTCATATGGCAACTGGAGATTACATCCAGAAAAAAAATTGGGATAGCCCAGTATTTTATGGGGTTTTTTGACTGTTTAGAGCTTGATGAAGGTGATGACAGGGTTGAGTATTTGGGGCTAAGAATCAGGGGAAAGGCCAAGGAGGATACCCTGGTGGGAGTCTGTTATAGACCACCCAGCCAGGATGAAGAGGCAGATGAACTAGTCTATAAAACTGGGGAGACTTCTCATAATTCCTAATTGTTCTCATGGGGAACTTCAACTTACCTGATGCCTGCTGGAAATACAACACCATAGAGAGGAAACAGTCCAGGAGCTTCCTGGAGTGTGTGGAAGAGAACTACCTGACACAGATGGTGAGGGAGCCAATTACAAAAGTCTCCCCACTGGATCTGCTGTTTGTGAAGGACTTGTGGGTGATGTGATGGCTGGAGGCTGTCTTGTGCACAGAGATCACAAAATGATAAGAGTTTTTTATTCTTGGAGATGTAAGGAAGGGGGCCTGCAGAACTACTAACTGGGACTTCCAGAGGGACAGACTTTAGCCTGTTTAAGGGACTGGTGGAGAGAGTCCCTTGGAGGCAGTCCTGAGGGGCTAAGGAGTCCAGGAAGGCTGGACATTCTTCAAGAAAGAAACCTTAAAGGCATGGGAGCAGACTATCCCTATATACCAAAAGACAAGCTGGTGGGGAAGCAGAGTGGCCTGGCTGAACAAAGAGGTTTGGCTAGAACTCAGGAAAAAAATAAAGAGTTTATGACCTTTGGAAGAAGTGGAAGGCAATTCAGGAGGACTGCAAGCATGTTGTGAAATTATGCAGGGAAAAAATCAGAAGGGTCAAAGCCCATGTAGAACTTAGTCTGGCTATTGGTGTAATAGAGAATAAAAATGTCTCTATGGATACACTAATAACAAAAGAAGGGCTAAAGAGTATTTCCATCCTTTACTGGATGTGAGGTGGAAACACAGTGACAAAGCATGAGGAAAAGACTTCCTAATGCCTTCATTGTATCAGTCTTTAATAACAAGACCAGTTGTTTTCCAGGCACCCAGCCCCCTGAGCTGGAAGACAGGGACAGGCAGCAGAATGAAGCTCCCATAATCCAAGGAGAAATGGTCAGTGACCTGATACACCACCTAGACACACATGCACCTATGGGACCACATGGGATCCACCAAAGGGTAGCGAGGAAGCCAGTGGGAAATGCTCACCAAGCCATATTCCATCATTTACCAGCAGTTCGGGTTCATGGGGAAAGTCCAAGGTATCTGGAGGCTGGCAAATGTGATGCTCATCTACAAGAAGGGCCAGAAGGATGATTCAGGGAACTACAGGCTTCTCAGCCCAACCTTGGTGCCAGGGAAGGTCATGGAGCAAGTCATTCTGAGTCTCAGCACATGGCATGTGCAGGGATCAGACCCAACCAGCACAAACATGGGTTTATGAAAGGCAGGTCCTGCTTAACCAACCTGATCTCCATCCACAGCAAAGTAACCTGCTTGGTAGATGAGGAAAAAACTGTGGATATTGTTTACCTGGACTTTATAAAGCCTTTGACACTGTTTCCTACAACATTCTCCTGAAAAAACTGGCTGCACAAGGTGTGAAAGGTGTGGAAGGGTGTTTTACCCACTGTTTGGTGGGTAAAAAAACTCAAGTAAAAAACCTCAAACTGGTAAAAAACAAGTCACAAAGCAGCAGTTTGCAAAGAGAGAATAGTCGATGCAATGTATTTGCTGGATTTGGACCAAAGAATGGAAAACGGAACATATGTGCCCTTCAGTAAAAATCTGAAGATATTTTCAGGAACTAAAGCAGAGAAATAAAAAAGAAAATAAAATGTACTATAGGCTTATCTATAAGTATGTGTATAGGAACTATAGTTGTTGAGGCAGAAAAGTCATATATTTTTGTTTGGTGAATAAAGGCTACAGCAGTTATAGCTAATATAGACTTCAATACCATTTGAGAAAGCAACACGTGATATTATACTGCAGAAAAGGGGGGTTAGTAGAAGGGCTGGAAGGTGTGTAGTGTAAGGAACTCACTGAAAATGAACTTCAGTTTTAAACACTGATTTTTGCAATTGTGCTTATCTGGTGCATGAATTAATGACTATGGCATAAAGGTAGGAATAGTCTAATAAAATTCCATGCTGGAACTGCCTACTTAGAATGCAACAGGTATAAAATACATGGAAATCAGAATTATCTTACTTGCTAGAATAGCAGAAGTATTAAGTTGATATACTAAGAAACAACATACATTTTTCCTGCAAAATCACTGATTATCAGTGGAACAAAGGATGGATCTGATTATCAGAGGATGAAAGCTTTTGCTGTGCTGACTGAACTCAGTTTGTCTATGAGCAATCAACATGGTCTTACCATTAAAGACTGATTCTAATGAGGCCTGACTGAGAAAAAAAAACATTTTACAAATAACCTAGGTAGCATTTTAAATTGAAGTTGTACACTACCATGGATTACTTTGTTCAAGAAGCCAGAAAAGGCCCAATGAAATATCAGAATAACAGAAGGAATCACAACTCTCTCAGTGCACACCTAAAGGAGCTTTGTTCCAAACACAATTACAAACTCTAAGAAAACCTTAACATAAATAAACATAACTTGGCACCACCTGTAATTCTGTAACATAAGATTGCAAGTGAGCAGGTATATAAAGTCTGAGCTCTGACAATGCCTAGGTGTTACTCAAACTACACAATTTTTACTATCCACTTTCAAGAAAAGCCTTTCTTTATGGAATTATTTCAATTATTGCATTGCTCTAAAAAAGGTTGGCTAAAAAGTACAGTAGTTCTGATAGTCAAATACAAACCAAAATGTGTATAAAAATATTCTTCCTATTTAAATAATTGAAAAATTATAAAACTGTACCTTATTAAAAATATGAAAATTTAATAAATAAGAGCAAACAAGATCTTACTTGAATGAACTTTGATGTTCTAAAGATTTCATAACTTAAATTGACTGGAAAGGAGATGTGTATATCCAAATACTGATATAAACAACTCTTTTTAATATTAAATACTTTTTTAAAGTTAGCATTCACATCTACCTTCAAAATTATACATTGCTTAAGAACTACAGTATTACCCTAAATGAACAGTGAAGGTTTACTTCCAAAATAGCTCCTTGGCTCTAAATAACTTTATATTTAATAGTTCCTTCTATTTATTCCTTTGGAGTGGATGAGACAGGGGTCCAAAATTCAGAATGGCTAAGCATTAAATGACTGTTACTAGAAGAGGGAGAAGATAATGACACAGAGGTTATTTGTTATTAGAGAGGGGTACATCATACTAAATGAATTTCATCAAAATCAGAGAATTCAAACTAAATTTGCCATTAATTAACAAAAATGTTTGCGAAGTTTTGGTGTATTTGCTTGCTTTCAGCACATATAGGCGGGTCCTAACATTATCTAGGCTGCATTTAACACAGTTAGAGATCCTTATCTGTGGTTAAAACATTAAACTAAAACATCCATTAATCCAACACAATTATTCAGTGTTTTCAGAAGAATGAACAAAAATTAAAAAGGTAAGACAGGATAATAGAAGAAGGATTTCCTTTTAAATGGTTTATATTTCAATGTTCATGCCACATAAGCTGCAAATCATTTCTTTCACTATAGCTTCAAAACACAAGTCCTCAGGACAATTTCACATCTGCTTTTCACAAGGTGAGGGGGAATCCTACGTTAATACAGTATTCACAAACTTGACATTTTTATCCTTTCAGTACTGCAGAATAAACTCACTTGAAAAGGTGCAATCCTGCAAAGTTACCAGTAAAGATAATAGGCTGGAAAATGTTGAATTTTAATCTGTTTAAGCATACAGGCATTTTTTACTCCATGCCTTCACTGCTTGTCACCTGTAAAGTCTCAAAGTGCTAAGACTCAAGGAAACATAAAGGGGCAGATTTGAGTTTTCTTGGCAAATTCTGACCATTGACTTTTTAGAAGCATCCACTGAACAGTGCATGTTGTAAAACTCCTAGCATCAGTTTTGGGAGCATTCCAGCAGAAAGGAAAAGAGAGTGTCCTATAGATAGTCAATGTAAGAAGACTTCAGTTTACATGTAAATAAGTACACCTTCTTACTATGGAGAAAATCCTTTTATCTTCACTGGCTTCATTAACTTCCCTATGGGATGAGTGCATCTGGACACAGACTTGGTTATCCATGACCATAATATTTTCTTTAAAAAAAAAATTAAAGAAAGGTTCAGTGAATGTGTAAATATAGCTCACATTTGCAGTTCCTAAAAATCTTCAGTGATATCAATATGGTTAAGAAATCACACTTAAGTCCTACCAGAATGTGCCATAACTTACAGTAAACATGAGAGTATAATTTTGAGATGATTTTTTGTTTTAGTATGCCCTCATTTAAATTTGTGAATAAGTACACACTAATATAAAATATACTCATTGGAAAACAGAAATAAACTTGAAAACAGAGTACACTTAAGTTTTATTTAAAGCAAAGGTCAGTGTTTTTTAATGTCCAGTGAGCAGGTAAGTTTTGATTTCATTCAATGAACTTAAGGTTGGGAAAGGGGAACTGACTAATCTACATGACAGCAATCAGATGTCACTGCAGGAGGAATTTAAGATGTATGACGTCTTTGAATAAAAGTGCAAAAGGTGAAACTGAGGCAGGGAGCTCTCTACCAACAGCAGATTTCAAATCAAGCATGAACCAGACTGCAGTTAACAATGGTATTTTTGATAGGTGAATACAAACTCATTACATCATTTGAAACCCTTTTAACCGATTCACAAGTTAAAAAAAACACAGTAAGCTGCGTGAGAAGTGAGAAGACAGGAAGACAGGAAGAACACTATTGAACAAGATTGCATATGACAAGTATTCAGCTACAAGGTGATTTAATACCAATGATGTGATGTTCTTCAACACCCACAGAACAAATTTTCTTGATGAGCTCATGCTACTTATTACTAGATTGTTTGCAGAAAATGTTTCCAGTCTGGTATCCACGAATTCTCTTGAACAGTGTTTTGCAACTATTGTCCTAGAAACAAGATCTGCTGAGAAAAGAAATTTCTCAACAAAAGTCTTAGGGAGGGAGCTTTGGAGTATGAAGATACCCTGGAAGCCACTAGTTCATACTACAACAACCTGGATGATTAGAAGTAACTATTACTTTAATTATCAGACATTAATTTTAATAGTAATTTTAATGGGAAATGGTAAGAGCTTTGTTAAGCAATATATACATTATATGCCATTTGACTAAACTGAAACATCAGCATGTAGCAGTTAATATGTTTTGCTCTCAAAATTTCAAAGGCAGTCAGAGCACTCTGCAGTTGTAGAAATCTATCCCCAAGCCATTCAGCATTTATCAAGATGCTAAACCTACTTTCCATGACAATGCTATCAGAGAAGATTTTGTTTTAGATCTGCCGTCAGAAGGGTTCATAGCTTAGAGATGGGACTAAAAACCACACACGATGGCCTGGTAGCCTGCTTTCCTTAACTAGAGTAAGGAAACCTTCAAAAGCTGTGGTACTGAAATGTTTCTTCCCTATTAAATGAGCAGGAATAGGTGTCTTACCCTTTTCCTCAATGAGAAGCAAGAAAGATGTCTTTATTGATCACTCATTAGATTCAAAGACCAAAAGTAGGATCAAGTTGAAAATTATGGCACTCATCTGAAGCCTCAGATTCAAGGAAAAGAGCACCATGACTAAAAAACCACTGCAGGACTTGCTCCCTAAATTCTGCTTTTATCAGTCAATCTTTGCAGTAAGGGAAAGATGGGCATTCTCCAGAAAACAAGCATGGATTGAAATGCTGGCAATGGGTATGGAGAGCCAAAAAGAAATTGAGAAGGATATAACTGAACTGACACTCCTCCTATCTGACCATGAAACAAGACAGCAACCAATGAGATAGCTGCAGTAAAAATATAGCTATACAAATTTATACACCATTATGTACACTTTTAAACAAAAATATTAGCAGAACGTAATAAGAGAAAAGAGATAAAATATATTTGTGGAGTTAATTTTCTACGGTCAGGTTCACAACAAGCTGTTAACTCTTGCAACTGTGGAATTTAGAAGCAACAACCTATTACTTCCCCTGAAGAGAGCTGACTAAACCAACTAGACTGCAATTTAGGCCACTGAGCTCATCTGAGGGAAAAGAATTTCTCCATCATATAAACAACATGAAATATAACAAATTATTTAGAATTATATAGTTTATCCTAAGAATTACCTACAACTTCATTTCAGTTACTTATTAAGTTTCTAGCATAGGTTAAGCTAAGCAATTTGATAACAGAATGTAAGTGGTTAGGTAAGGACCCACTCAGTTGCAAAATTTTGTTCCTTGAATCTACTAACAGTAAAAGTAATGAACAGAATCCACAAAAATACTGGAATATGGAAAAACCCCCACACTAAGAGAGCGTAAAAGTAAACTGAAACTGAAGTTCTTTTGACACAAAGTAAACTGTCTGAAATTACTGCATAACATCTTTAGCAGTTCCTCTCACTCTTATGCCCTGAGGAGCATACTAACCTCAACTTTTTTCACCCCTGACATTTAAAAGTCAGCCTTTGGTACATCTATGAATGTTTGTATATGACAAGAACAGTGATCAGTAGAACATTTTACCTCCTCCTTAGGCCTTAATATTTTTGTAAAAGAGGTGAGGCAAACAAGATTGGCATATATACATATATATATATATATATACATACACCACACACATATACATGTTCCATATATCGGACAACTGCTACAATCCCAAATATGGTAATGATTGGGTGTACTGGGTCTGGCTGAGACAGAGTTAATTGTCTCCACAGCAGCCCTCACAGTGCTGTGCTTTGTATTGGTAGCTGGAAAGGTGCTGGTAACACACCAGTCCTTGGCTCCTGCTAAGCAGTGCTGGCAGTGTCAACACAGTCTCTCCAACACCCCCCCTCACCAGCAGCCTGGGGCTGGGCAAGATCTTGGGAAGGGACACAGCCAGGACAGTCGGCCCAAACTGACTCCCATACCATATGGTATCTGCTCAGCAATACAAGCCAAGAGAAAAGAGGAGAGGGAAGGCAGTGTGAGAGGGAAAGGAGGCATTCCTTGTTTATGACATGCCTTCTGGAGCAACCTCTATGCATGCTGAAGCCCCATTTCTGAGGAAGTGGCCAGATACTGCCTACTGATGGGATTTTTCATTTCCTTTAGTTCCATGTGTGGACTTTAGTTTTGCTTTAATAAACTGCCTTTATCTTGACCCACAATTTATTTTTTCCAACCTTATTTTCTTTCCCCTGTCCTGCTGAGGAGGGGAGTGTCAGAGTGGTTTGGTGGGCACCTGGTGTTCAGCCAGGGCCATCCCACTATACTGGGACAAAATAGTGGGAATATTCTTGGCTGGCACTGTACTTCAGAATTATACAATGGGATGAAAACTCACAGATGTCTGGGAAATAACAGAGCAGCTAAGCTTGATGCAACTAGGTTTCAAGAAACACATACAAAGTAGCTTGCTACAGATACCAAAAGTCTTAAATGTTTCTTCACAGAATTCCACTAGTGTTCCAATGGCCTAGCTGGACAGGTACACTGGTCTTATCTACCCTTGTACAGAGGAGATATAGACAGTGAAAAAAAGTACTGAGGAATGTTACCTTTCAGTCCTCCATCATTTCCCATTGAAATGTTGGTGTCAGGACTCTCACAGATTGTTATGCTAAACTCCTGAAGAGAGATGGAGTGCGTGAAAGGCTGTATTTCAGTAAGATCCACAGCAGTAAGACTATTAATTTGAATTTGCAATTAAGGTCTTGTACATAGAAAAAAGATGATACTAATGCCTCAGCTGTTGTATTGACATCATGTTTTCAGTAAGTGAAGCACCATCAATGTTGCGTGAACTTGCAATGGAAACCTGGGTTCTGAACCCACTCTACTAGACACACTCTGAAGCTAAAAGCAATGATACTGATCCAAAATCTCAGAACATGCATACCAATCCCAAGTCTGCTTAAGCAGTACTGCAGACTCTCATTCTAGTTTCCACCAAGAGAAATATCTTAGACTAACAGGTACCTTCAGAGAGACTTAACAGGTTAGAGGGCTTGGCAATCATGAACCATATGAAGTTTAACACTGTCAAGTGCCAGATTCTGCACTTGGGATGGGGCAACCCTGGATGTACAGACAGACTGGGGAATGAGATGCTGGAGAACAGCACTGAGGAAAGGGACCTGGGGGTCCTGCTTGGCAGAAAGTTGAATATGAGGCAGCAGTGCCCTGGCAGCCAGGAGGGCCAGCCCTGTCCTGGGGGCATCAGGCACAGCATGGCCAGCGGGGCAAGGGAGGGGATTGTCCCCTCTGCTCTGAGCTGGGGCGGCCTCACCTCCAGTGCTGGGGGCAGCTTTGGGTGCCACAATATAAAAAAGAAATTGAACTATGAGAGAGTGTCCAAAGGAGGGCCACAAGGATGGTGAAGGGTCTGAAGAGGAAGTCTTATGAGGAACGGCTGAGGTCACTTGGTCTGTTCAGCCTGGAGGAGACTCAGGGGAGACCTCATTGGGGTCTTCAATGTCCTCATAGGGGGAAGAGGAGGGGCAGACACTGATCTCTTCACTCTCATGACCAGTGACAGAAATTGAGGAAATGGTATGCAACTTTGTCAGGGGACATTTAGGTTGAATATCCATGAAAAGAGTGGCTGAAAACTGCAACAGGCTCCTCAGGGAAGTGGTCATAGCACCGAGCCTGTCTGAATTAAAGAAGCATTTGCACAACGCTCTCAAGCACAGGGTGTGACTCTTGGGGTGTCCTGTGCATTGGACTTGATGATCCTGATGGGTCCTTCCAAATCAACATATTCTATGATTCTGTGATTCTTCATATTCAGCTTAAGTAATTGACCTTAGTGTATGAGGAAAACCTAGCCTTCATTTCTGGAATATGAGAAGAATAATTTCTTACAGGAGAGAACCTACATAAGGACCTCAGATAGGTCTGGACTGCACAGAAACATTAGCATGCACCGTTTATTATTAAAAAAAAGGTACATGCAGTTACAGGGAGTAGTACTGCAACATAGTATTTATTTCACATCTGATTCACATTTTTCAGCCTGGACAACTGAAATTCAAATCTGTAAAAATACCTCAGAAAAAAAAAACTTTAAAAATTAAGTTATAGAAAATAATATGCTGGAAAAAAACCTCCACTGGCCTTTTCTCCAATTTAATTTCTAATCACTTCATCTCTAAAGGTATTATTTTTGAACAAGGGTATTGCAACACTCCTATAGGGCCTGAAAATCACTGCAGCAAGGATGGTGTATATATTACAGAAAAAAAAAAATGTCTAGACTTTGCCTCCTGTTGATTGGATGCTGTCTTTTCGGGTAATATGACTCCATATTTTAGTATACAGCCACTACCTATGACTTCATTTTTAAGGCTGCATATTGATGCCTTATCTCTGTTCGTAAAATCAGAGCTGAACACGGTTAGAAGGGAAAAAGGGGTTTTTACCTCGGTATTTATTTCAAGGATCCCTGGTGCACTCCATCCAGGAGGAACACTCCAAACATGCACATCGAAATGCCCACCCCAGAATGCACACCCAAAATGCACACACCAAATGCACACCCAAAATGCCCCACACGATAGATGGGCTATAGAATTATAACCGAGTCCACCCCCTCCCTCCCCCCTGGAACCCTCCCCTGGACAGACCTATCTTTTATTTTACAAAATGTGTTCCAGAGAGGACCTTGGTGTCCGAAGCCTCCAAGATGTTTAATCTCCTAACTCAACAAAACATTAAGTCTAGGAACGTAGGCTAAAAGAAACACCAAGAATACAAAAGGCCACAAAGGCATACAAAACAGGTATAAAAGAAAAGGCAAAAAAAATCATTATGGCATCAACATAATACAGCTTTAAAACTGAACATGAATTCCTGTTTAACACAGGGAGTCCTCTGAATAGTCACTTCCGCCTTCTAAAGTTTGTCTTTTAATGACTTTTTAATAGGAAACTTCCAAAGGAATAAACACACAATTTCCCATCAGCAATACTATTTCTCATTGTTAAAAATTTCTTGCAAAACACCATGTATTGGAAAAGAGCAGAACATGCCTAATTTGTGTATTGGCAATTTATTCTACCAAAGAGGAAGGCTCTAAATAAGGCTTTATATCCAGTTGCCAAGAAACAATTTTCAATTGAATGCCAATTTAATTAAACAGTACTAGTACTCTTCCTTCCCTGATTTGACATCCATACAGCTTCTCTGAGAAGCAAGAAAGCAAAATTTGAGTCTCACAATGTATCTTCATTATTCTTCACACTGCAGGCCCCTAGTGTATTAGAATGACTACTGCTAGGTAAAAGAAGATGTACTGTTACAGTCATTACCCAAAGAAATACCAGATACTGTCCCTCTTGCTTAGGTTGTTACCTTTGTGCATTCAACTAATTCCTTCCCAATCATTTTCCCAATCACAGTTATGACTATTAGGAAGAATACTTTAGTGTAAGACTGCACTAATTACCTGGTCAGAAAAAGACTGCAAGGAAGAATAGAACTTTAGTTCGATATTTTTGCACTTAGGTTGCTACAAAATTGCTTTTTACTAAAGGCTATACCATCCCAAGTCAAACATGCTTTCTATTTAACTAGTACAATGCATAATAACAAAATACTTCCAAAGCAGTATGCATTTCTGTTTTTAAAGGCACTGGGTGATTTTATCTTTGAAAAAAAAACACTCACAAGGTTTATTCAACATGGCATTGGAATGCATCACTACTTTCATGCTCATCCAGGTGGTTATCAATTGATCCTTACCTGTATCACCTGGAAAAATGCTGTGACAAATAAGATTATTAACGCTTTCCCAGGGCCAAAGCACAGTAAAATTCAGCAAAACATAACCATCTCTTCTAGAAATATCATTTCCAAACACTAGAAACTGCAAAATGATTAGGGGTAAGCTGTTCATTCAAACTAGGAAAAGAATTAAAATAAAACCTATTTTTTATCTCCACCTTCTGGCAGGTTTTCACGATTTGGCTTCCCTGGCACAGCCTGACTTCAAAGAAAAATATCAGCAAGGTAATACAGTAGAATAAACTGAAAAGCCAAACTAAAAATAGCTACAAAAAATTCACAGCAAGAAATAAGAAAGTAACCAGGACAAAATTTAAAACGGTGGTTGAGAGGGAGAAGAAAACACAAGACGACTCAGAAAAAGCAGACAATTCAGAAGTACATTTTATATCTCTAATGAATTTATATGATACCAAGAATTGCCAATAGTACATTAGAGTATTTATACAGTTTTTACACTGTATTTTTATACTGTTTTTACATTGTTTTTATGCTTTCCTCACATGTTTTCATCATGACTTTTAAATTAATTTTTTTAAAATTACCCAAATTTACCAGATTCCATGGTCATCTCAAGTAATCCATCAAGAGCACTGGAAAGCAGACCTTTACTGGATACTTTAAGGTGACTTAATACGACAGGCACACATTGGTATTCCATAAATAAGGCCTTCCCTTCATCTGTCTTCAAGTCTATGCGAAGGGAATCAAAGGCCTGAGCCAGGTAATCCACTGAAAAATACCAGAATACAGCAAATAAAACTTCTATAATCATTGTTTCATTAAGCAATGTGAACAACTATCTGACAGTTACCACAGCAGATACACACTTAAAAGTTAAATAGCTGAAAATATTAAATTTACTTTTTATATAAAGACATCCCCTGCCTATTTTTATTTCTTAACAATTTGTTGTGAGTGGAGAAAAAGACTATCTACAATTTATATGTTTAAGAAAAATATACTTACAGATGTAAAGTCCTGCAAATATTTTGCTAAAGGGGAAAGAAAATACAAACTTGCATAGTTTGAGACAATGTTGGTTTCAACATCTGGGAAACCTCTATTAAGGGAGTCAGTGGCTGATTTGTCTGAGTGAGAGCAATTATTTTCATGAGAGCAACTACTCCCATTCCTTCTATAAAAAGCTGTCGTTTCAGTATAAACATTTTATATTCTCATCCATTGTGAGAAATTATACGAAGGATGTAGATTAAGTGAACCAATCTATATTCTTAATTTCCTGCTGTCAAATCTTCCTCAGTATCTTGGAATTGCATTGATCATCTGGAGCACAGAAAATAAAGTAGAAGGAAACAATTTATCCTACTGCATAAGTTTAACTACGGTGCCATCTGCTGGATATTGACATTTTGAAGGAAAGAGGACATATGTTCAAACCAAATCTGCTGCTTTATCACCAGATCATTAGTGCCATGTGGTCAGAGTGATCAAAATTCATACATGGTGATATCTGACATATGTTTAACAACAGATCATATTTTCTGTGTTATAGAAGCCAGCAGCAGAAAGCAACTATGAGAAGCTAAACTGATTCATTCTAATCAAGAGTGTTCATCTGCTTAGGGTAAATCAGTCTCTGCAATGACTAGCTTTTGTATTGCAATTCTTCTTGCGTTTTTCTTATCAAACATTCCTGGAATGTGAGTCTCAATTTGAGACTAATTATCATGCTTCACCAAAATACGTTGACTGAAATAGTTCCCTCCAACAGCTGGAACACTGTGTTAGTTCATGAATGATGTCAGGATGGTCTTCCACAATGTTTTAATCCTGTGTTTACTGTAAATACTCACAATATAAATACTGCACAGGTCATTAAGCATAAAAACATACTAATCTGCTTAAACATCTAATCCAGAAGCACGACTTCTGTGAAAAAGAACTCTATTAATTATTTATGCATTTAAAATCCTTGGCATTCTGGTTTCGTGTCAATCAGGGTGCCATAGATTGTAGTAGTTTTGGGACGTGGATCTCTGCTGTCTAAGAAATGCCCCAAAATTCAACATATTTCATGCAAGAGACTAAAAAAATCAGATGCAAATCAGATGGCATCTGATTTTGACGTTTTGGCATGGTTTTTCAGGAGTAACTTGAAAATTAATATCTCTGTAACTTGTATCAATCTCTTTGTGTTATTGACAAAAAAAATGTGTTACTTGTAAAGATATTTCAAAATACAAACCATTCTGGAAAAAAATCGTAGCAAAAATAGAATCATGGAATAATTTAGGTTAGAATCTAGTCCAACCTTCCTGTCAAAAGCAGGACCATCTCTAAAAGTCAGGTTAGATTGCTTGGTTGTAACCCCACTAAAAAATTACTTGCTATGAAAATGATCTGTGCTTTTAAAATGTATTTGAAAAGGGAAAAATAAGTTGTCAGTACCACAAAGGGGTGGAAAGGGGTTACAGTGATATTTGTTCTTATGCTATCCTTGTAAAACTTATTCTTGCAGAAAATCCCAGTTATGCAGAACCACAGTACTGCTAAATTGCTGCAGGTAAGTAGCAATCACAGCTTACACCTGCTCTTAATCGTATAGAATTACTTTTCTGCCTGACTTCCATAAAAAGGATCTGCAACACCTCATTCCCTGTTTCCCTTGAAGAAAGATAAGACTTCATAACTGAAGGCAGCAGTTAACAAATCACCTGAGAGAAGTTATTTTATCCTTTGAGTTATATTTTCCCCACTTTTTCTCACACTGTCCAGACACAATCTGATTTGTGTAATCTCGCAGTGTCTACTTCGAAACCTTTTATCTTCTCCCCCCCTCTCCAGAAATGCTGACTTGTCTGACAAGTCATCATATTAAAAGAAACACGTAAATTCTAACATAAAATGAATAAGTGCAAGATTCATTCTTGTATATTTTGCTTCACAATACTCAAGTAAAACCACTTTTCCCTAATAAAGCATAATAGACTCTACAGTATCATTGAAATATTTTTGTCCAGGCACATGACTGAAATTGATAAATTAATATTAAAAAATTTTACTTACCTTGTGTCATTGTTTTAAGCACAATCAAAGTTGACAGAAACCTCAGAGGCATACAGGAACTCCTAAAGAAAGCTGCTGACTTTGATTTACTCTCTGTAGACTTTTCAGAAGAACTGTCTGCGTTTCCCTTACTCACTATGCCTTTGAAAATATCTTCTCCAAGTCTCCTCATGGTTGATCTCAGTGTTGCATGCTGCTTCAAAAGTGCATATAGTTAGTGTAAACATTAAAACATAACATACACGTGTTCTCCATGCAATTAAATATTAAGTAGCAAATGGTGTGACCATGTATTGGAATATGATCAGTATAAGAGATACTGCTTTGTGTTCCAAAAGCAGTTGAACAACATTATCACAGTGCCTTCACACTTCAGCAAGAGACTAACCAGTGAGGGTCCTGGATATGCTGACATTATTTAAGTTGCCTCTGATTCCAGAAAAAGCTCAGTTTCATTCAACTCAACTTTGTAAGCTTGACCGAAGTTATATCCTTTAAAAGCATTTACAGAATCAAGGTCTAAATATGAAGCTTAAGAACACTGCAGAGGTAACATCTACTAGACTTTTCAGCATGAACTATACAGAAATATTACCACAGAATCAAACTTCACATTATTCTCGTTTAAAATAAAGTTACTTAATAGAACTGAACTCAACATCTTACAATTATATTGAATTTAAACTCAGGATATTTACAAAGTTTCTAGCTTTTGATTTAGCAAATGAACATTGACAGCACAGTGCTGAGTCTTTACAGTATGACCACTGTCTTTTTCTTTATTATACTGCTAAATATTTTCTTATGGCAGTCTAGTCAAAAAGAGCAAGGAATGTCTTGTGGTTAGACACCAAGCAGAGGACAGAGAAAATGAAATTTCTTCATTGCTTTGCCACTCACTTCCATCAGTTTCAACAAGTCTCATTCATAAAGTACACAATAAAATAACAGCCTTTTCTAGTGCAAGTTTTGTAAATACATATGCAAAATATAGTTTCTGATGTACTTAGACATCACAACAGAGATCAGATATGGAGGAAAACTACATTTAGATATACAACGCAAAATTTAAATTTAACTTGAAAAATAATTTGGTTTTCATTTGCCATCTGTGGTAAAGACTATGAATTTATGCTTTACAAAGAGAGCAGTTTCTTTTCTAAATGCTGCCTGAAAACATCAATTTTTCATATGTATTTAAAATGTAAAATCCATTAATAACTTCTGTGAATTGTTTTTAAAAAAACATACTGCATGAGGACTACTTATTTTACCTGCATATCAGTGTCTAACTGTCTTATAGACCAGTAAATAAATTTAATCACAGGCATGTGCAGTTTAGGGTTCACATAGGGCATCCACTGGAGTTGCTCAATAGCTATAGGCAACAGCTGCAAAAATACACAAAAATAGAATTACAGGCAGTATATGAACTAGTCTATATGCTACCTGTAAGTGAAAAACAAACAAACCAACCTTCTAACTTTCTCCTGGAGTTTATCAGATAACATATGCAAATACTCTCTGGGCAGATGCAGTACAGGTAACAGAATTATATGCATACACAGGTTTTAAATTATACAGGTTTACATGCAGGAGTGGGGATACATGTGAGCTCAATCTCAGTAAATCAAATCACAGTGGCTAGACATCTTTTACACAATGAAGAAATACAACAAAGTGAATTTTCTGGACACCTCACCAATTTCTACATCTTGGTATCCCAAGAAAGAAAACAACAGAGGTGTTGAAAGTACAGCATAGCATCACCTTTTATTGGTGGCCATCATAAATTTTAATATCTAAATAGGCAAAAAAACATTTTAAATTTGACCTGTTCATCTCCTTAAAACAGCAACTTAAAACCAAGTATCACACATAAAACACAAGACTAACTATCACCTCACAGAAGTGACTTGAAATAAAATGCTGAAGCCATCATGTTGAGACAGGACACCACACTTTTTATTAAAAGTTATCTGTATTCTCTACAAATGACAAATTATCTATTATATCTCACTGTTGGAATGAATATTGACTTACTAACAATTATTTTGTTTTAATTACATGTTGACCTGTTATACTCTCAGAATCATTTAAAACACCTAGAAATCTGAAAACATATTAACACAAGCAAACAACCCAAACCTCCTTACCTTCATACACTTTTCCTGAGTACAGGGTTTTTTTGAGCTCTGGGTAACCATAGGTTTATGGCTGTCCTCTCTCTCTTCTTGTGTTTTTATTTTGCTAAGATGCTGGTCTGAGATCCAATCCATAAGACAAGTTAAGAGCTCACAAACTTGTGAATTCAATGGTAGCTGTAATATAGCCACAATATCAGATATTTCAGCTTTCAATTGAATGCTTTTTCTAAGCTAAAATAGTAACAGACTGAAACACATGAAAGTACATTAGCTATGAAATATTGCTCATAATTGAAAGGATGAGAATTTTAAGCCTGATAAAATCTGAGAGGTGAGTTACTGTAGTGTGAGCCTGTGGAAAATGTATTCAAGGAGACAGGGATCTTGAACAGGCCATGTGTGCCCTGCTGGGCCTTGTGCCTAGGGTTTGAGAAGCCTGTATAGTACTAATGTAACTAAATTACAATATCTCTGGGAAAGGTAAACTGTATGTGGATCAAAGGCTGGAAGGTGGCAATCCTGACTGGAGGACCACTGTACATCAGGGAGTCAGAGATCCACAGCACAGTTAACTTGAGTAGGTGCAGTCTGTGCTGTGCTGCACAGATCAATCAACTGCACTTAATCCTGTGCTCGCCTGCAGGATGAACTCAGGCAGCTCCCACTTGGTACTGCTGATCCTGCCTGGCCTTGGCCTTGTCTAAAACGGCCACAAATTCTTCTCCCATGAATGCCCTTCATGAATAGAGTTATTTTCTTGCAAGAAAATTATATCATATCTTGAGTGGCCAAAAAGGAGGGGCTTCTCTCAATGGACAGGCTCTGCTCAGCATGCCATGGGAAAAGTCCACCAGGGCTCCATTTGATGCTAAACAAACACAAGGTTCCCATTATCTCAAGAAACACAAGATTTATTCACTCTCTATACTCCTCTTCTTACCCTGTCTTATTAAAACAGCCATTTAATTAAGCCATTTGTTGTCAGGCCTTTCTTACAAAGACCCAGAAGGAACCCTGGAGCGTTTCTTTCTCTCTCTCTCTCACACCTCAATCCCCAGTGCAAAACAGACACCATTTGTGATGGTTTCTAGGTGTGAAAAACATATACCCATAATTTATTTTGTACTTGGACAAATGGTGATAAAACAGCTTGGAAAAAAATTTACATACAGAATCACTACATGTTATAATTCTGGCCAAATGAATTACAGCAGAAAGCAAGTCTTTAACGTCCTTCACATGGGAAAATTCTTATTTCAATGCACTAGACCTGCTTAGTTTCATTTCATGCAATTCACTGTTGTTAAATTTAACTGGTTAACTAGTATTGTTAAAAAAAAAACAAACAAAGACTTCATGAAACTATCATCTTGGCTCTACTACACTGCAATGAAATACTCTACAGAAGAAATTCAGAGATACCTGAAGACAGGCTGCACAAACAATTCCCTAAAGACCTCAAAAGTTTTCTTCTATCTACCTTCAGATAACTCTTTTCCTCTTCACTCAGAACTGTAACTACTGATACTATTTGTATTTCATGTGCAACCAAAGTATGCTGAAACCTATATAAAGAGAATTTGTTTGCTTTATATAGAGAGCACAGTTTTAAGGCATCCATTGTAGATCAGTTAGATAGGGTGGTGTGAACATCTTTCTCATTTCACAGTTTACCTCTAGCTGGAAAAAAAAAGCATAACCAGCTGGGAGATATTGGCAGAGTAATACCATAAATGGAACTACATGGAGACAGAAAGAATTTCATTAAGTGATGTATGAAGAATTTTTAAGGGAAGAGAGGTGATTGTTTTGGAACTGTGAATGAACACTGCATTTAATCTCTGTCCTTCACTAAAGATTATTTCTCAAAAAAAATAGTAGTACTATATTACTTTTGATTTAGAAGATTAAGGTTCTTTATTGGATACTTCTGAAAGACTACTTTTTACTTGGTGTTATTCATAAGGACAGTGCTGTACTGTAGCAGTGACCAGAATGAATCTAAGATTTGTTGACACAGCAAAAGAAACCTGTGACAGTGGATGCAGGTTATAATTCTAATTGGCAGATGAAAGATGACATGATAGGAGGAGGAAAACTTGCCATATAAATAAAAATATAGACATATACATACACACAAGCAATATGAAATCCAAGACATTTTTAGTGACAAAATTAATTCTTTGTTAAGTGTGGGTTTTCCCCCCAATATAATCTGTTTCTTTTCTTAGTGTAACTCATAAAATAAAATTGGAAGCTACATTTTGCAATTTTTAGCAGATGCACAGAGAATGTTACACTGCCTAGTGTCTTTAGAATGAAAAGATTCAAGACTTCTGCGTAATTCTTACCGTAGCAGTCTTTGATGTTGGTATCACTTTTTCCTGTTTCACAGGTTTGCTTTGCTTCATCACTTGACATAAATCGTTAGATTTCCGTACCATTGAAAATTCATGCTTCCTCTACAACAAAATATAACAATGAATTATATTTCACTGGCTACCTATAAAAGTAGGTACGTGTAAGAACAAACCTTACTTGTAGATTGTCTAAACGGGCTTGTACTTTTCGTGCTTGACCTTCCAACTTCTTGTTCAACTCAGTTACATCACTTAACTGAAAGAAGCAGAAAATATTAAACTATCTGTAAATTCAAAACTCACTTCTTGACTTCATTATCACACTGAAGGAACCTGATGTTGTTGAGCAGCTAAATTATTTAAGTTCAAGCTTTTTCTTACTAGCATGAAAAGTGATAGAAACAAAATCATCATCCACCTCCCTCAACAAATCACAGCATCACAGACTGGTTGAGATTTGAGAGCATCTCTGGAAGACATCTGGTCCAACCCCCCAGCTCAAGCCAGGCCATGAAAAACTGACTGCTATGTCCAGACAGCTTTTGAACAGTTCCAAGATGTGAGACTCTTATCACCTCTGTGGGCAACCTGTTCCAGGATAAATAAGACAGCAGCAGTATCTCATTGTTGACCTGCAGCCCA
This sequence comes from Daphoenositta chrysoptera, assembly GCA_013397915.1. NCBI lineage: Eukaryota > Metazoa > Chordata > Aves > Passeriformes > Daphoenositta > Daphoenositta chrysoptera. Next base: position 487,639 of record VZRO01002590.1, read on the forward strand.
ACCTTTCAGAGTGCAGAAGAATAAGCACTACAGTGAAACTCTAGATATACAGGCATTTCACGTTTTATTTTTCATGCAGAAGTGACATAAAAATGAGCACAAATTCAAGAATGTTATAATAGTCTTGTTAATGGGGAAAGTGGTTACTGACCATGCTAAAAAGCCAGTTTGCTTGGTGAGAAAAGGTCAGAAAAACTGTAACCTCAATTTAAATGAAAAAAAATGCTCTAGCCATACAACAATAAACAGCATGATCATCACAGAAGCCCTCAGCTTGCACAAAAATGCAAAGATTTTATAGTGAGAAGAAATACCAAGACAGATGGGTTGCATCAGAACCATCAACACCCTTGGAGTTTGGTCTGAGCTTCTGTAAGGGAGAGAATAAAGCTCTGCTGTAGATTTTTATTGTACTCAGATTATCAGAACTTTAATTAGTTCAATGAAGAAACAATGCTTGAATAATTTAGGTAACAATATGTGTATCACCAGTTTAGGTCAGACTTAACAGTCGAGTGAGACAAATTCCTACTCTATACATTACTATGAAATACTGTTCTAGTTTACAAATTGAAAAAATACTGCCTTCGTTTACATTTGCAAAAACAACTGAAAATACTGATCAAACATGAAGTTAGGAATCAACATTCTACTTTTTATTTAGTAGAATCAGCACAGCAATTTGGCACAGCAAATCTGCACAGGGTGGATTCAATTTTGTCATAAAATACTTTCTCTCCACCCGTTCTCAATGGATTTTCCCTTCCTAACAATTAGCTGTTGCTACTGAGTCAGTGGAATAAATACTACTTCTTTTTTATACTGTAAAAGGTCAGAAAGACTAAATTTCAAGTACTAGAAACAGTGAGAAAAGCACTTTCAGTCATTCATACAATTCTTGTTTTAGACAAACAAAAAGGTCAGCAATTTTGCAAACCAAAGCCGCTCAAATATTTTAAATTGTTGACTGTAACTTGTAGAATTACTTATAACAGGAAATAATTAATTTTACCTGTTTTCTTAAAGAGTCATTCACTTCCTTCAAGCTGTCAAATGACGACTTCAGCCTCCTATTTTCTTTAGTTATTTCTCTCAAGGCTTCTGTCAGCTGCTTAACTTCTGCCTCATGTTGCTATGGAAATATCAAATTTAAAAATATTATTTAAAGGAGAGTATTCTAGAAACAGTAAGTTCCATTTAAGTGTTAAAAGAATCGGACAAACTTTCAAATATCAAGTTCTTCATGCCCAAATTCACACGTTCAGGCAGCGGCGAGAAAAACAAGATCCGTACTGCCTGTTAAGAAGGATCTGCACAGAAACTGAGAGCAACATGCACAACCTACAGCTCCTATTGCTGCCCTATTCTACCCAGACCAACTATATATATGTGGATTTCTCAAACAATTCAGATGTGGGATGCATTTGTGAACTAAAATCAGTGACAAAGCTTTTACTTACAGGTCACTCTTCCAAATATTTACAAAAAATTGTGACTGTGTTTTGAGGTTTCAACTCATGTTTTTGGCTTTGCTTACTCTGAATCATGCAGAGTGAGAAACTAATCCTATGCCTTGTAGAGACTGGGGCTCTGGTTTACAACACCAGCATATGAACTGTTAAATACAACCTGCATATGTGCTGCCATTCATCTCTTACCCCTGAAATTTGTTTTGTATTTAATCTTCTCTAGACCTTAGATTTAAGTACCTCAGGTTTGATAAAACAGCAAGGTTTTATTTTACTGAAAATATTCCAGCTTTCATTTCTCCCCTTCCATGAATTCACTCTTGTTTACTCATTCACCTACTCTTTCTTCCCACACCCCCAAAGTTAGGTTGGTCTTCCTCTGAACTTCTCGAGTCTTTGTTTGCTAGTACTCTCTGCAATAGGTGTTGTGTCACAAGATCTCAATGTGTCTTAAAGCATTCCCAAGGAAATCCACTGCAACTACAGCTAATGCAAAGATACTCATTTAACTTACACACAATTACAGATAGAACACATTTTTCTCTAATGTTGGTCACATAGCTTTCACTATTTTACAGACAAGTTACCTCCTTTTTCTAACTTGTAACTGTAAAATGTACTACACATCAGACAATTAAATGCACCATTCTGAAACAGAAGTCATACAAAAACTCTACCAATATTGTTTAGTACTTTTTATTTAAATCTTTCCTTTGGGGATTTCAAGCACTTCAAAGAAATAAGTAGGATTTCCAGCAAACATGTGATGGCTTAAGATAACTACAAATGAGTTAAAGGGCATATAGAGCAATATCTATCATTAAATATATTATTTCACCTCTTTTATAACTCCAAATTTTGCGTGAACTTCTTCCTCAACACCTCTTATTTTAGCCAAAGCTGCTTCATGTTTAAAAAGCAATGCTTCTTGTTCTGTTAGACACTGCTCTCGTTTCTGCAGTTGTAGAGCATATTCCTGCAGTGCTGAACTTTCTCTCTGTATCGAGAAAAAAGAATGTTAAACTACTTTAAAAACCCATGTGAAATTTTCCCAAATTATGCTGAATTTAAAATTTTGTCCCACAGGTATGCTTAGCTCTTTGTAAAATTATAGTTACACAAGAGCTTACTAATACAAAGTATCCTGATGGCCACCTCTGTTCAGTTTCGTCCCATATTAACCCAAAAGATTTGCATTGGAATGGCTCAGCCTCCCAAAATATAAAATTCAACTCCACACTGTTGCTCTAGAAAATTAAACTTTGGCTTTTGCTTCCAAAATACTTGGATAATGGTATTAACTGTAAGACAGAACAGAGCCTGATGTGACTGTCTGTGCCGAACACTAGATTAATGATACTGTTTCTTCAACTAGTGAGAAGCATTCCTTAAAAAAACGGTGAAGAAAAAATAGATACAAAATTATTTTTATCTCATATGTTGCAAAAGACAGCCTAGGCATGGAATCCAGCAGAAGCCTGGGAATTATTACAGAGTAAAACCATATAGGAGGTTCTTCTGTTGGTAGCCTAAACCTGCTGGAGATGAACTGGTGGGATGAACAGAGGGATTTTGGATTTTGGAGGAGGCCATGATGGCAAGTGCTTTGGAATGCCTAGAGTCAGGAGAACAGTTTCGGATGTTCTCAAAAGAAGCAATGGTTGTGGGTGCTTCCCTCTATGCCCAGTGTGTCACAAGACAGTCTTGGATGTAGAAACACTGTGTTCAAACTCCCTCAAGCTGAATCTGCCCACCTACCACAATTCACGTCAAAGCATCATTACCGAATCACTGAATTACTCTTGGGGAAGAGGCAGATGAAGACAGAGATTTAGTATAAAAGTAAATGTGATTAGCATAAAGTAATAAGTAATAGTTTTAATATGTAAGTAAGTTTTACTACATAAGTAATTTCAGATTTCTTTCTCAAAAGTGAGAATCTTCATAGCATTATTCAACAAAAATTTTAAGGTGATTCCATTTCCTACCTGGAGCTTCTGATGTATGACAAATAATTCATCATAAATTTGACTGATGTAAGGGGGTATTAAACCTTGCCTATGGCATGCCTGTGCACCAGTTCCACGCACAATTTTCTTTAACAAACCATTGTTAATAATTTGGTCCCTATTTTCTGGAGTATTTGCAGCCAAATGAGTTGGCAATGAGTTGGAGTTGCAGCCTGTGGACATGGAAAAAAATGCATTTTACATTAAAAAATCAGTCCTAGCTAAATATTGATATGACTGTTGTACAAAACCAGTGAAAATGTGTTCTAGGAATTCAGAGTTACAAGTATGGAGCAAGAAGTATCAAAATGTGAAAGTAATCTAAAGAAATACAGAGATGTGATCAAAGTTCTTGTTCCATGATTTATTCAAGAATCAACAGTTTTGTAAGTGAAAGGATGCCCTCCACTGCAATACAGAAATCCCAGAGATAACTGTATGGAATCTATACACGGCCTGAATCATGTCACCAAAATCTCCTATTATTTTTGTAAGGGTTTAAGGCAAGTGATTTGTTGCTGATTAGACTTTAGGGTGACACCCACATAAACAGAACAAGACTTAGGAAACTCCCGGACACCACATGAGTAAATAACATTAGTATTGCTTCAAATATGTCTGAACGTCCTAAAATAATTCTAAAGAAAATACTCATACTTATGTGAAAGGCTAAATCCCCACATTAAAATACATTTTAGGTGATTAGTGTATTTCTGAATTGAATAGAAATACATTTACTAGGAAGTTTTTTAAGTTACATGTTATACTTCACTGAGAGTTGTAAGAATGTATAAACGTAAATATTTTTTACCTGTTCTTGTGTATATAGCTGTATTTAGAATTGCATCCGTTTCAGAGCAAATAATGCCCTTGTCTTCTGCTTCTAGACCACTTGAATCACAAAAAGAATCTTGCTCATCATCAAAACTAAAAGTACAAAAGAGCAGTAACTTTAAATTACTCAATTCCTTTCTAACATGATATATAACAGAACACTGAAAGAAGTCTGTATAAAAAGGCAAACATTGTATAATGTAAGACTTTGATATTTTACTGATAACAAATAGCAGAGTTAAATAATTTGGATGAAAGGCATTATTATTCACAAACCTCAACCACAGCAATTACACGTTGCTGACTTAAAAGTTGTTACAATAACTAGGCTTTTCATGCTGTAAGGACATGTAAGCAACAGGTAAAACCAACACTCTTCTCTCACCACAAACCACCAGATTCCTGGAGAACTAGAAATACAACCCCCCTTTTTAAATTATATTTCCTGTTTGGTGTAAAATAGTCTTTAAAAGAGATTTCTTGGCTTTTGGACTTGAATTACCTCTAAATAAACATAAATCTGTTTATCAGTCTGGGCTATTTGAATTTCTCCTAGTTCATTTCTTTATCACCTAGTTCAGGGTATGTCATTCCTGCATCCCCTTAGCAATTCCAACATACACAGATTAGACTAGAAAGTGAAACAATATTCCTCATCAAAATCAGTATCTTCATTATCTCATAAGTTGGCCACAAACAGTTCTTTACTTAACAAGAAAACAAGAAACTTAAAACAACTTTTGCACAGTCCAAATATATTGTTTAATCATGGTTTATTTGGATTAGGAGAGAAAAGAAATAATAAAGAAGAACTAAAACACCTCCTACCAATCACAGTCTTTCAAGCTTTTTCGGAAATCACTAGACCTGATGCTGTTCTCTCTTCCAGTTTCAGTAAATTCTGACTCTAAAGAACAATTTGATAAACAAACAGCTGCATTTTTTAGTGAGTGGTCAGTGTCACCTGAAATACATAAAGTTGCAACAATTTTATTTTTCATTTGAGAAGCTGACATTAAGAAATCAACAAGGACTTAACAGAAGTGCTTGCCATGTAATCATGTAGGCTTAAGAACCACAACCACCACTGATGTAGCCTGATGAATTATGCAATTAATTATAAAAGCTTAAACCACAGTAAGAATTATTTAGCTTTCACACCAGATTTGTCTTTCTGAAATTTTAGGGCTTGTCTGCATATAGAAATGTTTCTGTAACCGAAGTCTGATAAATACATTGTTTTAGCCTGCTGTCCCCATGCACCAGTTTCTGAAAGAGCCCAAATACATTCTAAATATGAAACATTTATGTATCTTTAAATTAAAGTCAAACACATGTGTTATGAGGTGGACTATCAACTAATTCAAGCAGGACTTAAACAGGCTGTGAACCATTGTTCCAAAACATCTTTTGCACTCTTTACTTGTTAGCATCTGCAGGCTGGCTCCCAGGTATCACAACCCCCTGATCAAGATTACCTATCTATTTAAAATGAGAAAGTACAGAACTATTTTAAATAAACTTAGGAACAATCCAGCTTTAGTATATATTTTCCCTGTAAAAGATATCAAAGCACCATTGCTTGGTATTACCTTTGTAAACTCGGGAGCTTCTGCTTTTATACTTGGTATGCAATGCTCCTAAGAGGCAATCCTACAAGAAAGCACAAAACCACTGCACTCTAGTCAGAATTTTCGGGGAAAAAGTATGTTACAACTTACTGGTTTAACAGTTACAACCTTGTGACAGGATTATTACTACAAACTACTGGCTTTGAAAAGGGAAGTGTTTTTTTAAATAATACATAAATGTAAATAGTCTTCATATTAATGTAAAGGGGAAAATATATTCCCTACAGCTTAATATGGAAATACTCAAAGAGTTATATGTTTGAGTATTTGAGAAACTATAAAGCACTATGAAGACAGTAACATAAAACAAAGGCATGAAAGTAGAATTAGGTGATCATGGAAACAGTGCCATCTACCTTCATATCTAGGCTTTTTATGCCAAAGTTTCCTGCTCTACTTTTTCTTACTAATTTATGAGTACATACTAAAAAAGTGAATGACATAAATTTTAGGCTACAAGCAAAATCAATTAAATGTACATTACAAAATATCAGACTCAAGGCAGCTCTCGTGATCTTACTTGTTTCACTGCATCTCTCTGCTATGCTCTAAATCAAGTGATCAACTGCTGTATTTTCCTGCACTTGAATGACCATTTTTTAATGAAATGACAAAGCACACAAATACATGTAACATTTTCTTTCTTACAAACATTAAAATCTCAGTAACAGTCTTTAAAAGTAAGTTTTAAAAATTACTTTTCCTTGAAGAACAGTTCTGTAATTCAAAGCAGAATATTCCCCGAGAAAAATTACCCACAGAATCTAGAACACCATCAAATGCTGCTCAAGTTGCAAATCCTTCTGCAGGAACTAAAGGCACATACAGACTAATTTTAGCTGCTAAAAACCTCAAATCTTCATATCACGTTTGGGATGGTTCCTGATCCTAAAATGGCAAGGCTCTTTTCCTAAGAGAAAAAAGGCTGGGTTCTGTATTCATTTGATGACTCCCAGGACCAACTCAGTATCCCAATCCAACCGTGTATCTAACTCAAACCCACTTTCAATCTCTCCCAATCTTTGGTTGCTCATGGGTATTTTTCCACCATATGACTTCCCTTGCAGCATGATTTTGAACACTTAAGGTCTGTTATCCCCCAGACACACTGGAAACATTCGACCCAGGGAATACAGATGCATAAAAACAACTGCAAAAATTTGTTTCACTGAAAGAAAATCAATTCAGGCAAAATAAAGGAGCCTGGCCAGGAAATACTCCTTCTATTAAGTATTAAAGGCTTTTGAAACACCGGCATGGGGGAGGGGTCTTTGCTGCTGGATTTTTAGGCAGATCAGTTTTCCAATCCACTCTGCAGACCATAAATACTTGTCAGCACAAGTAATTGAAAGACAGGAACCACAATACAGTTCCTTCATTCATATGAATGCAAAGAACCTGACCTTCTCTGGTGTAAAATAACATTCCTGTACCTTGGCAAGGGAATTATACTCATGATAATTAACTGTCTGGTCATTGCAGCAGTCTCTAATGGACCATGGGTTTGATTCCTGACTGGCGAGATACAGAACAATTTCCTGCTCTCTGACAACAGAGCTAATCACTAAGTTTTACCAAAAAAAATCACAAGCACACCTAATGCATTCTAAGTAAGGCTGTCAATTACTGTGGCAAAAAAAGATAAGAAAGAAATGAGTTATCCTATTATATATATTTCATACAAGCTTAGCATACTAAGAGGATTCACATATTTTCTCACGCAACTGGCAGGCACCAGGTCTTAGGCGAAAACTATATGCTAAATTGTGTCTTGGCACCGCACAGAATCTGGAACTGCAATTTCTAGGGAAGGTTCCTGCTCAGACAAGGATGACTCCTCAGCACTTTTACTCTGAGGCAATCGGAGCACGGGCACAGGGATAGGAGTAGCAAGAACACGTAAGCTCCGAGAGCCTGTTTAAACCCCACTTTTGTCTGGCACAGGGATAGGAGTAGCAAGAACACGTAAGCTCCGCAAGCCTGTTTAAACCCCACTTTTGTCTGGCACAGGGATAGGAGTAGCAAGAACACGTAAGCTCCGAGAGCCTGTTTAAACCCCACTTTTGTCTGGCACAGGGATAGGAGTAGCAAGAACACGTAAGCTCCGAGAGCCTGTTTAAACCCCACTTTTGTCTGGCACAGGGATAGGAGTAGCAAGAACACGTAAGCTCCGAGAGCCTGTTTAAACCCCACTTTTGTCTGGCACAGGGATAGGAGTAGCAAGAACACGTAAGCTCCGAGAGCCTGTTTANGGCCCGCGAGCAGCGCCCCCAGCCCCTGAGCGAACGCCGCCCTGGCAACCGGACCGCTCAGTGCCACCTCCTTAAACAGCGACAGTGATTCCAACGCGGCCCTGGGCCGCCCATGCCAGTGTCCAATCACCCTTTCTGGGAAGAAATTCCTCCTACTGTCCTACCTAAACCGCCCCGGCACAGTCTATGTCTATGTCCTCTTGTCCTGGCGCTGGCTGCCTGAGAGAAGAGGCCGAACCAGCCCTAGCTCCAGGCTCGTTTGAGTTGTTGTAGANNNNTCGTTTGAGTGGTTGTAGAGAGCAGTAAGGTCCCTGAGTACACCTGAAGATGTACTCCTGCCATCCTTTAAAAATAAATTAATAAACCCCCAAATAAAGCTAAGTTAAATCCATGTTGCCAGCACAGAGCATTAGAGTATCAGTTTAAATAAACCTCCCATTTACCCACGCATACACACTCTTGAGAGGCAAAGTAGTAAAAGGCACAAGCTAGAGCCTGCAGCGAGGTCAGAGAAGTTGGCCACAGCTAATAACTACTGAGGGTTATACTTGAAGTGTATCAGGTAAAATCCCAGTGTTAAGTAGGTGTTTTTCATTAAGCCAAGAGTTTTAGAAATAGTTTAAGTTAAAAAAAAAAAAAGGCATACTGCTCTAGCAAAACGTTGATCAATCATTTAAAAACTGTGCTCTCTCTTTCAAATGCTGAGATGACAGTCAGAAACTCTAGACAGAACAAACCAGCATCCACCTGGCTCAGCCTGCTTTCTGCACACTGGAATACCCATTAACTTTCAAAGGCCTCCAGTGTACTGTCCAGCAATTTCCATCTACAATCTGCACATACAGAAGAGCTTCATGAGAGCAAGAACCAAGTTATACAAGTTATTTCCTTTTAAACAAACCAAAGTGAAGACGAGACATTTATTTTAACAAGACTAGGATTTAATTTTTAAAATTTGACACTTGATACAAATATGTCAGGATAACACAAATACACCTGGAAAGATGCCAGTGCCTGAACTTTATTTACCATGCAAAAAAATCAATTAGAACACATAAAAAAATTCAACTATAACCTGTAATTTTACATTTATACATCAGAAGTGTCCATTTTAAGAAGTTGAAATAATTAGTCAATAACATCTAAGTACTGATTTATACTGCTAGGACATTTGTATACTCAAAGAAATAGTTCTATATTTGCCCACAGTCTGTAATGACAATTCTTCCATTTACTAGCCCTTTAGGAGAACCAAAGGATTCGATCTTTTGCACAACATCCATTCCATCTTTCACAAACCCAAATACCACATGCTTGAAGTCCAAGTGTTCTGCTTTTTTAAGCGTTATGAAGAACTGAGAATTATTTGTATCCCTGCCCTTATTTGCCATTGACAACAATCCAGGACCAGTGTGTTTCACTTCAAAATTCTCATCTTCAAATGCTGTTCCATAAATTGACCGTCCACCTGTTCCATCATGGTTAGTTATATCTCCTCCCTAAAAAAAAAAAACAAAAAGCACAGCATTAACTGACAAGTCCAGAACACAACCCAAAATTATATTCCCTTTCAACAGTAAAGACTTTGCTTTGGAATAACTCCTTTTTCATTTTCACAAGTATCACTATCTTCTTAGATGTAGGGCTTCCCAGCTTCAGCAGGTTTGTTCATGTTAAGGGAAGCAGTAAGTAGAAGGCTTATTCCTGGTTTATTCTGAATACAGCATTTTATCTTCCTGCTCCACATGGTGACATTCCTCTAGGCCTGTCTTCCTCTACTGCCTGCATCACTTGGCCCTGGAAACTGCCAGGACCCACATTATCTCATTTAAGGCCTGTCCTTGCTTAGTCCCTGCAGGCACAGAATTAATCACCTGAAAAAGGTTAACGTAGCAGTGCCCAGTACCTCCATACAGCTTTTGCCACATTACTGGTTGAGCAGCATGGTAAGTGTAGGCTCCCTTCAGGCTCTGCAATGACACCATTACATCACCCCTAAGCTTTCTCTTTTCCAGGCTGAACAAATTGAATTCTCTTAGCCTTTCCTCATAGGACCAGTACTCCATCCTTCTTAAAAGTCTTGGCCCTCCTCTGGACTTGCTCCAACAGGCTGATGTCCTTCCTATTACTTTTGTATGTTATTTTCCTTTATTACTGTATACATCTGGGCTTGTAGAAGGTCATCTACATCCCTCATTTTAAGGGATGTAGTAACACGCAGATCATTAGCATAGCATGTACTGAAGGTGGTTCATTTTGCCTGTTACAAGTTACTAAAACTCAAACTACTGATGAGAATTTTAAGGTCTATCCAAGCTATGATCAATCTCCTAAGCCTTCAGCATTTATGAAGAACTTGCCAGTGCTACCAAATGCACACAGAGGTTTAAAACCAACACTGTCTTTCTAGGGTTACAGATGTACTGCAGGCTGATACTCTCAGCACAAAACTTGATGTTTTAGGAGACAGGCTACTGCATGGTAATTGGATCTAGAAGACTTGTTTTAGATTGAAACCTAACATCTACGATACTTGGAATATCAGTTTTAAAGTGCACAAAGTGTATTTTAAAGTCCAAGAGAAGTCTGGAAAGTAAGTGTTCTTAATAGGTGAGCATACAGAAGTTCTTCTCTGGAGAGAGAAAGATGAATGGTAGTTTTGGGAATGCCTACTTTCCTTGGAGGGCCTGTTCAGCAACAGGGCCCCTATCTATTTTAAGACAACTCCACTCTCCCTCCATTTTTTTTCTTCCACACTGACATAATAGCATTAGGAAACTGAAGCATGAGGCCACTGGGCAGACACAGGTGAAAAGCATCCACCTTAGAATAGCATGGGCTGCTTTGCACCATTTCTCATCTCCTTGTAGGGAAAGGACATAAGAGACTATCCTGCACAGTGGATCCATGCTGCCAACAAGAATGTGCTGTTCTAAGTCCTTTTTTGAAGTGCTATTGTTAGTCAAGATGCATCTCATTTTCTCAGTGAAGAGTCTTCCTTTTATGCTTACCTGACACACAAAGCCTGTGACTATTCTGTGAAAGCGGGAGTTCTTGAATCCAAATCCTTTCTCTCCTGTGCACAGGGCTCTGAAATTTTCAGCAGTTCGAGGGACAATATTTGCAAACAGCTCCATGGTTATGTGTCCTAAAGGTTCATCATCAGCAGAAACTTCAAAATACACAACAGGGTTGGTGTCCTTTGACAGTCCTGCCGCCAGAGACAAGTGCCCCTTCTGTAGTTCTGACAAGCTTAGCTGGCATTCTTCAAACATCCTCTTGAAAGAATTGGCCATTTCTTGGCTTTTAAATCTGACTGCAAATTGCTCTACTTTTACTTCACCATCTGAAAATAAATCCAAGAAGGTTTTTTTAGTTCCATCCTGTAGTAATCTTCAGGGAAAAACAAAACCTCAGAAACTACAGACCATCTAGAAAAAAACAAAGACCACTTGAAAAAACTCACCAGCATAATCTGTGGCTGTCCAAATGAAAGCATTGTTTGATGTATCAGAGGGCACTAAGTTCATTTCTTTGGTGATAACATGGTTTGCACAGACTTTAAGAACTTGGTCTCTTCTCATTAGGACCCTATAGTATTTCTTCTGTGTATGGAAGAGGATCTTGATCTCTCCAACACCACGCTCCTTCCACTGAGTAGCATCCCTGTCCCATCTGTAAAGTTTTGCCCTCTCCTTGAAGAGAATTTCTTCATCTTCTTCTCCAGACTTTACTTCCACCTAAAAAAACCAGCACAGTAGACTGAGTACATGTAATTTCCTAGAGAGATATTAAATAGTTATTACACATACTTATGAAGATTCTGACATATTACAGTGGAAAATTATTCAGTGTGTTCTTTTCTCCAACACCCCATTCATCACAGCAAGATCGGTAAAATGTTTTCAGAATTTAAGTGCCAAAAAAATTCCACTATTTGAAATCAATTACTATTTGAAATCTGGTGGGTGTCTGTTGGTTTTGCTTTGGGAGTGGTTTGGTTGGTTGGGTTTTGGTGGGATTTTCTTTATGCATGGCTTTTCTTTTTCTTTTAACAAAACCTCAAGACTTTATCAAGTGTTCTGGCAAGTTTCCCAAGTTTCAGGTTTGCTGAATGATGTGCACACTGGGAAGTGAAGACAAAGTATTGTTACCATTAGCACATTGTTAAAGAATACGATATTTGCATTTGAACAGAATAAACACCCAGTATACAAAACTGCAGCCTGACAGCCATATCTCCACCTCATTTTATGTATGCATTTACTGGCCTCTAATCTCCTTTAGTTAACACTTCTCCAAAGATATGGAACACTTGAGAGAACTGGAGAAATATATGACAAAAAACTTGGTGAAACTGAAAAAGGGAAGCAGAGAAGAAAAATGTCACAGAAGCCATAACAGGACACACATGAGCAAAGGCACACAAATTTTGAAGAAGGAAGTTGAAGGTATGTTACAAAATAGATCAGACTAGCTGTTCAAATAAAAGGATACCACATACTGTTCCTTTGTGCCCTATTTGCTTTGCTTAATAATTTTACTAATCTATAATTAAATTTTATTATTTATAGAAAGGTCAGACAAAACGACTATATCCTCAAAAGAGTCTGAAATGTTTACTAGGCTAAAAACCAAATCAAGACATGCATAACTGTGTGAAGTCTCAGTAAGTTATAAAGCTACCTTCAAAGTTGAAGGTTCTCCTACTTCTTGAAAGATAATGTATTTTCAAACTAACGAAGTTAGTTGCCTTAGCCTTCAGGTGATGTTAATTGTACATCTTTTTCTTTAGTGATTCTAGAAATCTCTTGCCTAGCTTAGAGTAAGAATTCTTAGTTGACATGGCTTTCACAGAACTGAATCTACAAGTCACTGATACAAAACCACAGCTGAGTTGTATAAGCACGAGCAGTTACCCAGTTCCCCTTCCTGATTTTCAGATGTGCTATATAAATGCTTTAGCTTTTACAAGCTATGTGTACAAATTTGCATCCTGATCAACTCCCAGTCAAGTTATAAAGAAATCAATGTTGGAAGATTTTAACTGAGGCACCAGACACCTCCCAGGGCTATGCTGTACTAGGATTTAAAACAACAGGTGCTTCAACATAGTCAGTGTAAGACATACAGAACAAGGCACAAGAACAAAGAAAGCAAAGTTAGTTAAGTAAAACATATTTTAAAGTTTGCTGTGTTAGCAGACATGCTTATCTTAATGTTGTTTTATATTCCAGAAGTCATCTTACCTCTGGTAAGGACACAATTGGCTCAAAGTGGATATCATCACTATGTACTACCTCATCATCACTACCACCTTCACCTTCATCTGCTTTACGGGTGGTATCTCCAAACACAGTTGCTCCTGTATTTGCCCATTTGAAGTTTTTATCTACAATTAAGAGAGTTACATTTTAAACTTTGTGTAGTTTTCCTTCCTGACAAAACTTGCAAAAAATTGTTTCTACTGATCAGCAGAAATTTTGTGCACAAAAGGTATGTTGTATGAAGCAGAAGTTCAGCTGACATTTGAAATTTGGTGCACAAAAGGTATACTGTATGAAGCACAAGTCAAGCTGAGGTCTATCTCAGACTAGCTGAACTCACCTTTTGAGCCAAAAGCAAAGTCTTCAGAACTTTTGGATGCCAGATCTGCAAATGACAAGCCTGCAGTATTGCCAAAACCAAATGACATGATTCTGTTTTCTATCAAATAAAAAGAAGAAAGTCAAAGATTTTTCTCTGCTTTCTTTAAGAAAATGCATTTATGTAGTCACAAGAATAAACTGGAGAACTGTCTACTGCATTTTTTTCCTTCCAAAAAATTTTAAAGTTTGAATAATGCTTGTCAAAATGACCGTCTATTATGGTTTTAAAAAAGGGCCCAAGACTATGTGAGTTTCAGCATACTACTTCTATGCAGATCCACAGAGCTCTACTAAGTATTCATGTGGTATTTAACAGTAAGCTAATGAAAGTACATCATATGTAAATTACACAATAGACTCTAGCATTGTTTTGTTGTGAATTTGAGCTCAACAAAATTTTATATATACACATTTTTACCAGACTGGTACCTATGTTTCTAATTCAGTATTGGTACTACTTCTCCCCAAGACAGCAACTACACTAGATAAACTGATCTACAGAAAAGCATAGTTTACTACAAAAAAACCCTCAGAGTATACACCTGACCTTACCTTGTGTTGACTCTGAACTATCTGAATCACTCTTTTTAGTTGACAAATCCACAGGTTTGTCTTCAGCTCGTGATAAAGTCTGTGATACTTGCACAGTTTCTGTGCTGGAATGTGGTTCTTCACTGCTAGTACCTGATGGGACAAGTACCGTCACTTTATCTTCTGATGGAGCAGGTATTTCTTCCTTACTGGTACAGACTAAGTCACTTGAGCTTGCAAATTCATTCTCCTGCAATTAATAAAAAAAGTAATGTAATACACAAAGGAGACCTTAAGATTCAAAGCTCTAAGACTAAGACTAAGAACAGTTCTTACAGAAAAATAAAGAATACCAAGGAAAGTTGTTGTAAGCTTTTGAAGTTTTTCATTACAGTTAACACATACGGATTTTACTGTCACAAGAGACTGAAGTAACCTGTTTTCAAAAAAGTACTATTATTCCCTGAAATCAAATCTCTTGTTTCAGTGTTGGCAGAGACTTTAGGTACAGGCTCAAATAATTTTTCCCCACTGGAGGTTTTAGTTCTAAAACTGTACTGTCTCACATGTATATGAAGTAATTGTACAAGTTGAAGAACAAGAAGTTCAGTAAAGATTTAGCTCTTACTTTCATTTCTTGAATTTTATCTTCTGACTTTAGGTCTTCCAGACTGTCACCTTCAGTATCAGTGCTGACACCACAAACAGATGTAGAAGGAACCTGCAGAGCTTCTGTTTCAGCTTTCTCCTCAGGAGCTGATTTCTCTTCCCAAGTAGCAGCACATTCTCTTTCATTGTTGGATTCACTTTTTCCTGCAAGGCCTAGTGTAAAGAATTAATGGAAAATAACTGTGAAGGCAGCTAAATACTGAAATAATTTTTGGCCCCTGCACTGTAAATTATCCTCATAACAGCCAGATCAACATGAAGACAGACCTCAAGAGTTTTGCACACAGCATAACTGTTTAAATAGTGGAAGTGAAGACTAACTAACCTGGGGTGACTAGAACTGGAAATACAACATCCATGTTTTTTTACCGCTATCACGGAATTTCCATGCAATGATGACAGTTTCATCATGCAGCTGCCACAACTACTCAGTTCCTTCAATTATCTTCTCATATTTCAGATGGCTCAATCCTTCTAGCACATATCCTCAAAAACCACCAAACTTTACTTCTAGAAGTACCTACCCAGACTTCAAGTTATGTGACACTGAAATCTGATACAGTCAGGCATACATAAGCGAGTCATCTACACCTGTATTTTTAGAATAGAAACTAAACAGCTTTTCTTTTTGAGTAAACAACATTAACTCACAAGCTTAAACTGAGTTACTGCAGAAGTAGCAAAGTATTCAAAGATGTAGACAACTTTCTCTTGAGCAGTATCATGCTAAGCTGAATTTTTCATATTCAGAAGGAGCTCAAGATAGGAAGAGACTTTGATGTTCTTGTTTAGAGATCACCTGGAATGTACATTTCTCTTTCAGGTACCTCTTTACTGCTAACAGTTCAACGTACTGAGCCTAACTCTGTACTTTGAGATGCAGCTTTTCTGCACCCAGCATCTGTACTTCTAAAAACCATCCCAGGAAACATAAAAATAACCTCTGCCCATTTGTCCTTCAGATTCAGAGTGTATGTTTCAGCACATGAAGCACAATAATTAAAATTTCTTAAGACATACCTTTTAGAGGACTTTGCCCTTTCTTTTTCTCTTCTGAATCACTGGGATAGAGTCTTCCATTAAGTTTCTTAACGGCTGTTTCATAGTCTTCATCTTAAATACAGGAAACAAGCATAAGTTCTCAGGCACACTCTAGGTCAGAAAAGTCTGCTAAGCTCTTCCAACTCACAAAGCTAGCAAGCATACGTTATTTTTGCCCATGTTTTAAGAGCTACACAAGTCAACAAGTAAGCTTACATGTGCTCCAGCGTGCTGTTAACTGTTTTTCTCAGCCTAGATTGCTACAGATACACGCCACAGGTTTTGTTTTTAGAAAACACACTTCTTACTGAGGGATTTTACTAAGAGTACCACTAAACGGATTTGGGAAAGAAGACTGAAGATTTTTTACATAAAAACTTGCAAGCTCAGGTATTTGTGGGAGGGGGCTTTTCTTCTCCCATTTTCTGTTGAATATAATGTTTCAGAACTTCCATTTAAAGTATTTGCTGCTGAATAAATCTATCAACCAACTTGACATAAAGTAAGTTTAGTTATAATACTAGGTATTTGCTTTAGAAGAAAAATAACTCATTAGTATAGCATTCAGGGAACCTGAGATTGGTTGTTTTTAGTAACGACTGCCTTGTATTTGTCTCAAAATGCTTACTAAAGTAAGTCTCTTGCTCAAATACCTGATTATTTAGTCTTACCTAACCAATTGCCTTGGTAATGATGTCAACACCCACAATACACCAAATACCCTTAGTCACTCCTGGGCCTCCATTGTACTATGCTGTTTTGAAGACTTGAGTGTAAGTCATTGGCCATAAGGACATTGAAAGCATTACTTCCCATTGGCCCAAACAAAAATATTTGAGTGTCTAATGGTTCTAACAGTGCTAACTGAGTATCTCAAGTTGGAAGGGACCCATAAAGATCACCAGCTGCAGCTCCCTGCTCCTTGCAGGAGTACCTAAAACCAAGCCATACGACCAAGTGCATCACCCAGACGTTGCTTGACCTCTGATGGGCTTGTTGCTCCAACCACCGTCCTGGGGAGCCTGGTCCAGTGTGAACCCTCTCAGTGAAGAACCTTTTCCTAATCTGGACTTCTCCTGACAGCTCCATTCCCCTTCCTTGTGTCCTATAGTACAGCAGCAGAGAGATCAGCACCACCTCCTCTGCTGATGCCCTTGAGGAGGCTGTGGACTGTGAGGAGGTCACCCCTCAGCCTTGTCCTCTCCCAGCTCAACAAACCAAGTGACCTCAGCCACTCCTCCCTAGTCTGGCACACAAGGCCACTCACCTTGGTCACCCCCCAAGTCTGATGTCCTTCTTACACTGAGGCACCCAAAACTGCACACAGTGCTCATGGTGGAGCTGCACCAATGCAGTGTATTATACCCTTTCCCCACAAAAAGGCAGTACAAATATAAACTCTGGCATTCCTTACCATCATCCTCGTCACTCACGTATCCAGGCTTGTTCTTGTAACAGAAGAATGTTGAAGGGAGCTTGAGGAAGTCAGCAAGAGCTCTCTGCTCAGGGGTAGGTGTTAACTCGTAAACTATTACAACCTCATCAGATGGAACATCATCCTCTGACATGGTGGTCTTCTCAGCTTTTTTGCAGAAATTGAACAAACCATTAAAACTGAATTATTTCAGAACAGGAAATAATATTAACCTTACATTATTATGGAACTGAATTAATTCTAAGGGCTTACATATTTTCACTTGATTTTCTCTTCACAGGAAACATAAATGAAACTTACAGGATGCTAGGACAGAACAGCAAAACTTACATGCTGTTCTGTTCTATTGCTTTTAGAATTCAAGTATTAAAACAAAACATGGCTGCATCTTTATATTATTTATATTATTAAAAGGATTGTTTAATTAAGTCCTCACGTCAAATAAGAGACAGCTACGGAGAAGAGGGACAGAGGTGTCAAACAGAGGTAAACAGGCAAACTTCAGGCCTGAAAAAAAGTGAAGTTGTGTACAACAACCTGCCCAAGCAACTGAACTGATTTCAGATTACTTATGGGATAGCTGATCTTTTTATTAGCTAATCTCAATTTACCATAATAATTTCTTGCTGTAACTTTTATTGTTACAAAAGTAAAGTAATTCTTAGTTCCACTATCAAACAACAAAAAAAATTGCTTTCAGCCTATTTACCTAGCTTTTGCAGCAAGGAAATATCACCATCACTTTTATTATTTAGTTTTTTCTCTTTTCTCCTTCAACATTAAGTTGTTTATTCCACCACTACTGGAACAGTGCAAGATCAATGCAAAGGTTAAAGCTGAAAGTAAAGCCTAGAGCAAACTGCAGATAAACATATGGCTGTAAGAACAGACAGCTTTGGAAACAAATATTTGAGTTTATTATGAGACAATGGAAGCAAAGAGGGACGGTGTAACAATTTAAACATCCGGTGTGGTTTGGTTGGGGTTGTGCTTGTTTAGGTTTAAGTGTTGTTTTGAGAAGGGGAGTTTGGGGATAAAGGTCTAAGAAACAAATCTGTGAACTATTATTAAGAATTACCCCATAAGCACATCAATAGCCACAATAGCTGTTTCTAAGAACAAAGTGATTGCTTTAGTACCTCAGCCTATTATCTGTTCTCCAGATTTACGTTAGTTAGCAGAATCTGAAGGGTGGTCTCAAAAGCTTGCTGTGCTTTTCAATAAAAAAAGTATTTTTAAAATCTGTGGCACAGTGTAGTCAGAGGAAACCTAAATCTCCAGCTAGAAACCAGACTAGTATCGAGTTCCTGAAAAACACTGGTTTTTCTGATCATACAATTTAACTCATCATTGCAAGATGAGACAAGGACAGAAGAGACATTTTTACAGACATGTCCTTTGATCCTCTGACACAATTGACACACTAAAATAAGTCTGCTTTTTAAGAGCAATTTTTTCACTAATATCTTCCAGCAGATAGTAAAGTAAAAGCAAAATCCCAAGTACTGATTCAAACTTACATATTTTTATGAAGTATTACCCCTGCAGTCTTTGCCCCACCTTTGATTACAAGTTGATCATTTCAGGCATTTATATACCAGAGCTACAAAGTAACTCACACTCATCACCAGCACACACTTGTAGGTTAATCTCAGATTTTTTTTTTTTTTGCTCAGATTTTTAGATCTCAGTAACTTCTCTGAGACTGTAGAAAGTGTAGATGTAGGATAAAATTCTTGAACAGCAAATTTCTAAGTTCATATCATGACTGCAGGCTATAGATGTTTTCATACATCTTCTCAGAATCTTATCCAAAAAACTCACTCACCCTAGCTGATGTAAGGCTTAGAACTACATCTAGTGCTGTTATGAAGATATGCAGATATCCTGCACATTACCATGTGTTTTATTCTTTCATATTAAACAAGTGTTTTAATTGGACTAAGTAAGTTTGCACCAACCTCACCAGAGGTTGCTCTGTTGAGCAACTCTGTTGCTCTGAGTTGGTTGCTCACTAAATGTGGAGCATTTAGTCCTACAGCAAAAAGCCAGCTTTCCTTAGGACTAGAAAATTTTCAAAAATGTATCTTTGAATGTAACAAAACACTTCTTTCAAGTCAGTCAGGTAGACAGTAAAAGCATGTGCCTTCTTTAATTTGAGCACTTGAAATCTAGCCAGAAGCTGTGGCAACAAATACACTGTTCCAGTGTTTTACCACACTCATTGCTCATCAGGTTTGACAGTATTCAAAAAGAGTTATCATGCAGTCTCTTTCAGTACCCTTTGGGGAAAATAGCTGAATAAGAAATACACTTAAGGTCACTTCAGATTAGTCAACAGGCAAAGTTCTCCTTGAAACTGATCTATCAACCACTGGAATAATATTCTAGTGTTCCAAACATCTACTCAAAACGATAAAAGACTTCAAAAACAAAGATTACTGTTGCAAAGACCTTAAATTTATCTTCATAGGCAGCCATGAAACAAAGAGCCATGCATACATACAATGTATTCTGAAAAGACTGTAGGTTTTAGGATAATAGAACTTTCTACTCTGGGCGAAAAAATCCACACAAAACATTGTTAGTATATGGAAGAAACAAAATTCAGGACAATATCATGCACAACAGTTCTTTTCAATGCTGTAGTGTATTTTCACTTTTGTTTGAACTGACATTAGGACCAGGCAGGCCTAAATCTCTCTAGCTAGTCACAATACTAATATTTCCTCTCATGCATTGATCAATAAATATCTTCTGAGTAAAAGAGGAAAGCACCAGTTTAAACCCTAAAGCATGTAAGAGCTACAGTAGCCTGCAACTGACATGACTCAAACTTGTAAAGCACTGGTGTGGTTCAAGTCCAGCTGGCAATTAAGCACCACAGAGCTGCTGGTTCACACCCTGTAACCTGGTGGAATGGGGAGGAGAATCAAATGTAAAATTTGTAGGTTTAGATAAGAACAGCTTAGTAATTGAAACAGAAGTGAAATATAATAATAGCAAATAATTATATTAAAAGGAAAAAAATAAAACTCAAGGAAAAACAAGTGATGCACAATACAACTGCTCACCACCTGCTGACCAATGACAGACTCCATTCCTGCACTCCTACTGGCCCCTCTTCCAGGTAACTCCCCCAGTTTATAAACTGGGCATGACATTCTGTGGTGTGGAATATCCCTTTGGCCACTTTGAGTCACCTGTCCCAGCAAAGCTCCCTCCCAGCTTTTATTTGTGTACCTCCTCAATGACACAGCATGAGACAAGAGTCCTTGACTTTAGGTAAGCACTGCTTAGCAGCAACCAAAACATCAGTGTGTAATCAGCATTATTCTCACACTGAATCCAAAACCCAGCATTGTACCAGCTACTCAGAAAAAATTAACTTTATCCCAGCCAAAACCAGAACAAGAACTTAAAGTTTATGACCAGACCTGAGAAAAATGTAAATGCATGGAGGTGCAGAAGAACTACGAGGTTAAATTTCTTCTGAAAGTTGTTATAGCACAACTCAGAAACCACTCTCCTGAAGAGGTTCCCCATGAGAAAGCCTCACATTATATTTGTATTGCACAGGCTAGAAAACCTAATTTAGAAAGGACTTCTCAAAATCCTTTACTATTAAATCAGAGCTTAAAGACCAAAATGCCACACTGAAGACAATTATCAACTGTAAATAAATTACTAAATATATAATCACAGTCTAACTATCAAAAAAGTAGAAGTGAAGAGAGTTTTAAGTACCAGAAAGGCTTATTTTGTTTGTTTCTTTAAATACATCCCCCCTGCCATATGCCCCCAATATAAAACCACAATCAATTTGAGGTAGGAAAGTTCTTGCATGTGTGCATTGGCACAGAATGTTTAATCACTTCACATTACTGACATCATATTATGAAAATAGAACTGAATTGTTAATAAACTCCATCCACAGGGATGCTTGAAAACACAGAGCAAGTGACTTTAGGTTATGTATAGAAAACAGGAATTCAGTGATCAAGTAAAACCAGCTTCTTGAATGACATGTTGACATTTTAAAACAATATAAGACACTAATATTGGAAGATTGTCTTATGCAGAGCAAAAGTTTGTTATTTAAAATTAAAATACTTTTAAAATCAGGTAAGTTGAGCATGCTTACAGCAAGCATACTTGCAAAGCAGCACCGGTAGTAACATATAATCAAACTATAAGCTGTAACAGTTTTGTTTACAGGGTCTGAATGTAAACAAATTAGTTACAAATCGGCAGAAGTTTTCTAACCAGCTAAAGTGGGCTTCAGATTATACATGAAGTATAAAGACGTAAGTGGCAGCTACGGAGGTGGCTCTCACTTCAGGGCACTCTTTGTTTTTAGAAGTGCAGCAGTTAACACTGATCATCAGGAAACTGAAGAAAACATTTCCACAGAGCCTAAATACATTCAAGCTCTTTACCCGATGAAGCTGTCTCAAGATCTTCAGGCATATGTCATTGACATGGAGGAAACCACTTCAGGCACTACAAGATATATTCTCTGAAAATAACAATGTAATTTCTCTAGAAAAAAGAAATTTAGGAGATCCAGTGTGCATGCTTAGTAAAACTGTGATGGAAGAAGTGCAGGGCACATATCCTGAAAAAATAAGGCAAATAGAAGCCAAAAAGCTTAAAAAGGGCCATCCATTGTGCTGACTCATGTAAACATACTACAGGCTAGAGACATTCTTTAACAGGACAAATACACTAATCAGACACACAATTTCATGTACTCTCCTTCAGCATGCATGTTAATTATAAGGACTACTGAGCCAACTGCTTTGACACAGCTGGGTTATTGTCCATGCCTGCTAGAGTGTTTTTTATCACACATTCAGTGCAGTATGTAAATACCTTTACTATCAGGTTGCAAGGAGGATGTGCTTGTCCAAAAGGCCATGGGATTAGATTTAAAAAGGATAAAATTAAATCCTAAAAAAATAAATTGTTGGTATATAAATGTTTATGTGGAATTTCAAAAGGATAAAACAGACTTATCTATGTTCTGCAAGTATTCCATAGTCATATTTCACAGAAGGAAATCTCACCTGTTAACTCTACACAAGGTTATCCAACCCATGTGAATGAACTGCAGCTATCATCTTTTGCCACATCACTTTATTACACTTTAGCTAATAAACAGACAGGATGTGTTCACAATTCTGAGCCATCCCATCCTTCTCACAAAGACACTTCAGCACATTATAGTGGTCCTGTCACAGCCACAGCTTCTGCCTGTGCATCTTTTTCGGACTGTGACAGAAACAATACAACCAAGTATGCAATCACAATCTCTTTTTGGGCTATAGAAGTAGGCTAAGATCTGGTGTTAAAATACAGAACCAAAATTGCAGAGGTCAGTATTTAAAACTTGAAACAAACGTATAGACTAGTTCCACAATACCCATCTACTCAATAATGGAGTTAATTCAAATTTTAGCTGAAGCATCCATCTGCTGTTCTCACACGCCACTCAGAGCAAAGGCCAAGGTACATACAACATTAACTACCGATTTAAGCCCCAAAAGTGAATCCACAGATTCTCTGAGCATTTAAATCCAAGATTCAGATGCAGCACTTCAGAGTTTAAGCTCTCTACCTGAAATACCTGTTCTCAGTAAACAATTTTCCATCCTGCACTATACATTTTCATTGTTATTTGAAAATAATTATGACTTAAAATTCCCTCCTTTAGTTGAAACTCCAGAGAACACATGGATACCTGCATTAAAACTAAAAGAAACTACCTATTCTCAAGAGAATAGAGTAATGAATAGCACAGAGTTGACTGCTTAGTAAGTTGCATACCTGAATAAATAACTAGGTTCAACTGACACTCACCTTTTTCCAGAATTCTAAACGAGAAGTTAGACGGTCCATCCTGTGTTGAAGCAGGCAAGTTGTCTACCTTGCAGTCTACAGGCTTGTGAGTAGCATTTGAGATTTTTGGTGCTTCAGAGACTTCCAGTTCTTTCTGTGCTGTGTCCTGAGATGCTGGAATATGGCCTTCATTCTTTCTTGGGGGATTAAAACTGAAGCCAAAGAGAGAACCAGTGGCTGAAGTATTTCCAAATGTGAATGTCTTTGACTTTTCATTACTGAAAATGCTCTTGACAGACTCAGATCCAAATACAAATTTTGGAGGAGAAACCACTGTTTTTGTTGGTGTTTCAGAAGTATTTGACACCTCTGCAGCCTCTACAGTTGCATCAGAAGTATCATCACCATGGCTGATATCAGTTCTTTCTCTGGTTGTTTCTTCTAGCACAGCTACAGCATTTTTACCACATGGAGATTCCTTTGGTGTATTGGCACGAGAAGAAAGAGGTGTTATCAGTGTCTCTCTCTCTTGGGCATGCTTTGCTTCATCAAAAATTTGCTTAAATGAGTCTGCAACATCTTGCAGCTTGAATCGCACAGCCAGAAGTTCTACTTTTCTTTCCCCATCTGCAAAGTCACAGGCAGTCCATACCCATGCTCTATCAGATCCTTTCATTTGTTGCATATTCATATCTGGTGTTATCCTATGATTGGCACAGAGTTTTAGTACCTGGTCCCTTCTCATTACTATACGCACTTGTTTGTTGTCATAGTTCTGCAATATCTTGATGTCCCCAATGCCTCTCTCTTTCCATTGATTTGCATCTTTGTCGTATCTGTAGAGCTTGGCTCTATGACTGAAGACAACTTGCTCATTTTCCTCACCACTGGTCACTTCCACGAGATCAGGCAGAGGTACCACAGGTTCAAAGTACTGTCCATCTCTTTCCTCTTCTTGAGTAACATCAGAATCTTCATCTGTGCCTACTGATGTTCTACTCTGATTCTGTTTGGCAGGAGATTTGGATGGACTCAAAGCAGATTTAAAGCTGAAACTAAAACCGGTGGTAGACTCTCCAAATCTGAACAGATTTTTCCTTACAGGGCTACTTGCAAGAGGTGATGCATATACAGAACTACTTACACTATCATCCAATGCCTCTTCACGCAGGTCATAGTTATCCCACTCCAGAGTAGGGCCTGTACTTTCAGCATGTGGCTTTATAACCAAATCAGAAGTACTGCTGGCACAAACAGGGTTTACATTTTCCTCTTCTGACAGTTTAGTTTTGTCATCTGTCAGAAAAGTTTTGAGATCTTTTAAGCCACACTTCATTTCTTCTGCTCTCTGTATAAGCTGAGCTGTCCTACCTGTATCAACAAGTTTATGGGGTGTCTGCAGTGGTATATCTAGTAGTAGCCTCTGACATTCTTCAAACTTCTGTTTGAACTCCTCAGCCTGCTCTGGTGTCTTGAATTTTGCTGCCAGATGTTCCAACTTTGCATCACCATCAGAGAAGTCATTGGCCATCCACATCCATGCTTTGTCTGAGCCAGACAGCTGTTTCAAGTTCATTGTTGTCGTTATCCAGTGATTTGCACACACCTTCAGTACCTGCTCACGCCGCATCAATATTCTTACTTTGCCATTAACTTCATTTTTAAGAATCTTCAGATTGCCCACCCCACGTTCTTTCCACTGGCTTGTTTCTGGATCAAACCTGAACAGCTTTACTCTCTGGGAATATAACACTTTCTCATCTTCCTCTCCTGTAAACGGTTCTACTTTTTCAGGCATCTGAACTATAGGTTCAAAATGGATGTCATCGCTGTCCTCTGTCTTATACACATCATCATCCTTCTCACCAAGGTCAGCAGATGTGTTTGCTTTGTGATCTGTTTTAGAACCTTGTGAAGAAAACAGCTTTTCACCTGCGCCTGAAAAGCCTTTGAAGTTAGGGTCCTTTTTGCCAAATTGAAAGCCTTCCCTAGGAGTACTTTTTGCAAGCTCAGCAAAAGTAGAAGTGCTGCTATTTTGCCCAAAAACAAAGTCATTTTTCTCCTTGGCTGCTGTTTCTTGAAATTGAAATCCAATTCCACTGTCTGAAGGCAATTCCTTTTTGTCTTTTTCATCAACACTTTTTAAGAAACCAGTTGTATGCTCTTTGGATGGTTCATCTTTCTTAGTGGTATTTTTACTAGACTCCTGTATCCCAAATTTAAATCCACCTGCAGGCACTTGCATTGAAAAGCTAAATCCTTCCTTTGTAGACTTAGCTTCAGTATCAGAAGAAATCTGAAAGGTAAATGGTGGTATCTTGCCTTGCTCAAGACCAAACTTAAAGCCTGTTCCCAATTGTCCTCCATCAAGTTCAGGTAATTTACTTTTCAAGCTAGAAGCAGGAGTCGACAAAGCACCACTAGCTGGCTTACTGGATGGGTTTGGTTCTTGGCAGGCTATGCAGGCTAGTGAGGAAGCTTCATTCCTCACTAAACAAGTACTACAATCCCACTGACCTTCCTTTTTACTAAAAAGCCCTTCAAACCCATTTTTCTGTGGCTTACTTGTATCAGGAACAGAACCAAACCCTGGAGCAGCAGATGCCTGAACAGCTGGTACGGATGTATTTGGTTGATTTTGAGGTTTTGGACTCTGACAGGAACAGCAATTCACATCTTTTGCTTCATTTCGGACTTCGCATACAGAGCAGTCCCACTGACCTTCTTTTTTAGAAAAAACAGCACTCAAGTCATTTTGAAGAGCCTTTGGAGCAATTGCTTGGCAAAATTTAGAGGAATTTTGTTGGCCAGACACCACTGTATTAGTTTTGTTTGGATTCTGGCAGCTGATACACTTGGAGGCTGTAGGTTCATTTCTAACTGAACAGACACTGCAGTCCCACTGACCTTCCTTTTTAGCAAAAACAGATCCAAATTTGTCCTGCAGCGTGTTACCACTCGCTTTGAAACTTGCAGAGCCAGTTAATGGTGTGCCATGTGTTTCCCACATACCTGGATTTGGACTTTGACATGATACACAATTCTTTGCAGTTGCTTCATTTGGAACTGAACATACTTTACACTCCCACTGATCCTTCTTCAAGAGATGCTGCCCAAACCCACCAGGAGAACAGGCTTGCTGAGCATCCTTTCCAAATGAAATAGTAGTGCTAGATGCCGTGGATGTAGCTGTAAGGCTGCCTTTGCTGTCAGGTTCACTGCTTGCTCCATCTTTTGAAAACTGAAAGCCCAAGTTCATGGTCCCAGAAAGGGTTCTGCTAGGGTCCCTGGTGCCCTGATTTGCTGTTTCTTTTGCAGGCCCACTGCTCTGAGCCAAAGATGTGTCAGCATTTGATCCCAAGGATTTTAAAATATTCTGTGCCTCCTCAAACTTTTTTTTGAAAAGCATTGCTTCTTCAGGTGTTTTAAATCTAATTGCAAGCTGTTCTGGTTTTGGCAATTCATCTGCGTAGTCTAAAGCATGCCATACAAATGACTTATCTGATGCAGCATTTGGAGTTAATTTCATATCAGTATTTATGTAGTGATTTGCACAGATTTTCAGCACTTGGTCCCGTCTCATTAAGAGACGAAATTTGCCAGATACTTTATGTTTCAGTATTTTCACATTTCCAATACCCCTTTCTTTCCATTCTTTAGATTCTGCATCAAAACGAAAGAGCTTGGCTCTGTTGCAAAAGAATTCTTCTTCATCTTCCTCACCTGTCTTTACTTCAATCTTATCAGGAAGTGGCACCACAGGATCAAAATGAGGACCGTCATCATCCTCATCTCCACCATGGGTGCTTCCTCCCTCTGTTTCGTGACTTCTATTGGCCAAATCTGAATTTGAAGCCCCAAATACAGGCTTGCTTGGTTCTTGAACGCTAAACGTATCATTCTTCTCAAAAGCCAGGTTTTTGTGTGCATTTTGTCCCATGTTTTCTCGAAGAGAGATGCCTGGAATATGTTTACTGCTAAAACTGAAGACATTTCTTGAACTATTTGTGGGATCGTTAACTGGCTTTTGTTCAATGTACCTATCATCCTGTAAAGGCCTATCAGATGTCAGGAGATCCAGGAGGCTTTCTCTACTATTAAAAGGCGCATTAAGGGGCTGTGGTGCAACTTGAGGGGGCGAAGAAAAAGTAAAGTCTCCATCATTAGACTTGAAGTTAGGTTTAAATTTAAAAGTTGTTGGCTGACTTGGCTGTGCTGGTGTTGGCAGAGGTGGTTTTGATCCTTCTGCTGTTCCTGGCTGTCCAAATTTAGGCATTGCTTTTGGTTCTGCAGGCTTCAAAGTGGGCGGCGTGACTGAACGGTTTGTGAAATACCCCGGTTTAGGCAGTGTTGGATTGGTGCTGGCCTGTGGCACGCTGTAGTTGTAATAGTCATCACCCGTACGAGGAGAAATGAGGGTAGTACCAGGAGAATCAAAACGCAGAGGTGGGCCATACATTTCTTGGGAAAACATACAACCAGAAGTGTTTTGCAGAGGTGGTGTATGCATTGGTGGTGGTTGATAAGAATATATATGTGGCTGAGGTGTAAGTCGGTTCATGCCATAGACAGGAGGCTAAAGAAAAAGCAGAAAACAAGTGCTCTGCTTATTAAGGTAACAAAGAAGACAAAATCCTGTTGTGCTGGAGCCCATGTAACATGTACTCTTAAACAAAAGGCATGCTTTCAAGTTTAAACCTAAACTAGTTTCACCTTAGTTTAAACTGACTAGTTTAAAACTTGAAGGGCATTTGAGAATAAGCATTGAAAAAGGGGCACAATATGAGTGGGTTTCTTTTTCATGAAAAAAAAGCTTTGCAAACCCCATTTTCTTTTGCCAAACAATTAATGGGAGGAATAGTAAAATGCTATCATACATACACTGTAGGAGAAATGTACACACATATAACATTTTTCTGGCTTTTCCTCCCAAACTCCATACCCTAAAAGTTAAGCTGGGAGATAAATTATCATTTTATCCCTAGCAGTCTAAGTTCACCAAATTCTACATAAGGAACTGCAATTACATACAGCTGTGTACAGAATCAAAACCAGTCAGTCATTTTCAGGGGATCACTGAAAGCAATTTAAAGAAATAAATTTATTCTCACCTTTGTTGGTGTTACATTGGTTGCAGCAGTTCCCAGAAGATACTGAGAGTTATAGGCAGGTGACTGGCTGTAGAACACAGATGGGCCAGTGGTAGCAACTAAAAAGGAACACCAGGAAAACAGTTAACACTTATCTATTCTTCTTGTTGTTTTCTACAGACTCCTCCCAGCAATCAGTTTTTAACTGTGAATCATTAATGCATTTTAGCATTATTTTCAAAAGTCTTATTTGATTTAGCTAAGCATTTAGATAAAAATTACGCAGTAACTTGCCTGTTAATGGGGCTTCATGAAGATTCTGTGCTCTCTGATAACTGTCTGGCATTGTATCTGTTCCATAGTTTTCAGCAGGCCACCGATGAGATGCATTTGTGTTAGAATTACTGAGTTTCATTTCCTGCATTTCATTCTGTTGAGACAGGGTGCCAAGCAAGAGTGTGAGTATCTATTGCACAGGTATTTGTTGAAGAAAATATAAGGCATGATCCCTACCCTTTTGCCATTCAACAGCATGTTCAATCCAGGGGGTGGGGGTAATTACAAAAAAACAAACCAAGAAGTACCTACCAGATCATGCAAGGCATGGCCATGGAGTACTAAGTACTCTCATTGTGTTCTAAAGCTAGAACAAGCTAGTAAAAAGCCAGAACCAGGTGGATGAGTACCAAGCTGATAAAAGCAGAATTCTTTCTACATACAGAAAGAGTCCCTTAGATGGGTTGCCTCAGCACTCCTGTCTAAGTCCCAAAGAGGAGTTTTCAGAGGAAGATTTACTCTAGCACTCATTTTAGGCAGCTATTTACAGAAAATAATTCTAGGAACTGTAAGTTAGCCCATGCTCTTATCACTAGATCCTTACCATAACTAAAAGGCCAACAGTACTGGATACGGTGACAGAATTTTTACCTTTAAAGCTTCCACTTGCTGACAAATCATTTGAAGTATAGATTTATGGTCTTCTGCCCACTGAGGAGGAGTTTTCGGAGAAAACTAGGAAAAGAAAAGTTAATTGATTCATTTGAATTTCTTACAAGGTAACAATTCCCTGAAATAATAATCGGCTAACATACCTTGTAGGTCTTAGTTGGCGAAAGAGAGAACTTGGTTGGTGATGGAGTGGAATGTTTCATTGCTGAATCTACAGTTCGTGACAGACCATTTCTGAAGGCAAGACTTCCCTCTTCACCATTCTCACCAAGTTCCTGGATCACTGTATCTAACACTTCCCGCACAGTTTCAATAGACACTGGCAACTACAAAGTTATTTCAAACATGAGTCATGATTGCAATTCTCCCTCAGAACAAGACAAACTACATTCAGAATTCTGGCTGAGCAATTCACAAGTCTCTCATTACATAAATACTGGTGTTTTTTTCAGCAAAGCTCTAAACCTGTTAAGATTCACATAAGACAACAATTCACACGAACAATAATATTTTTTCAGACTATCAAACTAAAAGATAGTGGCAAAAGCTATTTACATTAAAGCTTTCATCCACAGGGTAACGAGGATACCACATGCTCTGGTAGGTTACAGAAATTACCCAGAATTTAACTTGCTTTAATACAAAGCCTGGTCTAAAAAAAACTAACTTGAATGCAAAGGATTTCATTTTTCAAACAGTAACCTAAGCTACTGTGTGCCTTGGAACAAGTTTTTAAAGGAAGAATTACTTACTTTCTCAGTTAATGACATATCTGAGGAGCTTTCTGCAATAATTTTCATTAGATAATACTTGGCTTTAAGAAGGTAAGTTTTGTGCTCTTCATGTTCTTCTGGCAGCATGACATCATTTTCAACCTCTTCTGCTTTTCTTTGGAAAATCTAAAGAACAGGATGCAGAGTGAATAGTATCAGTCAGAAGGAAACAATAAAGAGAAGCATTTCTGGGTAAATCAACTTGCCAACTTGCAAACTTACCACAGCAAGATTCCAGTATGAAACCACATTCTCAATAGCTTCAAAAGCTAATAAAGCATCATCAGTTTTGCCATCAACTGCATCCAACATAGCAAATGCTATCTGTGCCTCTTCTTCATACGCTGCAACCTGAAAGACCTACAAATAAAGTGAAGGAAAACTTAACAATGGAATGACATAACCTTTTTTCCTATAGTACAGGGAGAATTCTCTCGAGAAAGTTAGTACTGAGGGTGTTCAGTGCCTTCAAATCATAAACACCATTTCAAAAGTAAGACCAAAATCGTAAGGAGACAATTTTCTCCCTTTATAAAACACTATTACCAAATCTCATCATTAAGAGTTTCACAGTAATAACAATATGGAATAGTTCAATGTAGACAAAAATCCCACAACTCTGTACGTTTCTGACATAGACCCTCTCTTCAGCCTTGGCTCAATCAATCGGTACCTGAATGTCTACACTATGGAAGTGTTTGAAGAGAGGATCAGTAGGTTCAGAAATGCTCCTCTTCTTTTTGATGGTTTCCAGCATAGGCAGAACTTTCTTCCAGTAGTAGACACTTCGTCCAATATATTCCTTCTGGTCATAGAAGGAGTTAAGGTTAATTCCCTGGTGAAGAAAAGGGAATAGATGCATATGTTATTTCAGCAAATTCAAGTCAAAATGCTATTCCTACATATCCTTCTCCTATTTTCTTTAAGAGTTACAAAATCCTTCTCTGACACTAAGCAGAGTAGCTATGTAAAGTAACATACACATAGAAAATAACACTACAGTTTAAGACAAGAGTACTTTATAGAGTGACTAGAGCAACAAATTTGCCTGATAAAATAATCAGCTATTCTTAATAATACATATTCATCTGATTCCCCATCCCCTGAGTCTGTTCACAATTTAGAAAATTGAGAAAAACACTTTGGCTTCCACACATTCAAAAATAATCTCAACTTACTGTCTTCTGCAAGCTTTTTGCCCAGTGTATGATTAAGGCAGGTTGAAGGCCATGCTTCTCCAGTGTTCGTAGATTACTTATGCCATGCTGTACAATAAGCCTCAGCTTTGCTGCTGTTCCTGGTCTGAATACCAAAAGAAACATTCCTTGATTAATATTTTCTGGTTTCCATCTGTTCACATACCATTTATTTGATGAATACAACCTGTGACTTAAGTCCTAACTTGTCTCTAGGTTAGAAATGTATTGTTAGCAACGAAAATTTTGTTTTTAGAAATCTTTCAAGCATATCAAGTCCCTACTACAACAAAGCTTCAATATGCAAAATATGTCCAAACCAATTAATTTTACAAGAATCTACTGGGACCAATCCAAGCTGCTGTAGCAGATGCTCCCTAAGGGCTTGATCAAACACTTCCAAACTGAAAAAGCCTTACATTGATTTTCTCTGAAGAAGAGTACGAACAGCATCCCACCAGGATCTTTGCTTTTCAGTATAGAGCTGCTTGCATACTGGCAACGGTAAGAATTGAGGCTGATGTGCGCTGTAGTGAGAATTAAACTTCTCCTGCAGTTGTAAGTTGCTAGTGAATACTATCCCAAGTAGGAATACCTGTTTTTAAAAAATAAATTTAATAATTACCAAAAAACTTAATTTGTATGGTACATTAAAGAACTTGAAAGTTCACTTACTTCAAGGTCTAACAGGCAAATAGATTCAGGAGCATCTGTCTCAAGTCTTGATGTTTCTTGTGGCAAGTGAAAGAGCTGTTTTAACCATTTGCGCACGGGGGGTAAGACTGACATAGAGTTCCACTGCAAGCCAAGCCACACCAGGTGCTGGAGGCTGCCATTGTGCAATCGAACGGCACCTGCGCAAGAAACAAGGTCGCATGCAAATGTCAGCTTCTTGCAAGTCCTCAATACTACTATCTGATCAAAGCTGGGTTTCACATTTCCCTCTGTCAGATACTTTACAGACCAACGAGCATCAAGACTCCAGTTTTCACTTACGAACAGTTATAAACTTCAGAATAGCCAAACATACCAAGTTCATCTAAGTGCTCAAAGCCATCAAGTGCTTAAGCTTCTGTGAGGATGACTCTCATTATTTCCATTCTCACTTTATTCAATCCAATAGATAACTAATTTTAGCAAAATTTTATTGTCCAAAAATCCTTAAGGAATAATTGAAGAAGAACTTCTTTACATTGCAATAAAGTCTAAGTCTTTGCTATGACATTAAGGCAACTTTGGACAGCTAATCCAGGTATTTGTCTTTTGTTGCAGTACGAATATTTGTGTTCCAGTATCTCTTCCACAAGCATTTGCAGAAGAGGCTCTGGTACACAAAGCTGTGTTGAGTTTCAGAAAGTAACACCTCTTACCAATATCGTATTTATGAAGTTCCACTTGCACTGGTGCTTGTGTGCTGACATTTCCAATATCATCTGTGCCGATAAAAGACCTCTCCCTAGAAGCTCCACTCTCAAACAGGCTATCAAACAATGCAAACGAACCGCTCTTGTTTGCAAATGATTCCACAATCTCTTTAAAGAAGTCTTGCTTGCCATGACTTAAGTTCAGCAGCATATGACCTAGAAAACAAAAATATCACTTCACATAAATAAAGCAGTGAACATGAGGACTGTAGGATTTGCTACGCTGGACTGCTCTTTCCTACTGAAGGCTGGATGGGAATCAGGATTTCCCCTTATGAAACCTACAGACTGTTCAGGTATGTTCTCCCTGTAATTAGGTCACTGTTTCAGCACATAGGCCTTCCAAGCTTTTAGTGACAACAATCTCAAGGCATTTGTAAATCCAGTTCTTTAGGAAAACAAAGCCCTCTTACCATGACTATTCTAAGGGCATTGCAAGCGACCTTAAAATAAACAGCTGTAATACAAGCAGAAATCTGTATTAATGAAATCCATTCTGAAGTAAATGAACCTGATGTCTAGCAGGTTCATCTGTTTTCATCTAGGCCCTCTAAGAATTTTGTACACTGAAACACCGTCTATACTTGGCAGCAAAGAGAACAAAGCTGATGAACAAGCAAAAGGATGAAAAGATCAGGGAAACAAACTCATATTTTCTCTCCCTCTTGGGGCTAACAATCCTTGCAAAATAGCACTGGCAGGCAGAAGCTATTTAAAAGGACATTTAACAGATAATAAAAGCTAAATTCTACCTTAGCATGCTAGGAGGTCAAAAAGGAGGAAAAAACCCAACTACAAAGAGAACACACTCTACCAGCATGCTTAAGAGGAGAAAAACAACTTGAGGTGTCAGAACCAAACTACTGTTTTGTTTTACATATGTAGTCAGAATCTATAAAGTTTTACTATATATTGGAGTGCTAACAATACAAGATACATTCTTTAACAAATCTTAGCCTTTACAGTAAATCTGCAGCACTAAAATGGAACCATGCAGCTGTTTTTTTCATTACCAGACTGGCTTTTTCGATCACAGGCCAACATTTCCAGCATATCTTGTCCAGTTTGATCCCCCTTTATGAGTTTTGACTTTGGTTTAGGAACCTGGTGAAGTAAGGAGAAAATTGTTACAGGTTTTCCACAATAAGAGCAGAACATTTAAATGAATTTTAAAAATTAGGAAACAAGCTTCTTTTTAGCATTAGGAAGCTATAGGGAAACAGGCATTATTCATTCTAAAGGTACATATATTGGATTGTGGTTGTGTGTGGGATGGGCAAAGAGAGCAGAGAACCCACCTAAAGCCCAGAGATGTGCAATCACAGATATTAAAAGCAACATTAGGTGTACACAAGAGCAAGTAATACCTGCAGTGCAAGCAATGGTATAAAAAGAACAGTAAAGGCAATGAACATATAAGGCAAAGAACATGGATTTTTAAAATTCTGTTGTCTCTCCAACAAGTATATGGGAACTATTCAATTCCTCTCTTTCCCTCCCTATAGGAATTATGTAACACTCAACATGTGGATTTGTTGTATCATGAAAAAGGAAATATACTGCAGGAAATAAATACACTAATGCTTAACAATCAGGTTACTCTGGCAAGGGGAACAGTTGAAGGTATACTTTTACCCTATTCATGTAATTTGAAACTTTTAAACAATTGTGAAAGAGGAGGGTTTGGCAAATGAGAACAGAGTTCTCCTTTATATACAAACACTAGTTCATCTCAGGAATACAGGAATTCAACACATGCACAGCAAGAACATTTCAAGAAGAGCATCAACTAAAGGCTTAGACTGAAACATCATTTACCTGGTAACTCAGGAGATAGCACAACGCTGCTAGTTCACACATAGCTCTCCACTGTGCCTCATTGTCTTGGGCCATTTTCAGCAGCAAAGCTCCAGCATGCATGTACAGCTGTCCTTTCATTTCCACATAGGTACGAGACAACTCGTCAGCTGCACTCACATATGGTTTCACTGACTGAAGCGCACGATCAAAACTAAAATGCAGAGAAGACTCATTCTAAACAGACTCCAGGTAAAAGCTATAGCAGGCGATTTTGGTTTGTGCTATTTAACTGTGAATCAAGTAACATTATGAGTCTATGATAAGTACTGTTTCTATTGCCTAAACCCAAGTTAGCAGAAAGTACAATCACCTCAAACTCCCAAAGCTCTCAAGTATATTGAGTAAATATTACCTAGGTCATTACAGTCTTTTGCATCACATTTTTGCACAGCTACTTTCAAACTATTGTCCTGAACCACATGGATAAACTTGTTCATTACTGTAGATTTAGAGACATACAGGAGGTATTATTCACTCTGCCCTTTCTTTTTGTTCAGTTATCAGAAAGGTCCAAAATACTGTTTAATGGGCTCTTCAAAAATAGAAGGTGCTATAGAAATTCTAGTAGCTGTAGATTACTATACAATCCCCACTCAGGAGAGGCTTTCCAGAAAACAGTTAAAACCCTTTTTCAATTACTGGACAAGACTATAATGGCTGTTAGCATTGCCATGATCTGGAAGTACTTCGGATGTAAGCATCTCAAAAAAGCTCTAATAAATCAGAATTAGAAAACCCAAGATAGTCAATGTTAGAAGAGAAAAACAAAATAGAACACACTTGGTATTAAATATTCCTCATCCCTTCTGTACTACTTCAAATACTCATGCAACACTAACAGACTCGAGTATTTTTACAAAACAATACAGCAATGTAACAGCCATTGTACTATTGAGGAAGAAAGGTTAGTCAGTAAAACCAGTAACAAGGGGAAGATAATGGTAAGAAAGAAACACAGACCTTAATCAAATTATTGACTACAAACACTATTTTGTACTGCCCTAGGTGCACCACAGATGGTAAGCCTTTAACTCAGCTGTAACACCACTGGTTTTCGATGAAGGAGGCTATTCTTACTTCCAGTGGTTTCCTCCCTCCCAATTATACTGTATACACGAAGTTCCTAATTACTCCAGTGTGTTGTGCTATTTAATAATAGAATGACTAGGACAAAGTTGATACAGAAAAGGTAGTTTTGGCTTTTCAGTCTGGTTTTTTTTGTTGCTTTGTTTGGAGTTTTTTGTGTGGGTGTTTCCTTCCAATTGTCTGGGAAATCTGGATTAGTCAATTGCTGAAGTACAGAACATTTTCTAACTGAAGGGAAAGAAGGTACAAAGACCCAGGATATAAATGAGTCTTCTCCATGGCTGTGTGCTGACCATTGAAACATCTGTCAAAAGACAGCTTGGGGTTTACAACCACTAAAAACTGCTCTTGGTGGCTGGTACAGATAATCTCCTCACCCAAAAACAAGATAAGCTGTGAAACAGAAGCTTGGCAGATGTTATGTGACCCCAAACAATTCTTAGAGGGTTTTTTCTTACTACAGAAAAGTTTAACAGTACCTTTCAAGTGCCTCTCTGCATTCCTGAACATCTCTAGAAGAAAGTGTCAGTTTGACAAAGCTGGAATAGGCCAGCAGATGATCTTTCTTGATAGTTCTCCAGTTATTTTTATCAGACTCCAAGTCTTGTAAAGATTCCAGATATTCCTAAAGAAGAAAGTTCATCACAGGATAAGGAACAGTCATCCTTCCATGAAGGCAAGGGCAGTACTTCTCCAAAACACACTAGCAGCATTTATTGCATAATCCAGTTTCACAGGTGATACCTTAACATATTCTTCTGCAGCAAAGTTCCAGGGAACTATTTGCTTGAGCAATTTTATCCCTGATGGAACTGCTGTGTCTAACTTGGCTTTTTGAAGTTAGAAACTCAATAGCTCTATAAAGCTTAATTTTAGGGAGAAAATTCAAATTAAAAAAAAACCACAAGAAGTATTTTGTAATTCCACTGGTTTCAGTAGATGCGCATTTGAAGGAGTTAAATCCCTGGAGAATAGCTGTCAGATTAATGACATTAAGAGAAATAGACCAGGTAAAAAGATATGGAAGATTATCACAGGATCAAAATATGATTAAACACCTCAAAGGTCTCTACAACACAGGAACACCATTCCAAGCTTGACTGCAAAGGTATTCTCTTCTCTGCCTCCTGACAATGGAGCACAGCATCTTTTAATCTGTTATTTGAACGGTAGAGCGCAACTAGTCTGATGTTTATGTAGACATCATCTGGTCTTTGATAAAGTTCAGCTTGAATCAAGTCAAAAAGCTGATTCCACCCATCTTCACCTTTACAATCCAGTAACTGCTCCTGTTGAAACATGAAGGCAACATGTTAATATTTTATTTCCCACATCAGTCTTTTGAGCAACTACAGTACCAGCCAATATTCCTTCCTCCAATACACAGACTACATCACTCAAGCTACAGTACTCTTAACAGCTTTCAGGTATTACATGAAGTTTGATGAAAAGCTCAAATATTTGAAAATGTAGGTAAGTATCACAGAAGAAAATCCTCAGAAGAATTTGCCTCTTACCAAGAGTAAGAAATGCTTCTCAAACCATTTGGTTCAACAACAGCCCACCGTGTCATAGACTACACCTTGCATAAAAAACCCCAAACACCTTGAGACTTTAATATGGCTGCTGCCCAGCTACACAAAATTAATATACCTGTGCAAAAGTGACATTGTACGGCTGGAAATATTTACATGGTATTTGAGAATTACAGCATTTCTCACTTTCTGTAGAAATGATCATAATACAGATTTCAAAACAAAAAAAGCACTGTAAGGCAAGAAAGTCTGAATTCACAGATTGGCTACCTTCCTGCCAGTGACACAACAGAAAGAACAAGTGACACCTATCTAGTTGTTAACTTCTTGACTGTGATAAATAACAATTTCTCAGCATTTTGGAAGAGGATTAAACTTGAAATATTAGAAAGGGTATGAAAACATGCAGCTGCAGCTTCCTTTAAAGCTGGACAAAAATGTCAGACTAGAAAGAATGTAACATCTACTAGTTTTAATATTAAAGATTCTAAAATAATTTAGTCAGGAAGAGTTTTGCTTGAGGTGACATGTAAAAGGCACTCCAGACAGATGCTGAAAGTTTGTTCAAGCCATTGGACAGAGGTAAATTTGAACTTACCTTCAACCTGTAAATAGCAGGGCTCCCAGGAAAGAGCTTAGCAGCTCTGTCAACCCAATATTTTGCTCTTCCATCAGTAATGTCATTATTGCATAGTAACTCTGCAATCTTCAGTACAAGATCTTTCTGTGTTGGGTTCAACTCCACAGAACGCTATTTTTCCCCATGCAGACATGGGAATTAAAAAAAAAAAGAAGGCAACTTTAACTTATGATCCATGTGGAAAAGGTAAGAGTTACACCCCCACAAACATACCCAGCTATTCAAGTTAGTTAAATCTATAAACACAGAATATATAAGGAAAGCCTTTCTACATGCCACCACTAGTTTACAGCACCCAAATAGAACTGCTGAAATTCAGAAAAGCATAAGAGAAGTAATGCAAAAAACATCTCCTCTGCCTCTACCACTAGCTACTGCTATACATGCACAGCAGGACAATAAGGACCTCTAGTCTAGACAGGTGCAAAAGCTTTTTAAAAAATTAAGACACACAGTTTAGTAAGTGTGATAGCACTTCATAGTTGTATTGGACAGACTTTTGAGCCCATCTTTCTCTCCGAAACCAGAACAAAGGCAATCCAACTAGAAATTTGACATTTATATGCTTCCCTAATCAAAATTAGATTTGTCCCTCCCTTCTGCACCTGCCCTCTTCAAAACCAACCAGCAGGCCTACAGCCTTCTAGTAGCAACTAAACTCTAGTTGTCATCACAGTTTGCATTATGGAATTCTGTAACAGTCATCCAAGAGGCAATGCATGACTTGGGGAGAATTTAACAGCAGGCAGCACAAAGATCAAGTCCAGAAGAAAAAACAAAGATGCAACTTCAAAATGTACTACAGAAGCAAACAATATTCAAGTGAAAAATCCTCTCTGCAGTGCTGCATGTGCTTTCCAGTCTCAAATGTGTACAACACAGTTTGCCCAGGAGCATGTTTTCTTCTATGGGTTTGAGAATGTTCAGCACGGAAGGGTTTTAGAAGCCCATTTATAAAGGAATAAACCAAAACATTAGGGGTCAATGTAATACTTACCTTGTAACACCCAAAAGCTTTTTCTATGTTATCCTCAGCTTCATAAATTTGTCCAAGAAATCTGTGTGCTTTGGGATCTCTCTCTTGTACATTGAGGTATGTAGATATATATCTATGAAGGGGAAAAAACAGTCAGTTACTTAACCAGTATTTTTCACTAACACTCCCCTTCCCACCTGAGCTATAATGGCAACTTAATCTGCCATACAGGATGCACAGACATATTTTGTTCTAGATGGTTTGGCCAGACCACACAGAAGTACAGACACGTTTTGTTCTGGACACTTTGTCAGGACCTTTAAGTAAGCAGCAACATGGTTTATACCTGTACAAACGCTACTTACTCACCAGGCAGTATTTCTGTTGATTAAAAAAACAAAAGCAGGATTTTGCAGAAATTGTAAGAACTATTTCATAC
The DNA here is from genome assembly GCA_013397915.1 of Daphoenositta chrysoptera. Classification (NCBI taxonomy): domain Eukaryota; kingdom Metazoa; phylum Chordata; class Aves; order Passeriformes; genus Daphoenositta; species Daphoenositta chrysoptera. Next base: position 526,966 of record VZRO01002590.1, read on the forward strand.
AACGAGCAAAAAACCAGCCAATTCAGCCAGGTAAGTTTTTCCAGTACCACATAACTAATCTTCTTTTAAGTTATTGTTTTACAGAGATTTAAATAGCACTCAGTATCCACATTGACCACTACCTTAAAATGGCATGATATTCATCTTGGTTTCTCTGGTCTACTTCATATAAACACAGCTTTTCTTTTACACTTTAGAGAACAAAAAAACAAATGTCCATCAATGCATGTTACCTTTTAGCAAGTTCATATTCTTTTATTTCAAAATACAGCTTAGCAAAGAGGAATCCTTTCATCGATTTCTGAAGGAGAAAAACCATGACAAACACACTTTAGACATTTGGTACTTCAAAAGTAATTCCCTAACGAGTGACCTTTCTTTTCAGCAATGCCTAATACTCTAGTGACTGAATTTGACAACTCGTTATCAGCTCAACTCCACTCATTATATATAAGGGTTTGTTTCTGAAAGATGTAAGTTTAAGAATGAAAAGAATAAAAGTTTTTGCTATAAAAAGGCTACTAGGAAAATAGAGATTAAAAGAGAAGAAAGCAACAAGTCTTTATACACGTGGTATTTCATACACCACTCATTAAAGAGAGCAGAAGAATAGGGTCACCTACATTCAGGTTATTCCTTTGCAATGTAGCAAGGAAAAAAGATATTCTACAAATCAAGAGAGATCTGTCATTTAGCCCTACTGTAGTGTATTGTCATTAGACACTATTATTTAAAAATACTTGAGGAAAAAGCAACTTTTGCTTAAGTCATTCTCAGTTTGGGAAAAAAATGCATGTATGCAGTAGTTTATTTCTGACTAAAATAACTTCAACATACACACTCTATGAGCAGTGTGGTATTTTTTGGGAGGTAGAACAAGGAAGTAACAAAGAAGCCAAGGTGGAAGAAGCATGATCAGGAGGATAAGTGAAAGGAGTGAGTTAAAGAACTGACAAATTTACAAGCAAAAAGGTAGAAGTAAACCAGACAAATTTAAAGCTTGATATCTCAACATCAGTTCAAAACCAGATTTTGCTGTTGAACCAAGAAATACTGGAGCTAGCTACATCTATGATTCCAAACAAGTGTGTACATTTTGAATTCCCCTGAAGTACGAGTCTTCCTCCCTCTCTCACCACTGTTACTTATGAAAAAATTTAAAAAGCAGTTAAAAATGAAAGCAGGCCTCATAGGATCCCTCAAGTTTCCAGATTGCATTTTTGAAGCCTATTAAAAAAAGGGAAACACTGAAATATGTCAGAGTGGAGCTGCATTTGGCATCTCCTTTTAAACACAGATGAAAAGAAACCTCAAAATAAATGCTTTCCAGCCTTATAAGCACCCCCCTCCTTAAATCATCACAACAGGAAAATCAGTAACATTTTACACCAGTGACTGTGTTTATTTTTTGTAAGCATTACTTAGTTAAAAAAACCCTAAACAAGTAAATATGCACAAGTTGGTCTTAAGCATAAGAGGCGAGGATTTATTTTGTTGTTGAGTTCAGTAGGAGTATCAAAACAATTGAAGAGCACCTATGAATCTGAGAGTCATGCCCTTGACATTGTCTGCTCTAAACAGCACCCAAATCAATTAAGCCACGGAACAACTTTGCTGCTGTTGGGAAAGAGATACAAATAATGATGATGTACACAAGGCCTGCATAAAGGTCCTACTGCATAATGGTGAACATGGATGTATTCATGCTACACAACACAGTGCTGAATATTCTAACTCAAAAAATCAATTCAAGAGCAGTAGAACAGGATCTTTCAGGATTAAATAGCTCTCATGAATTACATCAGAATGCTCACTGTGATCCTTTTCCAGACAGAATGAAAAATGGTAACAAGTCATGCAGAGTTCCTTATCCTTTTGTCCACTTACTAAAATACAATCGAAAGATTATTTTCTCCCATTTCTTCCTTTCTTAATACTGCTATAAAGACAAGAATGTTATTGACACAGCACATAAAAGAAAACTGAAAGTGTTTCACATGTTCCTTGTTTAGATTCTTTTTCAGAAGAAACGAAACTCGGAAATCTTTTTCTGACAAAAGAAACTAGGGAAACACAGGAACTAAACTCTCACAAAACCGAAGAAGGCCGTACTCAGAGAACTGGTGGACTCTTAAAAAAAACTACACTAGGGCTTACCAGCTGTAAAATACAGGTGCACAGCTCCCGGTTAGGGAAAGCACCTCCAGTACGCGAAACCCCTTGGCCGTTTCTAACAGCTCCCCTACCGCACTCGATTCGCAGAGACCCTGAGTAATACGCGCTCAAAAATACTCCCAAACACACCATAACTCAAAGAATATTAGGTCAGGATTACAAGAGACCTCTAGAGATCATCTAGTCCAACACCCTCACAAGGCTCGGTCACCTAGGGCAGGTGATACAGGCGCGTCCAGGTGGGGTTTGAGTGCCTCCAGAAACACATCCCTCCAGAGAAAGATCCTTTTTCCTCTTACCGCCACGGACGAGGGCGGGCCGAGCAGACCAAGCCCCAGCACCGACGAGCCGGGCTCGGCGCGGGGAGCCCGCCGAGAGCAGCCACCCCCAGCCCGGCGGCAGCGAGGCCTCCCCGCGGCGCGGGGGGCGGCGGCCCCTCAGGACGGGCGGCAGCCCCTCAGCCCCCACGCGGGGCGGGCGCGGAAGGAGCTCCATGCCGGCCGCACGGAGCGGCCGCAGCGCCCCCCG
>VZRO01002590.1:529956-601576 GCA_013397915.1 Daphoenositta chrysoptera
TATACATATATATATGTATATATATAAAACCAATTTTTTTCCTAAAGCTAGGTGACAGTTCTGGCGCCCTCGCCTTGAGAAGGACATGGAACTGTTGGAGCAAGTCCAGAGGAGAGACACGAAGTTGACCGGAGGAGTGGAGCATCTCCCCTACGAAGACAGGGTGAGGAAGGTGGGGCTGTGCACTTTGCAGAAGGGAAGGTTGTGTGGAGACCTCATAGCAACCTTCCGGTATCTGAAGGGCCTACAGGGAAGCAGGAGAGGGACTCTGTCAGGAACTGCTGTGATAGGACAAGGAGTAATGGGTACAATTAAAAGAGGGACAATTTAGGTTGGCTAGAAGGAAGAAATTCTTCACTGTGATGGTGGTGAGGCACTGGCACATGTTGCCCAGAGAGGTTGTGGATGCCCCATGCCTGGCAGTTTTCAAGGCTGGGTTGGATGGAGCTCTGAGCAACCTCTAGTGGGAAGTGTCTCCCATGGCAGAGGCTTGGGACTAGATCTTTAAGGTCCCTTCCAACCCGTAACATTCTATGACTCTATACTTCATGGTTCAGAGCAACTATAAATGCCTTCATACTGAGAGCCAATACTCTAGAAAACGAGTCTCCAAATATTGTAGCAGCTGTGGTGAGAAACATTTTTTCCAGGCACTGTGAATAGTATAATTAAACAATCAAGCTCTAAAGCACAGCTGGGAACATGAGCTAAAAGATGGACCAGCAACCCTCAAGGCAGGACAGATTTGCAAGTTGTAGTTGTACGGGTTTGGTGGCTGGAGGATGGTGGCCCGGTGGTGAAATTCCCAGCAGGAAGCCTCAGACTGTACTCACTGGAATTAGCCATCTTTCCTGCCAGTTCAGATGCTTTGGTCAAAATGAGGCCAGTGGGCCGTGTCTCTGAAGAAGTGTAATTAAAAATTTCTCCAGTTCTCAATCTCAAACAACCCATTGACAGTCATAGGATTCCTGTTACACCTAAAATACTCTGATAGCCCCACAGCTCTTGCCCTCTTTGCAGGAAATATAAGGAAACATAGCCAACTTTTTCTTTTAAAACCAGCAACATCCATGTAAGATTTTGACTGAAAGAATTAATCCTCTCTTTTATTCTTTCTTCTGTAAATGGTGATTTATTTAGACATTGGATTTAATTCCCAAAAATACCTTTTATTTCCTGTACTTTTTAATGTTGTGCCTGCAGCTGGGATTACCAAACAATTTATTATCTGCACCTGCCAGGCTAAGTAATAGAAGTGTTGGTGCTGGTGCAGAGGAGAATAGTGGAGTTTACTCGGCTCACTGGAGAATATTACTGCTCTTCAGCTGATGTGGAGGCGTGGGAAATTGCCTTCGTGTAGACCAGGTCCAGTACTTTGGCAGTGGTCACTGTCTCAGCCATGCTGTGGAGGTGGCACCCCCTGTGTTGTCCCTGGAGGTCGCAGCACCGGGCAGGACAGCGTTGGCTTGAGAGCTGGCCCTGCAACCTGACTGTGCTCAGCCCAGCAGGCTCCCTGTCCCTCGGAACCGAGCACAGGATGTGCCACAGCTGGCAGCAGAAAGGCTTTGGGCTCAGCTCTTCCCCCTGCAGTGACATCCATTGGGCCTTCTGGAGTGCTCCCTACTGTTAGCCTAAGCAGGCTTTCTAAAGGGATCTCTCTTGCCCGTGCATAGTTGATCTGTGCAGCAGAAAGAGACAAAGCTTCTGAGGCATCCATTCCCAAATCCCAGGCTCACTGACTCCTTGACAGACCTTATAGGGGTCATGGGTAGAAAAACAGTACTAGACTCTGCCTCTTTCAGGAAAGTATGTGCAGCTATGCAAAATATTTATAATACTGTTGGGCCAGGAAGTGAGCTTCAACACCAGACGTGTAATTGTGCAGGCTGCCTAATTGCTAGCTTGCTCCCCGGCTCTGCTTTGCAACTGCTTTTAATTAATCCTCTTCATGACAATGTCCGGGGGTATTATACCAATGACAGTTCATGCCAAAGACAGCTCCCAAGACAGCAGTATGGGTTTGGGGAACTTTCCACTAGAGGTAGGAGTCCAGTAGTAATATTTTCACCATGAGGGTGATGAAGCACTGGAACATACTATCCACAAAGGCCTGTGAAATCTCCTTGCATGGTGATGTTCACACTTTGGCCAAGCAAGACCTTCTGCACTGATGCAACTCTGCAGTTAGACCCACTCTGAGCAGATGGCTGGGCTGATCTCTAGTGGTCCCTTACAACCAACATTTTCCCATGCTTCACCAGGCTTTGAACCCTCAAGTACCCCCGGATGCTTTCTGACATACATCACTAGAGTTCACGAAACAGAAGGTGCTGCCTTGGTGAACTGCAGCACAGCATTCACTGTCAGGAACTTGGAACTGGAAAAACCCAGCCTGTGTCAGGCCCCAAGGGCCACCAGGGTGGAGGGGAAATCCGAGGCTACTGTTCTGCAGAAGGATGTAGCCCTGAGCAATGTGGATGTGAGCCAGATCTTGCCATTTAGCCTCGGGGCTAGTGACCCTTCCCAACTCGGAGCAGTAAGGCTGGGCACACATAGGCTGAAGGAAGAGATACTGTCAGTGCAGCATGAAAAACATAAAGTCAGTTATAACTTCAGGAGGAAGCAAGAGTATGGTCTACTGAATCCATGGCACAGTCCAAAATTCCAACAGGGCTACTGTGCTAGTTAAGTAAACAATTTTTGAGGGAAATTTTAAGCTTTGTAGTCTTCAACAAAGTCAGGGACTACATTTATGAATCTTACGGCATTCAATAATCATGTATGATAGAACAGTCAAAAAATACCCTATCTAGCAATAAAATGGAAGTTTGGGGTGACAGTTTCATTACAGTGAAAACAGGAGAGAAAAAGTTAACAGGAGGGTGTATGTTTTACACTCAGACAAGATACTTTGTTTAGGAAAACCTCGTGACTGTGCCAATTCAGAAAATACCCAGAAGAATCAAGCTGTTCTTTATGAAACAAACTGTGATTTCTTTTATGAACCTTAGAACTACCTACTGACATATGACTTTAGAAAAGGCATATGTCTCCTTTAAATCAGGATAATCAGGAAGTATTTACATAGTCACAGGTAAAAGCTCAGGGAACCAAGAGTGTCTTACTGCTTTCCCACCCATCTCAAGCATTTATTTCAGAGAGGCAACACAAGGTTTAATAATATGGCCTTTATTGATGACACAGGAGAGCAGATGTTTTAAAGTAACTAATTTTTCATAAACAGGAAAGAAAATTTTAGTTCCTGTTATGTAATTACATACAATCTCTTTAAGTCACTAAGGTACAAAAATAAAAAAACAGTTTGTGTACTTCGTACCATGAAGAAGACCTAAGTAGTTGTATTTTCTATAAGAAAGGGAAAAATAAAACAAATTTGCATGGACAGAACTCAATAGTATAAAACAATTATGTTATAAAGAATGTATGTTATAAAGAATTTTGGTTAGTTGTTAGCTCAGTCCTTGAGGATGGCTAAAGAAGCAGATCCTAGCAGGATCAAACCTTGCATATTTACACTCGGAGGTGTAAAAGTAATATTGCCAGTAAATTGAAATACGCATTTTCAGTACTGTTCTGAAAATCAGTCTAAAGTCTAGAAGCTAATTTTTAAATGCAGATGTTCACATTTCAAATAAAATGCTTCTTGCATCCTGTATAATTAAGGCAAAGTATGTTATCTTCTGAAAATACCTTCTATATAGTTTCTGCATAAAAATATGAAATAAAAAATAAAACTATATATATGTAATGGTACACTGGTATGTATGGTCCAGCAGAATAAGGCACAAAAAGTAAATAGAATGCAAAAGCATATATAGATGTTAATGTTATTTTAAGTCGAATATAGTAAAATTCAAGTAGTTCTGAGTATGCTCATTTCTTGCAATAGGAATACATTTTTATATAAGCATCTCATGCTAAGCCTGATGTAGAAACATTCATCATGTAAGCATAATGTATCAGAAGTATGTCATTTGTACAGTGGCTGTATTTAGAAATCTGATAGTTTTACAACCATCTGAAACAAGGCTCCTTAATTAGATGACTCTAATCCAAGTGTGAATTTTTCCATGAGGCAAAGTATACTGGTTTCCTGCCCAAATCACTTGAGCTGGGCAAGTTTTGTCTGCATGCTTAATACAAAGGTTAATATTTTCACTAACATATATGACAATACACATCCCTAAAGTTGGGCACATTTGCAAAGTTGGTTTTCACAGGTGGTGTTCACAAGCCAATTTTCTCTCTCTGAAAAGTTCTGCAGAGAGTTAGTGAGAGAATAGGCCACCTGCAGCAGTACAATGGCTTTATTGGTCAGAAACCTTTCACGTCAGCTGGTATTTATTTTGGAAGTATGGTCTGTCAACAAGTAAGTATACATGTATAGAGAACAGAGAATCTTAATATATTTGGGTTGATAGAAGGCATACATCAGCATTTGTTTTCTGACTGCAGCCTCAAAGCAGCAACTCTCCCTCCAGCCCCCCACCAAGTAGTATCTATAAGATTTTCACAAAGCAAGAGGAGAGTAGATGAAGCCTTTACTTCCTTCCCAAAGTTTCAGCTAATTTCTTCAGTCTTTTCTTCAGCTCTAGAGGAAACTTCTCATAACACTTTTTGCAGACAGGCTTCATATCAAACTCAACAAATTTATTCCTAAGACCACAAAGCAAAAAACCAAAGTTTTAGCGGATGAGATAGTGAAAAAAAGAATTGAAAAAAACCCTCCTATTACATGCGCACAAGCAAAAAATTAACCCCCCAATTTATACATATACATTAAGTTACCTTTACAAGGTTATATACACTGTAGACAGTGATTACAACACCCTGTTTGAGTAAGTTACACAGATTTTACCCAAATGCCCATATTTATTAACCATGTAATTTAGAACGCCTTTCAAACTTAATTGTAGGCTAAACATAAGATAACGGAATAACAAGTTAGTATTTCAAGTTGCAGTTGCGTGAAAGATGTTTGGGTTTTGACTGCTATAAATTCATGCAAAAGTGCACAAAAAGCATCCTTAGGACTAACCAAAGAAGAAAGGAGCAGAGGTGGTGGTGAGAAGGAAGAGAAGTTTACAAACAGATTGGCTTTTTCTTTTTCTGCTTCTCTTTATCCTTTGCTTCTCGTTCCCGTTTGGCAAGTCGTCGCTTAAATTCATCTGGCATTTTCTCATAACAGTGTTTGCAGACAGGTTTTAGATCAATTTCAACAAACTTATCCCTTTAGAGTTAAATGAGAAAAAATAAAGGATGGAAAAGGAGAAGAGTTAGGAAGACTAACTGAAGGAAGACCTGAAGAGACAGCTGAAAGAGATGTAAAGTATTAAGTGGAGCAAGAGGAAGAGAGAGGCACTTATTTCCTCAATGCTGCTTACATGTTTTTCATACAGTAACAGCTACGCTATAGCAACATCTACGCTTTGAAGAGAACCACTGATTTGTTTTGAAAACATCACGCTTATCCATAAACTTACTTGAGGGTTAACTTAGTGTTGCAAGTTGAACAAGCGAAACAGTTCACACACCATGCCTTATTCAGAGCAGACACAACTAGGGAGATGGGGAAAAAAGAAATCATTAGCGTTACCAATTAAAAAAAAAAGTGATTACAAAAATTTTAAGCTTGCATATTCATGAGGTGTGAAGAACAGTCATTGATTCTTGTATCAAGTACTAAGGACCGTAACAATAACATGGCCAGACCAGCGAGGCACATTTTAGAGTGTAATGAAGCAGGACTGTGAAGCATTGATACAGCTTTCTCTGAGGCAAGACCAGCTTAACCTATTTCTGCCTCCTATTTTTTGCTTCCACTTCATCTCATACCCAGCTAATCTCAGGCAATGGTTCTGTGAGGCCAGGTTCCAACTTAATCAGGAAATGCTTCCAGCTGAAGAGCAATCCAGCAAAATTGTGTTTATGTTTTCATTCAGTTTCATTTCTCAGATCCAGTTCAGACTGCACTGCAATCAACAGTGGCACTTGCCCAGCTGAAGAAAATAATGTGAAGCCAGCAGCCAGGACACCGCTGGTAAATCAGCACTACCAAGGTAGCACTACCAAGATGAAAAAAACTACAGACTCTTTTTATTCTTTGCTTTGCAGAGAAAGTAACTATTTTCTATTTGTTCTGTAGGTTAATCCAATTCCTGCTTTTCCTCTCAGTACAGCTTTCCAGTTTTCCCTGGCAAAATTTTCCTAAGTTAGAGAATGCGGGACAATATTTTTTTTATGTTTTTCTTACTCGATTTTTCAGTGTTTTTCCTCACAGTATTTTGTCAACAACAAGGAGAACCAAAGCATTGTCATGCAGAGGGTTTTTCCTGCACTATGGGGCAAGCATGTCCACAGATACATAGTTATTCCATTACTTTCTAGAATAATACTAGACAGATGAAAGTCTTTGCTCCCAAGCAACCTTAGGAATTCAGTTATAGACACCCTCCTGAAAAACTGCTGCCACAAATATTTGTTTCACCAGACAGAGAACAATACTGATTAGCAAATTTGTGACAGCTGACTCAAATTTGTGTGCAGAAATGAAAGAAGAAATGTAATTGAAATCATAAACTGAAAATAAAGAAATTAGTGTATACTATATTCTGTTCAGTTCAGAAACCAACACTTACAATATGGGTATCAGATTATATGGGGGAAGGTTAGAATCATACAGAGATGTAGTTATCAGGAAAGTTCCAGTTCTGCTCATTCCAATAGAATTTTACTGAAGATGAGGACTCGTCCCTCTAGAGCATTTTGGATTGTCATTCTGCAGCTATAGGGCAGTCCAGAAAATGTAGGGAAAGCACATCTACGGAATGTATGTCTGACCCAAGAGTTACATGACTATAAAATAGTTTATGTCTCTTTTTGAATGTTCAAAGCTTCCTCCTACTTTGCTAATGGCTTTGGCTTAGATGAGGCTAACATAGTATTTACTTTGGATGGGGTAAATAGGCACATAATGTCACATTATTTCAGGTAGAATAATTCACTTTTGGCACTTTATCAGACCTAGTTATCAAAAAAAAACCGCTCAAAACCACCCCTTTCTCCTAAAATACCCAATCAAACAATAACAAAACAAACTAATTACTTGCAGTTCTGCCTTTACAGGACATATATTTCCAAGTATGATCATTCCTGGTGTTGAGACATTATCATGGGCCTAGATTTTCAAAAGACAGGTGCCTGCAATAGATAGTTAAATATCTCCAGGACTCAAACTGACATAATGGGAACAAGGCATTTAAAAAAAAAATCCCAACAGTGCCCACCTATTTCTTTGAGTATCTAAATATTTTTTCAAATTTGGCTCATGATCCACAAATTCATTTGTGGAGATGCCTGTATGCTCATTCTCCCCCTTGAAGATGGTGTGGCAGGAAGTCCCTTCTGAGCATCTGCCAGCATCCCTGGCCTTTGCATGTCACTAAAAGGGGTTTGACAGTTCTCTCTGGCCATGGGGTGGTCTTCTACCATCATGAAATGATGTAAGGTTTTCCTACCATTTGGTCTCTGACTAATCGGCTCTAATTTAATTTCTGGTCAAGAGAACGTCTGTTTTAGTTTTAATGAAAACAGGGCTGTTTCCCCCTTCCTTTCACTTTTAAAGTGAACTTCCATCAAAAAGGAACATTAAGGAAACAGTTAGAAAAGTGCTTACCATCTCCTTCAATCACACGGTTGCAGTGGAAACAAACATCACCAAATAGCTGAAGAGGAAAGAGAAGCAATAAATTTTTAATGTAATGATTTTATTGAGGGTGACTTCTTGAACTAGCAAAATAACTATATTTCAGCTGATGGGCACAGTCGCTTTCCTGTTTATTCCAGTGAAATAAAGAGAATGCTGGCAAGTCTGGTTTGGTTTTCCAAGTACCTTTTGCATCATCTCATCACAAGAAGTCTTGATAATATTAAAGCTGAAAACATTTATTTACCTTTGATTCTCTGTAAGTATGATTTTGTTTTGTGTCAAGATTTCTCTAATCCTGAAGGTTTGAAATACAGTAGTTAGTGTCATATACATACTGTTACTAACCGGAAAATTTAACATTTGGACTTACATGCATGACTAAAACAATGTATTGCTGTAAGAAAATTTTATCTTTATTAAAAAAAAAGGAAAATTTAGGACAAAAAATATTAATTATTTTTCCAGGCTTAACATTTGTGCACAATGTAACAAGAAGTGCCAAAAACTTAATGTATTTTTTCTAACTGTAGTAGTTAACCTAGGAAAAGAAGTCCACTCTACTTACAGCTCTTGTCTGGTGTATGGAGTTGCCCCGTCCCAGCTGCAGCACTTACTATGAACGTCACGGCATTTACAGTCTGCAAGTGTGCCAGCACCAATCTGCCCTTCATCACTAATGACTAATTAAGAACCATCTGTAATTAGCAGATGCCTTACAACGCCCAAGTGTAAGCCCTCCTTATGTATTTATGTGAGCAAGGAGGTGAACGTGACACGACACAGATGGCTTCCAAAGGAAAAAAAGGTCTGTCTGTGCATTGTGGTGCTGGACTCCACATCCAAGGGTGTCTGGAGAGAGGTGGTACCATGACATAGAATGCCTACATAAATACAAATGGTCACTAGAGGGTGTCTTCTGACAAGTTTAGTCTCGGAGGTCTTCATCAAACTAATGACTGAGCAACAGCATGTATCAACACCCAGTGTCTTAGAGCAGCAGCCACTCACTGGGGCCTCCAAGCGCAGTTACTGAGTGGCAAATCTTCTTTAACTTCTTAGGAGAGAGATTAGGTGTCATTAGCTGCTCTGATCCACAGACATGTCAAAGCCTTCACAGCTCTACTTAACTACCACTAAGCTTGAAGAACAACTTGATACTGATTGTCCTGGCCAGCCTGTGTGAATTACCTGCAGCTTTCTTTTCTAATGCCACACAGATGAATAGGGAAACCTGTATAAATTAAACGCAACAGAACATATGCTAATTGCCATTACACCCACAGGTGCCTTAATCAAAACAAAGCATGTCCATGGTTTTCCATCTCTATCTAATAAAACCAATTTGTGAGTTTACCAATTAATGCCATTTTTAAAAATATGCTACCTTACCTGATTGTAGTGGGTTTCACAATATGCCAAGCCTTTTCTCTCATAATGACGATGGCCCAGGAATGGCTTTTCACATTTTGCACAAACAAAATGCTACAAAGAAAATTACAATACATTTTTTTATCTTTTGGAAGTAATGTTTTCTTTTCTAGACAGCAAACTAACCACATCCACTACTTGAACATGGCTGAAGTCTACTGAGCCATCTTGAAAAGCAGAGTTAAAACTTTTGTTTCTACATTTAGACCATTAAAATAATATTTCTTTTAATGTCTTCAACATTTCAGTCCAAGAGTTACAAAAAAAAATCAAGTAACGGATTCTCATTTTTTATCAATGAACAGAATTAGGAGTTATTAAATTATCTGCATGATCCTTACACCCTTGTGAAGAAAGCATTTCCTAGAGAAGACTTTCAAAACAACAAAAGGAATAAACAATTTATCTAATTAAAATGGAAGATGTGGAACTAAATCTTGTATGTGGCCTTGAAATATGAACTCTCATGTGAACTGTTAAAGAAATATGTGCGTGGCAGGTGACTAGGGAAGACCTAAGGGTATTAGATGCTTAGTAACATGGTTGCCACAGGTTTGATTTCTTTCCACATGTATTGCTTTGAGCTCTGAAACTTTCTTTAGTAAGGACCTCACTGTGCTACCTTTGATTACTGATTTTAGTTTCACAGTCAAAGCTCTCTGTAAGGTAGGAAATAATTCCTATTTCACAGTGGAAGACCAGCCACAATAAGGTTGAAAAGGGATTTGGAGAAGGCATTTATAATTATTGCTGTAAACTTCGAGAATCCTTTCACTGAAATTGATCAGCAAAATCACAGATAACCATGCTAAAGTTTACGTTTGTAAGAGACATTGTATAGCACCTGATGTTTACCTCCACATGCCATTGTTTGCCCATAGCATTGACCACACGGCCTTCAATTGGTCTCCTACATGCCCCACAGATGGGGACACCCATTTTGTCATGGCAGGGTAAGCAGTAGAGTTCTCCCTTCAGCTCACGAGCATCAGCAGTAAGTTCCTTCCTGTTCAGAAGTTAATGAATTGAGAGCATGAATAAAGGCACTCAAAAATGTCAACTCTTGAGAGTTTCTGAAGTGAAAAAAAAATTATCATTTGCTTTAGAAATTATATTTATACTACAGTGATGCAGCATCATCAAATATAACACAGTTCAACATAGTTCAAGCCTGATCACAGTAAACTGAGAACAGGCTGCAAAGCGAGGTGCACCGAATCTCTCTGGAAACAGCTACTGAGCTATTGTCATTCCGCTTAAGCAGCACAAACCTGTGTGTGAAAGCTGCAGATGTTTGGTTTATATTCTGGCACTTATCACCAGATTATTTTAGATTTGCATAACTGTAACTGAAAGTAAAATGTAGTCCTCTACATTTCGTTACATTTTCTTTGTATCGAATTCAGAGAAAGAGAACTACAGACCCACATGAACTAAGCTTATTCATTTCCCATTGCAGAATCTTATAAACTCTACTTTTGTGTAATTTGCATGGTTAGATACTGAGAACAGCTCAACCTTAAAAGTGATGCAGTCACTAATACTCTCAACTGGTTGCACTGATACAACACTCCATACTGTTATTCAAATCAGCCTTTGCTATGGCACTGATATAGTAGCTTCCTTTGCAGCAGAAATAAACAACTAAGAATCCATGCTGTGTCGTACAATGCCCCATGCTCCAAAGCTCATCCTACATCTCTGCATCCGTTCAGGATGTAGAAATGTGCCGTTTCATGTGCTGCAGTTGCAGAAGATGATAAAATGAGATGGGAGAAGGCTTCTAAAAAAGATAGGCTTTAAAAAGAGAGAACAAAGTTTGGATGCTGTTGAACAAAAAAACCATAGGCAAGATAGTAATTCAAGCAACAAAAGAGAACCATTTCTCTTCGCCTCCTAGAAAAATAGTGAGCTATCATTTCACTACTATAGAAATGGCATCTGTGTCGATACTTTGTATTTTGTAAGGTACCACCTTGTCCTGCAGAGTCCAATCTTTCTTTAGTCCCCAGCAGGTACGCTGTTGTTTGAACCCCACCAAGCCAAAAGCAGTAACACACATCTGGCCACAAGACATCCAAACCCCACCACCTCTTGTCAGTTGTACAGGAGCAGTTTTCATTTTGAAATGTAAATTGATGAAGCAAATAAGACCAGCATTTCCCTGTTTCCCTTTGCAGAACTCAAGTTACCCGCAGTTCGCACAGTTGAAATGATCAGGGTGGTAGGGATCATTTTTGAATATGAGAGGCTGTTCATCAATAATGGCATGACACTTCTGGCAAATGTACTTTCCCAGGCCTCTGGCTTTTTCCCTGTTATGGCAAGGACGGCAGAGATGTCTGAAACAGCATAAAAAAAGAGAAGTAAGTATTGCTACCAGGTCCTACAGTGCAAAATATAAACCAAAAATCTCTCAGAACCTCATTTCAATCAGTTCTTTATCGAGACTTGTTAAAACAACTTCCTTGCTAAGGAAGGATCACCCAAGTTCAGGGTGATCATTTTATTCTCTGGCACCACAGGAGTATCATTTCTTCAGCTGAGTTAAAGCTGTATTGAAACACAGAAAACAAAGTTTCTTATAGATTCTCACTGCCAAATATTTTACTTTCAAAATCCTAAGAATTTAGATTGGAAGCTGGATGAGCACACAGTTCCTATTTCTGTAGATCATTCTGTATATTGTATTATATATAAGAAGGCAATGGCCATATAATCCACTTGTAAAACATTCTTTTGATCATAGCTGGCAAAAATATCCTACTCTGTGAAGGGTCCTACTGAACATTAGGCAATTATTAATAAATGTGGTGCCAAACTAGACCGCAATTGGAGAACCAAGTTGGAAAAAGAAACATTTTTATAAAAAAAAAAAAAAAAGGCTGCTTCTGTACCTGAATGTTTTCTCTTTTATTACATATAACAACGGCCCCAAAATGTCACCGGGTAAAGAAAACGTTTGCCATGAAACTTAGTGTTGAAGTAGGTAAAGTGTTAATATTTTCTTGGTTTTGTGATGCACTCTTAGACCTTCTTACAGAAAATACTTCAGTTGCTCCATCTCAGCTGGAAAGCTTCAGGAACCAAAACCTCTCAGTTCTGCTGTTATTTCATTTAATTTATGATCAGTTAACAGAAGGAAGGGTGGAGATTTACCTGCCAGCATTCTTGACAAATCCAATATCAGCCAATACTATTTGGCAGATATCACAGCAGAAGCACTCTGGATGCCAGCTATTGTTCATGGCTTTGATAACACGACCAATAATGAACTCACCTGTAAGAAACACAACACCAGGATGTAAAATACCATACTAGACAAAGTTGAAAGTAACCACAAATTAACCACTACAATGACTACAATCATCATTCTTTTCCTTACCCCAAAATCTGGGGGGACACATTGCTTTCAATATCACAGTTCTAAATCCAAACTCTGGAATTTGGGTTTGTTTGTTGTTTTTTGCTATGGGTCAGAAGAAAATTATCTTTGCTGATAAGATGCTCTTTACATACAAGTCCCTCTACATGCACACTCCACCTTCTCTCTGCAATAATCCTATTTTGGCCCCTTTGCTGGTTTTACTTTTCTCAAGCTGTTAAGAAATTCATGGAGTACTTCATATAAAAAGGGCTTTCTTGTGTCCTAATCATCTTTCTCCTTTTCTTTAAGAATATGACAATTTTAACTTGCCATGTACATAGCAGGGGTTTCTACTCCACTAGGACCAAGCCTTGAAGGTATTCTATATTCAAGGCACAATAGAACTGAGCCTGGATGGCTGTGGACCTCCTGCAAAAACACTCCCACACAGTCCAAATGCAAAGGTGCAGTGAAGCTGCAGAACAGTCAATCCAACACAAACAACTTCTGACCTACCACAAGGAGTCCTGTCCCATAAGGCATTAAAAAAATAGTGTGAGGACTAGTGTTTTGCATGCACAGTGTGGCTGTATTGCACAGGCAGTAGAGTGATGTCCATCACACGTGTGATTTAGTTGTTCTCTATGCCAATGGACAGTGTAGCCTGGGGCCCTGAGCAGTGCAGAATGTATTGGGAGCTCAGCTTCCCACTGCTGTCAGAGGCTGAGTCCTGGCTTTGGAGAACAACTCCAAGAGCTGCCAAAGGGGAGTGATCAGGCAGGTAACTGATGTGGACAATAACCTCCAGCACACGACTCTGTAGCATTCCCATGAAGTCATAGCTTTTCAACAACAAAATCCGATGGACTCCAGAAATGTCAGGAATGCTCAAGGCCTCATCATTGACAACAGCCCCGTTGACTTTGCCTGTGTTTATTAAGCAGAAGCAGTGGAAAAGCCCAGCTCTGGGCAGGACTTTGATGAGGTTTTAAGGCAGCTGGCAATACCAGGAGACAGGATAGCAGAAGGGGAAGCTGTGCCACCTGTGCAGGAGAAATCCTGGAGACAGGCAGCATAGCTCTTCACAAATTGCCACCAACTCATTTCCTTCTCTTCCCCTGCTCGTTCACATCTGCAGCCTTTAATTCACAGTTCCATAGCATCTGCTTCCCTCTTCCTTGGTGTTCAACCCGTCCCTCCACACAAGGAATGGTCTCACTGAGATAAGTTAAAGCTTTAGCACCTTGCCAAAGGTGCCATAGAAACACAAGGGCTTCCAGAGCAGTTTGAGGAATAGTCAAATAATGACTTTCCAGCTCTGGCCCAGCAAAATGTGTCACATACAGAGGAAAAAGAAAACTTGCAAGTGATTACAGCACAGCAGACACACAAGCATTTACATCAACAGTGGCAAATAAAAGGCAGCCCTCAGTCTCACATAGACACTGAAGCCTTAAAGGTATTTGTTTCAAAAAATTCAGCAGGGGCCCAGCTGACCATCACTTGATTTATTGATGATGAAGATTATCTCAGCTTGTGTGAAGTAGGACAGCACAGGTGGGTTACAAGAGTCAAAGCAGATTGACTTGTTGCAGGGTTTCAGTTACATGAGAAGGGACAAATGTCAGCACATAGAGACGTACAGATATAAATAATCAGGAGTCATGAATGGTGTGTATAATCAGGAGTTTATGAATGGTCTGTTCATTGGATCACTGGCTCAACAGCTAAACTACTTACTAAATGAATGCAAACTTTTATTTTTAAATCCTACTGGTTTATGAGCTTTTGAAAAAGCAACTCCCCAGTTTCTCTGAAGTCTAGTTCATTCTGGAAGTTCAGAGACTCAGCTGAACATGAGCACGTCCCAGAGAACAGATACAAGGGCAGCACATCTTCCCCCAGTGACTCCCATTCGTGATCACTGTGAAGTATTTCACCTTGAGTTAAAACTTACCACATTGATGGCAGCAAGGGGCAAAAAGCATTTGAAAATCATGTTCACAATACTTCCTCCCTTCAAACTGCAAATAGAAAAAGATCTGAGCGTTAGAGAGATGAGGAACATGCACTTAACACAAATGCTGTAACACCCCGGTGTGTTTCCAGATACAAGTACGTAGTAAAATAGGAGGGGCTGAACAAAAAAACCAGACCATGAGCTACATGTGCTAGGCATTGCATCCACCCAGCTCAATTCACCTACTAGTTAGCATGTAGTGTTAATAGCACACCATTTCTCCAGGACTGCCGAGAGTGTAGGGCATTTTCTCTCACCCATTTACATCACAAGAGATGTCTGAATTTTGACAGACTACTGAAACTGATGCAACCAAGCACATTCTGAGCAGGAAATTAGCTAACAAACAGCTTGGCCAGCAGGAGGGGAGAAGCAGTTTTCCCAAACTTATTTGATGTCTTCCTCACTCTACATTTCCTGCCAGAATGACCCAGCATACCGGAGGAAGTACATATGGTGGGGGTTGGGGTAGGAAGAACACCCAGGGGCAGAAATCTTTGCAATTTATGGAGCAGTACAGCCAAAACATGAAGGGAAAAAAGCCTTTTTCTTCATGATACTTATTTCATAGAATCATAAAATCATTTAGGTTGAGAAAGACCCTTAAGATAATCAAGTCCAAATATTAAGGAGCAAAGTTTACTACATCGATCAGATTAAATTGATTTTAAGGGATTTGAATTTTATTGCAGCTTAGGTAAGTTCAGCTACAGTTCAAGCTCTTACAGAAAAAAAACAAACCCATATGGAATAATGATTCAACAGCAAAAGATTCAATAGCACTGAATTAGTAGCTTAGCCAAAGAATATGTAAAAACATGTAGGCAAGTATGTGCTGAAATGAAGGGAAATGTTTAGATACCTTCAGGCACCATCATTATTAGACACAAATGCCAATGAGCATGTCAAAACCAGGCAGACAATATTAGGTATTCTATAAAATGTTTGGATTTGAATGTCTCAGCTTAAAACAGTGGAAAAAGGAGGACACAGGAAACCTCGCTCTTTTCTTTTTACTGGGCTTAAGACAAAGTGAATAGCATAAAATACTACCCACGAAGTAAGCCTTTGTACATAGACAGAAAATACAGAAATGTGTTTCAAGATTACCTGTTTTATAGTATGAAATTACAAGGATTGAATACAATATAAATATAATAAATACTCTTGCAACTGGCAGGATGGGCATCTAATGAAACATTTTTAAAGTCCCTAGATATTTAAGGTTAGAAAATTCCTGCTCCAAATCTGAATTGCACCTATTAGAAACAGAAAGACATTAGCTCAGTATAGACTTTTTCAAAAGTCTCTGCCAGAAATTTATCAAGTGCTATTCCAGTGTAATACTCTAAAACAGATTACTTTTTAATTTCAGCTTTTAAAAAAATAATAGAGAGGTACAGAGCTATTACTTTCTCAAGGAGTAATGGAAATTACTGGTTCATTGTGAATTGTGCTTGCTTCCTGATGGATAAAATCCTTTTCAAACTGAAAAAAATTTGAAAGCTTCCTGTTCTGTGTAAACAGGTGGTCCAGTGGGGGATGCTTAGGTTTGCTTAGATTTCAAAGCCACCACATGTTGATCTGGAAAGACCAAGCAGGTTTTATTCCCCTCTTGTTTGCATCAGGCAGGTTGGTTCCCATTCAGTCTTGTTTATATTTTCAACTTCTCTGCTTGTTTGTTCTACCCTTTGTGGGTGACCCAGCAATTATCATCAGAGAAAGCCTTAAGCTTCTGTAACAAATCTTATAGTACATAGTCTAAAAGCAAGGTCATTTCACTGTTGTATGCTGAAGGTCCATGAGGTAAATAGCTCTGCATAAAACATCTCACTGTAAAATTACCTCCAGCTTACCTGCACGTTTTTATCTAACTTAAGTGGAAAGACATGCACAAAAACTGAGTCTTTAGAGATTAATTCTCTAAGGTAGCTTTTGGTAAAAACCATTTTAAGAAAACACTCGAGATACAACTACAATAGAAACAAATCTGACCATCTGTTCTGCAATTAGTACAGGACTGTTACTGCTACCTGTAGAGAAGCTCTTCAATAGCAGCTCTAGGGAATATACACCTCCCAGGTGGTGGAGTAAAAGCAGACCAGAATTGCTACCACTTCACACCTAACAGCAAAGGATGGAGTTTGGTAACTCTGCCGGAATGTGCTTGTGCTAATTTTTGTTTAGATTCAGTTCATAAAAAAAAAACTTGCTAAAATGATGTTACTGAGCAAACTAGAACACAAATCAAATATACCCTACCCACAGTTTCTGTGCAATATTAGGCACACAGCTCTCAGGAATCCAAACTATCATTCCTAACACAGGCTTATGAGGACATCCACAAAACTCCCAGACGCTGTGCAGACTCTAAGCTGTGGACGGGCACCACTGTGCCTGTGAGAGACTTGGCTCCAGTGCCAGACCACAGCGAGCTGTGCTGATCAGGGTGCCTGCAAGGCAGCCCAGAGACAAGTCCTGCAGCACAGGAGACCTGACCAGTTCCACCCCCACCCATGGAACACAGCTTATCACGGCAGCGTTTGACGGCAAATGTGATAAGCAGCTTAATGACTAACTGGGGGAGCTCTGCAAGGCTTGCAATAGGCAGGGGAACAATATTTGTCTTCCTAATTGCTAAGAGCTGGAAATAATTTCCAAGAAATACTAGCTTAGCTAAGCCAGGCACAGAATAAACACAAATGCATGCTGGGCAACCAGCAATGCCTGAGTTCACCCACGGGAACCTGCTCAGAAAAACACATTACCTGGCCACACCTCCAAACACATCCATCTTCTCAAAGACTGCATTAAGCCAGCCTGAGGAAGTCCTTTCTGCCCGTCTTCTCCAGTCACTGTTTTTCTTGACAGTGATACAGATTATCTCAAGTCTTCTGAGCACTGTCAGCTACTCCTGAGCACTCACCAACCTAAGCCCACCTTCTACCTGCTCAGGGCTTTCCTTCCTCTCACAGAATGGGTCAGGTTGGAGGTGAGGTCATCTGGTCCAACCTTCCTGCTCAAGCAAGGTCATCCTAGAACACACTGCATAGAATTGCATCCTGATGATTCTTGAGTATCTCCAGTGAGGGAGACTTCACAACCTCTCTGGGCAACCTGTACCAGTGCACAGTAAAGTTCTTCCCCATCATCAGGAAGAAATTCCTGCGCATCATTTTCTGCCCATTACCTCTTTTCCTATTGTTTGGCACCACCAGGCAGAGCCTGGCTCCCTGCTCTGACACCCTCCCTTCAGGTAATTACATACGTTGATGAGGTCCCCTTTCAGTCATCTCTTCTTCAGTCTGAACAGGCCGAGTTCCCTCAGCCTATCAGATGTTATTTTACCTCTGTAATAATTGTAGCAAGAAGTGTCTATCCTTAACTGAAACTTACCACTTTCTATGTAACATTTCTTAGGCTATGCAGCCTGGAAAAAACCCCTAGCAACGTTAGCCAAAACATGTTTAGCACACAGTGCTATTTTCATTCCTGGGACAATCTACTGGCACTCACTTCTGACTTACTGTCTTTGAGAGCAGCATGTTTCAGTAAGAGAGTGCTCAAAGACCAATCATCATGAATATGAATGTTAACAAGGTAGCAGTAGGAAGCAAAATGCCTACATCCAATATATCTAAGCACCACTAGGATACTTGCCTCTGCCACAGAGATTCAGGTATGGCCACCCATGAGCAAGAGAGAGTTTGTAACATTCCTGAACTAGGTCCAAAAGTAGGACTTTCTTTCTGCTGCAGTCTCTCCTAGGAGATATAGGCTGCCTAGAGCACGATTTCTCAAACTTTTATCTTTAAGGACCATTCAGCTTTCTGAAAGAGGTCCCTGGAATGTCTCATTGTTTTTTGAGTCAGAAAAAGAATGAATAAGTATTCATTATTTAGAGAAAATACATTTTATTGGTTTAAGACACTTTTATTAACATAATTACAAACATTTTAGTTTTGAAACATTCATATCATTTTACATTTGCATCAGGTCTTAACAGGTCAGTATGGACTCTTTACTGAGTCAGCTCAGTATACATTAACAATTGTAATGCAACTTGTTAAGAATCTAGGGGGTGTTCTTTTGTTTGTATTTAAGTAATTCTGCCTTGCAGCTCGCCTTCTGATGTCTTATGGAACACTAGAGGCTGATTTACTACAATTTGTGCAACACTATCCCTAAAGCCTTTGATCCTCAAACAAGGTGAGAAAAAGCAAATCCACAGGAATTCCCTTAGCCAGTCTCTTTTGCAATCCATACTCTTCCCTCAGCCTCTCCTCATCACCACCTAACATGGCTCTGTAAAATTAGAAGTGCTTCTATGGAAGAGAAATTATTGTGCTCTTGCCAAAGGATGACACCTGTATGTGAGAGCACAAAATTGTTCCTTTTACACACTGTTCATTTTCCTTTTCAGATCATCATATGACACAAATCCTGTAACTGCTACCCTAAGTTGGACTGTAAGCTACTTGAGCAGGGCCTTATCTCTCTGACAGTAATTCCCTGTCTCATACCACCTATTGTTCCCTATACCCATCACTTTATATTTTATGAAC
This sequence comes from Daphoenositta chrysoptera, assembly GCA_013397915.1. NCBI lineage: Eukaryota > Metazoa > Chordata > Aves > Passeriformes > Daphoenositta > Daphoenositta chrysoptera. The sequence continues at coordinate 549,066 of VZRO01002590.1, forward strand.
CAGTCTAGAGCTTTCAGTAAAGCCATGTTGTGCTGAGCCACATTCTGAATCCCCATGATACAAGAATGTAAAAGAAAATTATACCTATACCAAAATACCCACCTGAGCTGAGGCCAATTGACCTGGAGCTGAGAAATATGAATGGGATCAGGTTTTAACCCTTGAAAGTGTGTTAAGAACTGATAATTTTGAATGCCCTGAACTGTTAAACTTAAGAGTTCATCTTACACTGGCCCTGTCTGGTTTGGATCTCAGCATGGTGACATACACATCATCTCTTTTTCCGTGCCAAGCTGGACTCACCCAACTCAGCAATAAACCTCCCATGGACTATAGGATGCTGGGATTTCCCTCTATATGACTTTCTCCTCTAAGAAGTATGTTTTCTCTATATTTCTGGTATGATACACCAGATTCACAACTTTCAGGGAAAAAAATCTCCACTGAGAAAAAAATCTCCAGCAGTTTTCCTCTCAGCGCTGATAACATTAGGCATTTAAATAAGGTTATATACATTGATATCCTCCAAATTAGCACAGAAATGCTTCTGGTTTTTTTCTCCCTTTACTGGGCATACTGTTTCAGAGTCCAGATCCTCCCGAGGGACTTTCTAAGCTATCCATCTGCCTGTAGCTACTCCTGCTATGGGAATGAAGGCTCAAGAGGGGCTGTGGGGATAGGAGGGCTCCTCTGCCCCGCTTACCTCGTAGAAGAGCCCTTCGGGGAACTGCTGGAAGCACTGGGCGCAGACGAAGCACTGCTCGTGGTACAGCTCACCGTTGCTGTTGACAATTTTCTCTGCAGGGGCAAAGCCCCCCCTGCAGCGCTCGCAGATGGCGTTTGCAAGCGCGTTCGCCATGTTGCTGTCATTAAACAAAGAGAAAAAGAAATAGAAAATTAGCCTAAATAGACAACAACACTGCTTGTTGGTGTTTTCCCCCACACACGGCCAAACTGCATCAACCTAATGCTAAGCTGCTCGATACAAGTTATTCAATGAACTTCATGGCTTGTGGCATCTCCTCAGAAATAAAACTACCACTTCTCCCTGCTCTGTAACTCTTTAGAAACAAAATCCCTGCGATGTGCTCTAATTAATTAAAAACCCCAAACACAAATGTTGTCACTACAGACATATTTACAGGCTTTTTATGGTTTAAAAAACCAGGCAATTCAAAGTACTGTAAGAATTATGAAATACATTAATATTACTGAAAACAAGGGCAAATGTTAACGATGATTGAGGACTGGTATCACATAAGAAAACATAAATTATTAATAGTAAACCAATTCCTAATTCTAAAATATATATATATATATAACAGCATTAGTTCAGAGCTCTAAATAAAAAACGTGAAAGAGTGTGCAGGATCTAGTCTGACAGATAGTAACAAAAACCAGAGCAGTTAAATAACTATCTATTATATGAGCTCTGCATAACTTGAAGTCATTTTACAAATTTAATTTGAAGTCATGACATTTTTGATTGGCTTGTTAGGGTTTATCTCAGGAAGCTCAGCTCATGATGTGCCAGCTCAGAGCCCACTCCAGGGCCAAGGGGGAGGGTGGGAATGCTCTGGCTGCCCACACTGCGACCCACAAAGCTGGCAAACCCATGAAAGGGATGCAAAGAAATACTGAAACAGCGACCATGGTTGCTTCTCAAAGGCACAGGACCGAAAAAATGGCAATATGGTAGCTGTCCACTTCTGCAGAAGTAGTACACCTGTGTTTCAGTTAATTAAGGCCAGAAAAAGGCTCTTTTGATTTTTCCTTTGCAAACATTTTCTTACATATCTAGACTCTCAAAGCTATGTCTTTCAGGATCACCACTCTGCCCTAATACCATGTGGTAGCAGAGAGCAAATATAGGGCAATGGTCTAGTTTCATTACAATCTGATGTCAGCTGACAAAACCACTGACTCCCACATCTATCTGGGAGGTTTTTAGACAAGTGACATCATTTTAAACACATATGCATGCATGCGCACATTTTGATACAGCTGTCATGCTGTGGCTGCAAGTGCAGAGCCCACAGTCCCCTGCAAGATGCCAAACCTTCCTTCTTATCCCTTCAAGGGGATAAGATCTCTGGCTCCCACCAAGTTCAATAGGAATTGAATTCAATCCTTGCACACCATCCAAGGGAGCAACCAAACACCTAGCATGTGGCACAAACTGGAACGTGTTTTATCTATTTGTTACACTGTCTCACAGAAGAGCCCTATGCAAGGTCACATCTGACATGTTATTATTAGCTGGCACTTTTTTTTCCTCTACCTCTTGATCTTTGCAGATGAGAAAAATGGTAACTGCAATCCAAATATCCACTACCCTCACAGTGAAACAAGTGGGAAAATTTCACATGAAGATCAGATGCAGGATTGCCTAACCCTAACATAACAGACAGACCTATGGACAAACTGCAGTGACTACACACATAAGGAGTGATCAACTATAAAGCTCGCCAGTGGTCTTCATGGACTGTGTATGCTTTCTGTGTGGCAAAACCTCAGTCAATTTCCCCATCCTCCTTATGAATGTAACTAAAGAATAATCACAAGAGAAACTGGGATCTTTCATCATCACTTCAGCAGTGCTTGAGCATTAAGGATGTTAAGCGCTGCCGTACGTAAAGTATAATCCAAGCAAAAACATGAAACAAAGTTCAAAAACAAATGAAAACAAAGTTTTCCTCTTCAGGAGAAAGTGCTTCACTTTCAGACACATCATATATGTAAAACTAGTGAAGTATGTAATACTTCCGCATTAATGAAGCAGTTTATCCATTTGCCCAGAATAATTGTCAAACAACCTGAAGGCAAAGAGACTACTTTACAAATTCCAACCCCATTTTTACAGCTGATAAAAATTTCTGACGCAATTAATGATGAAATTTAAAGCAGCAATTCAAATTTTAGTTGACAGTTACAACTGGCAATGTTTCAAGCAGAACAGTGGCAAAGGTTGGAGGAGAGAACAGCTTGCACAGCCTGCTCAGATCTCAGATAATAAAATACATTATGTACAATACACCAGTAATGTCACTGCAGTTACACCCCGAAGCTGAACAGAATGAACTTACAATCTTGCATAAAAGTCACAAAACTCTTTGTAGAGTTTTATTTCACTGTGCCTACGTTGCAATTTTGACACTGGTTTCTCGCCTTCATTTCCTGCAGAGTTGTGAGCATCAGGAGTGACCTTGTATGCAACCTCTTCATCCTCTGGGATGGGGAATGGCTGAGCTCTGCGCTGGAAGTCCATCTCGCTCCGATTGCTTTCCCGGGTGTATATATTCTACGCTTATACTGCAAAGAAGCTGTAGGCAACGTCTGCAAAACAATATGCTGGACTTCCCCTTGTTCCCAGCACAAAGTGATTTACTTTCACAGCTCCGTGTCATGTAGCTGGAGCTACTCAGCGCCCTGCTAGAGCTTCAAGTTAAAAGTTCAGCGGCGGGGCTGTGAGCCTGTCACGCTGAGATTTACTGAGGCTGGCTGTGCACAGAGAACACTCCCCTGCCAGGCCCTCATGTAAACTCAGATGCTGGAAAGGGTCTTCGCTGCTGGCTGCTGACAGAAGCTGCCCAGCAGAGCTGTGGTGTGAGTAACCTATGTGAGCAAATAAGTTCACCACCAAACTTGTCTGCAGCTTCTTTCTGCTGAGGGGGGGTGGAGGCAGATTCCAACAATATTTTATCATGGGCAAACCAGCAGTGGAAAGCAGGAAGAGAAGACTCCTGTCTCCAGGTAAATATTGCTTTAATGCTATAGTATGTTAATTATATTGTAAAAATGGCCTTTAATGCTCCACTTGTGTCTTCTCAGTCATATGTGCTGAATTTATTTATAGGTGTCTTTCCTCTTGTCAGTACTTCAGACAAAGGGTAGGTACAGACAGATAATTTGATTTCTGTTGTGCTTCTCAGGCCATTAACCAAACTGACAGGCATGCCATAATGGATAATATATGAAGGAGGAAAAACAAAGCTTTATTTCCAGTGATGTGCTGCATTTAGAAAAACTATCCAATGTAAGAACACTAACTGAAGTAAGATTTGCAGCTAATAATTACACTCCTTCAAGCTCTCCCTATTTGAAGCACAGCGCTTGTGGCAGATGGGGGATACTCTGTTTTCTACACTAACTGCAGAAAAGGAAGGCTTTTGGGAAGCCCTCCTGAGTAACCAAGTTTAGGGTTGAACTGGCTCTGCCTTGTTAGCAATCAGTTGGACTGCAGAACTGCATGCACTCTGTGCTTATGACACACAGCACACCGGTATCTGAAGAATCTGCTAGTCTTTGGGAGGGCATGAGAAAGCAGAGGATGACAAGAAGGAGATGAGCAATGGGAACGAGAAGAGAAACTAGAACTAGGAGATCAGAGAATCATAGAATCATTTAGCTTGGAAAAGATCTCAAGACCACAGAGTCCAACCATTAAACTAACAGTGCTACATTCACCACTAAACCACGTCCCCAAGTGCCACATCTACACATCTTTTAAATACCTCCAGGGATGGTGACTCCACCACTTCCCTGGGCAGTGTGTTCCAGTGTTTGACAACACTTCTGTGAAGAAATTAGTCCTGATCTCCAATCTAAACCTCCTGTGGCACAACTTGAGGCCATTTCCTCTTGTCCTGTCACAGGTTATGACAGAAGGTCTAGTCAAGGCTACAGTTTCTTAGTACACCTGCACCTTCCTAGGACATACAACAGAGGGTCTGGTTGATGATGCTTTTTGGCCATATCTCTCACCAGCCGCTGGGACAGCTTGCTCAGCAAGCGTACAGCAGCCCACACGCCCCTCTCCATGCAGGCCTGGGCTTGCACACAGCCGCCTTGCCACAGCTCAGCCAACACAGTCCTACGCTGCTGCTTCTGCTGACAAATTTGGGGAATGCGTTTGGGCAGTGTCTTTCCTTCACTTCTCCTCAACAAGAAGCAACCCCTAGGCAAGCTATATCCCTGTGTAGGTGGGACCCAGGCAGCATGACCCTGCTTATTTGCCTGTCTGTAGGTGTGATTATTCACCCTGTGCCAGAGCTACCAGCAGTCACAAGCTCTAACAGGCTGAAGAGGCTGCACCCTCACCACTGACACAGCTTGGCTGCAGCTCAAGCCCTATTTTTATCTGTCATGGGGCAAGCTCCAGATGAAGCAATGCTCAGGTTGTAGCCCTAGGCCACAAAGATTTTGTCAGAGCACCAATGCAGTTCTGGAACAAAAGGTTTCTGCATTCTCTGGAGCATGAGAGATGAAAATGAGCAGTGTCTGCCAACAGATATGCAGGTATAGTGATGCCAGTTCTGCTTTTTCGTCTTGCTTCCCAACACTTTGTGCACAGGTCGATGCTGAGCTTCTGTGGGTACAAAATACTCCATCAAGACTGACTGCAGTGGACTAAAAATGCTGATTCATCCAGGATTAGTGCAGGTGCATGAAGCCACTAAGATAAGAAACAGCAAGTCAGCCTATCTCTTCCTCTTACCGCTATTTTCTCAATGATTTCCCAACTGTTTTCCTGTATTTTGTCCCAGATCAGAGACAATTCTCCTGGTAAGATGCTGCTGCAAATCAAAAGTGCCCTGTAGAGTTTTGCTCCTGGTGGACTACTACAATTCTTGCAGTAACCTGAAATCCACAGGTGACCAATATGGCTAGAAACCACTTCTGCTGCCTCATATCCTCTTTGGTCAACAAGAAAACATTTGCTTGCTTCTTCAACTTGCTACTGTGCAATCTTCTGCATGGCTGTAGCAAAGCAAGTAGTACAGCAAGTTAGTGCAGTAAGATGTCCATCCAAAAAGCCTGGTTTAATCTTCCTAGTTTTTTTCAAGAAGCAGTCCTTCAAACATAGGACTCCATATGTACAATAAGTAGAAGCTGCCTGGTTCTCCAGTCATATTACCATTGGTGCTGGTGGAATGACTTCCAGTGTTTTCCATTAAGCAAGAAAGGAGCTTGACAGGAGTTTAAAAAGGGCCTTTCTGCTACTGAACCAAAACACAGCTTCTACTGAGAAGGTCTGGTAATCCACAAATCCAGAGCAGCTGGCCATCTTTGTGTTTTCTGTCATTTTGCAGGAGGCATGCTGCCAAGATCTGAAATACATTGTTAAAAATACACTGCATTTTCATTAGGGAATTCTGGGTTACTCTGAGGTGAAGTTGTCCATGGGGAGTGAGAAGCATGTAAGGGGTTGTTTTGCAGCAGTAGCAGCTTCCTGAGGGCATTCCTTGGGAAATGGGACAAAACTTACCAGCCTTTTGTTAAAGATGCAGTGTTACGGAGAAGAGAAAAGCGAGAAGTTGAGTGTTTAATTGGAAAAGGTAGGTATGAAAGAAAAAGACAGTCTCCTCTTGGCACACTTATCAGAAGTCAAATCTGGTGGTAGGGAAGGTGCTGAAGGAAATGGTAGAAGAGGGAGGGAGAAGTGTCTCGATGCAGTTACCAGAAGGGCTTTGGTAAACAATAGCAAAAATAGCTGCCCTGCCTAATCCCTGCTGAAGGATGACTGCCGCCTCACTCCACGCTGCTTTCTCTGGAGAGCTTTCCACTCAGGCTGCCCATGCCGGTGGCTGCCAGGGGCAGACAGGGACTCTTACAGAGACGGCTCGGTGGCCAGCCAAGCCCGCTGAGCGTTTCGCTCCGTGCCACAAATAGCCGTGCGGAGCAGTCAGGGCTCCAAAGAAGGTGCTTGGCAAAGGCAGCTGCCGCTTGGCAGCCTATTTGTGCCACCGTGACACATCACACATGGCTGCCCCGCCGGCGCTGCCGGGAGGCCAATCGGCCCATCGGGACACGCCGGGGGACGAGCGACCCCAGAGCGTCCCACCACCTCCCCCGCAGGTACGTGTGGCTTCATTTCAACGGGGTATCAACAGATGCTCTGCGGTGGCTCCCACACGCAAAATACTGAACAACCTAGAACAGAAGTTTGGCTGCAAAAGAAGCGTGGGCTTGCAGTGCCCTGCTCTGATTTCTGCAGCAACATTTTAAAGCACTAGTTGACCTTTGGTGGGGGTTTTTCATTGAAATTAAAAATACTCCTGGGTTCTGGTTGCTGCAATTGTTTATCTCTTAAGCAATAAAATACTTTCCATGTTAAGCTGGTCTCCTACGGCAAATTAAAAGAAGGCACGAATCTTTTATATAATAAAAATGCACTTTACAGGTAGGATTTTCACATGTGCTCAGCACTGCTATAACTACTGTTTCTATTAAAAATGATGAAAAACCTTCTCGAAACCACTACAGTAAAAATCAGGTGAATTCTGAGTGCTCCTTGAAGTTTCATTCTTTAGTTTTCACCTCAAAATGCAAAATTAAGCTTATGTGGTGGGAGTTTAAACAGGGCAAACAAAAAGGCAATTCTAGTTGTTTCATATACTTCAGTATAAATTTATTCTAGTATAAACATGTCTAAAAAATGCTTTGGTCTCCGCAAACAGAGAAAGTTCACATTCCATCTCTCCATAAGGAAGTAAATAAACTGGAATAGACAGGTAAGCAGCACCTTCCCACACAATGTTTTATCAGTCATTCAAACACAGTGAAAAATCAGCCTCTGACAGAATTTATAGAAAGGGGGAGCAATATGCAACTACAGTATTTTCCTGCTATAAGTAATCTTTCAGCAAAGTATTGTGTTTTTTTCCCTGCTGGTTACAAGTATTACCATACGAAGCCATGCTCTGTGTAAACCAAGTAATGACTTCTGTGTGCAGATATTTGATACTCTTTACAGTCATCTCTTCCTCCCCCATTACTATTTTTTTAATCCTATGCAGACAGAAAAAACAAAACAACAGGCACAGTATCATGTATGAGAAGCTCACGAACTCCAATAATTTTGTGTTGCATGAGACACAGCATATTATCAGTTATTCTTGAAATTTGCACCCTGTGTGGTTGACTGCATGCCTACTTCACTATGGTATCCAAATTCTGCATCCAAAGTCCTCCAACTCTATAAATTTCAAAGATGCATTTGCACTGATGCATTTCATGTCGCATTTACAGCCTCATTTCCAATTCAGGAAAAATAAAAAAGGTCAGCCACTCAATACGAGGGGCTGCACATCAAATGTCCCTGAGACACTTGCTGTGAAAAGAACCATCTTTTCAAGCCTGAAGAGATAAGATCAGGTCCACCAAGCTCCAAAAAAGTGACAGGACAAGAAACAACCTCAAATTGAATCAAGGGAGGTTTAGATTGGACTTTAAGAAAAAAAAAATACTGCAAAGGGGTGTCAAGCATTGAAACAGGCTGCCCAGGAAAGTGGTAGAGTCACCATCCCCAAACTATTTAAAAGACATGTAGATGTGGCACTTAGGGACATAGTTAGTGCCAAGTGGACTTGGCACTGCTGGGTTATTGGTTGGGCTTGATAACCTTAAGAGGTTGTTACAACCTAAATGATTCTATGATTCTAAAACAATGCAGTGACATATATCTCTTTAGGGTAACAGATTCCTAGCACCAATATTCAGTTCATGTCATCTGTCACTGACATCTACCAAAACTCCTCCACTGAATCCTCAGTGTAATGGCAAATGCCAGCCTTTCATTCTGCCTGAGTCATCTGCCTGCACTGTGTGGAGCCAATGTTTGGACAAGCTGAACACCATGACCTGAGTGGTTCATCCAGGAGCTATAATTAATACTATGACTCAACATAACACCCCAGCACTCAGGAGAGTCTTCCAGTACATCCATGCAGCTCCTTGTAGGGCAGAGAGAACTGCACCACCAGGCTTCCCAGCTCCCAGCAACATCCTTATTATAGTCACGTTACCACTGGATACACCATGCTGAGGACTGACCGTCAGCTTTAGTAACCTGCACATCACACACCTTTTATTATTACTTTCTTACTATTAATCTACACTTTCAGCAACAAAATCTATTCTCACCTTCATTAGTTTGAGCTTCTATATGATGAAGTGCAAAGTTTTTCATTGCCTGAATTAATTCATTTTGAGCAGAAGTACAATGTGTTATAGCAAACATCTCCTCAGCTGTTCCTCTTCTCTCACACACATATTGAATTGTAATTATTAGTCACTCCAGGTTTTCATTTCACATTTTTCTCTTCCTACATTCACTACAGCATCACCAGGCTTTAAAACCTGCAGAGGATGGCAGACAGCTAAGCCATCTGCAGTTAATACTGCAGCATGAAATAATAGCCCTAATATTCAACAGGCAAGAGAACAACCAGAAGCAGTATGTGTTCCTAAGACTCAAGAATGAGTAATGTGCCGACAAATACCGCTAATCCAAAATAGCACTGCTTTCCTACGTCATTAAGACAGTTTTAACATTTAGGGTAATGCAAACTGAAGGTCTTCATCTTGTACTTCATATTTATTAGCTATTCAATGCTACCAGCAGACCTGCCAAGTAGACAGGAAAAAATTTCAGTAGCAGTTTGTGCAAAGCAAGACTTCCATGCATTCTTCTAGCAGAAGGATTGGCAACTATTGCCAGGTTTTTTTTAAGTAACAGTTTCTGTCCCAACACCTGACTAATTCTCAATGAGTAAAGCAGCAGTGGACAGTTATAGTATCTATTGTAACACTTATGAGGGAAGATGTAGAAGTTACCCCTTGCAACAACATACTGCTGGGATCATCCAAAAGAGCAGCATTTTTTTTTTGCTTGCCAGAACAGAATCAAAGGAAAGAGGGAGGATGACAGGAGTTTGTGCTTTCAGTCAGAGGGGTTCGAGCCCTGCCAAGACTCCTTCTGCTTTGCTACATACCATGGAGAAGTGTAATCTGAGGAGGAGCTTTAGAAAGCATTTTAGAAAGCATTTTAGTTTAAAACTAAGCAATTACTTGTACACTTCAGACAAAATGCATGACCTGCAACTTGGTAGCTCATGGAGTTATGCTGTTCTGAAGTTGCATTGCTACAATATCCTTTTAAAAAGTATATATATTAGGACCAGCTTTGCAATGTATCAGAAATACAGGCTATGCTGCACTTCAGTTTCTGAAGTCAGCGAGAAGAAATGTACAAAACAAAAACTGAAAAGCCAAATACTGAGCAGGACAAATCGCTTTCAATGCAAACTTCCCGTACGGGAACAAGGGGACCAGCCAGGGCAGTTTTGAGTCATGACTCTGAGTGGGAGACCAATAGCTGCATAGAAACAGAGTTCAAAAGGTAGACTCACCTCGGGATCAACAACTTTATGATCTATGAAGAGTGTGGCATGCATAGATTTAACATGCTGGAAAAGTCAAACATCATTTCATATTTGTTCTACCTTTGTCCACTCATTCCTTGCTGGAACAGCATGAATCTTTTGAATCTTTCATTTTAAAAAGCACAGCTGAGAAATGCTGCCAGGTATTGCCATCTGTGTCTGCCAGTATGTAGCTTCCTTTGAGGCTAATAGTAAAAAGTTCTTAATTCATTTTCTTCTAGCTCTATCATGGCCATCAGGGCAGCCAGAAACCACAGAAAAGCTACAAGGAAATATGTCACAAAAGTCAGAAACCAAATTTCTCTTGTTGGACAAAAGGCTCCAAAAAGATCAGAAAGGTTCATCTATAAAGACACATCACAGGAAGACTTAGAATCTGCTGACAAAATTGAGCAGTATCATAAAAAAACCCTGCTCACAGAGCATTCTGTATGAAGCCATAATTTCAGAATTCTACCAGGAACTACCTAAAATGAGAATTTCTACAAAGCTGGCAGATACAAAGATGAAAACTGAACAATGGCAGCCTAAAGCTGCTATGACAAATGAAGCAAGGAGAAAAATAACACACAACTATGTGTACTACAGCATCAGATAATATACATAAAAACTCAGAGCATTGAGTGATTTGGTAAATGCCCCAAGATTGCTGGGTGCAAGGCAAAACCAGAGGAGTTAATTGAGGCAAAAACTGAAAAAACTGAATGCCACAAACTCTGCAGGAAGTCCCTGAGCCAGAGCTGGTGGCAAGCTGGGGTTAATACCAAGGGCAATCCCATAAAAGGCCCACTCTTTCCTTCTATCTCCCTCCACAGGCATCAGCCTTGGCCATCCTCAGAAGCAGCATACTTGGCAAGCTAGAGCTGCTCCCATGCCTGGAGAGCATCACAAAAAAGGCTCATGGGCCTCTCGAGGACACTGTGTCAGTTAGCTTCGGGTTTCCTAGAACAGCTCAGAGACCTCAGGAAAACAAAATAAATCTAAAGAAAGAGAATCCAAACTTACAGCCTTCAAACCTTTCTCCAAGATGCCTGCAACTTGGTAATTTTTATTAAGTGGCAATGTTGGCACAATTTAGTTTGTCTCTTCTGTGTGTAAATTCACTTCAGTGTGACAGACTGCATTCAAAGGACAGCTTAAATATAATGAAGAATAATAAGCAATCACAGTATATTTTCTTTAGCGAATACCTCTGATTAGGTGTCATCAGGACATATGAAAACAATAGCAAAAGAAAAGAAATGTACAATTTACCTTTAGTCAGCTAATCCTGTAAAAAAGAGCAGTGAAAATCTTAATTGCTATAATCATCGAAGCTTACATGTTTACTAAAATCATAGATTTAAGAGGAAAATGTTGATGTTACACAAGCAGCTCTTTTCCTCCAGTCATTTGGAGTCACGGGAGGTGATAGTCCAGGTGAGCAAGTCAAACAAAATTGCTTAGTTGTTATGCCATGTAGGAGACAAGGGGTGAGAGAGAAGGCAAGCATAAAAGGGTGTGTGTTCCTCGGAAGTTATTTTAACCCCTAGAGCAATGAAAAGTACAGTACAAATGAACAGTAAAGCCTCTAGTCATTTGGATACCTCAAACAAAGGCTCAATGCAAATTCCAAGTATCCCAATATTAAAATCTAACCATGAAGAATATTTTTGCTGGCTGTAAGCTACTCTAATTAATGGTACCAAATCAGTGTTACATTTATATGGACAAAACCCTTCTTCATTCAGAACAGCTAGCAGACAGCAAACAGCAAAGTGTTTCTTAGTTGAAAGCTCCCAAGCACCTGATTCAAATGTGTATTTCTAGTACCCAGCTCTCCACTATTCTAGCAGCTATTAACCAGAGCAAACGAAGAAGCACAATTTTTTGTGTCTTAGCACTTCTTTTTAAGTTTTTCCTCCTCTAATAAATTAATCACTTTTTTTTACCAATGTATGGAATAATTACTGTCTCACCCGCTGACACTGGCATGGCAAGCAAGTTAAACAACTCTCACAGAAAGCAGCCATATAAATGTTATTATTGGTGATGCTATTAAGAAACATTACCAGGAGAAATCAAATTTAAGTAAGCTTCCAGGTGCAGATCTTTTATTTTCCCCTTAACCTGCTCTCAGTACCCTAAAGCATCTGAAGGCTCAACAGGTCCCTGGTTTCCCAGACAGCCCCTGACCAGCATTTTCATTCCTTCTTCCTAGGAAGAGCAGGTCTTCAGAGCTGATGTGCAGATGGAAACAGCTGTACACCTTGTCTGGCAGCTACAACTGTGCTTTTGATGGCAGGTTAAGGAGATTGGTACCCTTGCACAACTCCCAAATGCTGTATCTCATAAAGAAAGGGAGACACTCAGTCCTACCGCGTTGCCAATGGGGGGAATTTTGTTCATTTGTTTCTTTTTACACTCACCTACAAGCCTTGCTGTGCAGAGCCTATCCCCCTAAGGCTCAGTGGGACGTAACAATGTGCTTATGCCTCCTGTTTCATCTGCAAGGGAGTCTTTCTGTATGAAATTTTGGGGCACATCCACATGCCTTCCAGCCTGGAGTCAATGTGCAGAGGCAGGCAGGAGCCTGAACAGATCCAGCAGAAGATTGCCTGCACCTACTCACACACATGTACCCATCAGCTTCAGCAGCAGAGAGCAAAGGGAATGCAGAAACTCTAAAAGCATTAATATGGAAAACATCTACAGTGCTTTCTGCACTGGAGAACAGAGCAGTGAACTACGAGTGACTGACAGCCACTGATGGAAGCTCATCAATGATTATTTATTGTAAATGCTGAAATTTACTGGTCGGTGAAAATTTGAGACTAAACTTCGAAGACTAGAAGAGAGACTAGACTTCAAAAGTTGTTTACATTTTTAATGGCATTTGAATGCATATGAACTTAGAAAAGAGAGCTACAGATAGTAGCTAACAGTGATCAAATTCACTTTTAAGTGTAATTGTCAAAAAAACCCCAAAGATAATTGCCTCTGCTTTTGCCAGTACCTTGTACTGAGCTCTGCAAATTATTAGTATCAATTTTTTTAGAGGAATCCCTCTATTTTTACAAAAAGCCATGGGAGGAGAAGGGGAAATAGCAAAAACAGCTAGCATGCTGCTACTGCTAAGTGACTCCTAATGATTAATCATAAATATATGTGTACAATTTCCTTTGCATCCTGTTTGCTGAGAAAAGCAAGAAAGAATAGCTCAGCATACAGTCAGATTTTTTTACATACCGTTTCTAAAGACAAAGCAAGACAAGACCTACAGATGTCATTTTTTTCCCACTAAATCAATATAACTGGAAAAGAGCAAGTCTTCAGAAAAATCTGTTCTGAAAAGCAGATTTCTCAGGTGGCATTTAGTTCAATGACTGCTGCATCTGTTGCACACAGGAGAGAGATAAAAGTGCCTAGCATCCTCTTGCATTTTGAACTCTGCACCCAGGGAGCATCCTGCATAATTAAGGTTTATGAGCTGGTGAGTCTGCTCAAACAGATGCAGAGAGGTCTGCAGTCAGCACCCCTACCTCAGTGGAGGTCTAAACCAAGCACATTTTTGTACTGTGCAAGTCCAAGAAAAGGATGAGCTACCCAGACCACCTTTTACATGGCACAGACAGGCTGCAGCTCCCTAAAAAGTCAGTAAAGCACCAGTTATATCTCTAGCAGCAGATTAAAAGGCTGTCAGAAAGGTTATGAGGTTTGTTAAGTGATGCAGGGAGTGAGACAGAAAGAGAAGCCAAATTTCCCATCCCCATGAATGTGCTGTGCTGTCAGGACAAATTAAACATATGTGATATATTACAATACAAACATATGTTCTGGTGCACATTTAGGAGTTTCAGTACATTGTTCCAAAGTGCCCTAATTATTAGTAATCTCACACGTTTTAAGTACAAATGACACTGACATTCCCAGGAAAGAGCAAAGGCAGAATTTTGGCACCAAGCCCTGCTGAGCTGCTTTGTAATGCCAACACTTGGCTATGTCTCAGCCACAGTTTGCAGGTACACAGGTCCCCGTCCTACCAAGCACATCTGGCTCCTGCTGTGATGGTTGGACCCAGCAGCTGAAATGAAAGGTTTCAAATACAGAAGTTCTCAAAGGGTGACCTGGGGACACTGGCATCTTGAGTACATTTTGGCCCAGGATTAGAAGAACACTACTTGAACTGAGAAAGCAGGTTTCAGTGAACTGTTGCTCGAGGGCTGATATTATTTAACACATCTGGATTAATATGTATGTAAAATAAAATACAAAGGTACTAGAACAAAGAACTGGAGAGAGATACTATGGGAGGGCATTGCAAAGCCGTGGATGGCAAGATATATTTAGCAGACATAACAGAAACCTCTTGTCTTTCTTGTGGACCCTAGATACTCTGAAAATATTTGCTAAGGACAGGTATCTAAGTGGCACTGGGAGAACATACGAAAAAAAATAGAGCTTTCCATTTTTAGAAAACTAATGAGCTTTTCCTCTTTGTTCCCAATTGCTCTTTGCCCTGTTGATATGTCATAATTCTGTATTGATAGTGCCACAGTCTTTTGTCATGGAGAATGCAGTAAAAAAAAAAGCCTGCCTTGCAACACACTGAAATACCACAATATGGGTTAGGAAGGAGCAAGGTTTAGTTTGAGTAAGAACCAGCTTAAGCTATTAGCAAACATAAGATAAGCTCTAGTTGTAGGTATGGGTTGTCTAAAACATCATCTGACCATGCTCTATTCACCTTCTTGTACCTCCAACACTCTGCCCTAAGCTAATTCACAAGTCCCCTGATGCACTATTTCCTCCAATTTGGATTTTAATTCTCAAGACCAATCCCTGTTTCACGTATTTCTCATCTCTAACCGGAAGAGGTTCAGGCAATCAAAACACCCAGACCTATACTGGTGCAGTAAAACACACCCCTTTCCCCTATCCAGCCCCAAAATGGTCTCATTCCCACCTTGGATATGCATAGTAATAACAGCAACACAACCATACAGAGTTAGTACTCATTTTTATGTATATGCTTTAAAAAGAGGCTTTCTCTTCCCCAAATAGATCCCTCTTTCCTCATTGCTAGTTTTGTACAAAAGAAACTAAATGGAAAAATGTCAAGAATCTCTGCACATCTCTTAACCTGCTAAGTCTGGTTATTCTTCATATGAATATAACATATATACTGCTAATGCTATTAGAAATCCATCTTGGAAATCAGTTCAGGATTAGTACTACAAAGAGATACCAAGCACACATACCAGACCTGCAAGTTAACATATTTGTGGAAGTGATATGCTATTTCTGACATCTTATGGCAAATAATCTCTGTAGGTTAAATCATACATTTTGCCACAATTAAGGTCCTTAGTTATAACAAAAGAGTAAATCCCCCAGATCTGAATAACCATTCTTCTGAAATCGCTAATGCAGTTGACGAAAACACAGTAATATGAACGCTTCAAATTACACAGCACTCCAACCTGATGCACAATCACTACCAAGGAAAAATAATCTAAAAATACAATGAGACAGGCATTACGAGATAGGAAGTAGTTCCTCTCCACTGAGGCTTTTGTTAGCAGATACAAAAGGTTCCTTTTCTGAGGAGCTTGAAGTGGGAACGGATTGCTTGCACGCTGAGCGCGCTTAGAAAAACACCTTTGCATTTTCACTGGTTTTTTGGGGGTGTCTGCACTTACTCAAGTTACAAACAAATCTTTAATCTTCATGCTCCAAACAGAGGCTTTTTGCAAATTCATTGTTAATTTTTTCAAAAGGTTCATAACATCAGGAAGATAACCCCAGACATTAAATGGCTTTCTTATTTTTGGTCACCCTTGCTGAGTAAGGTCAGGCTAAGTGGCCCTGCTGCATTCTTTTGTCTAAAGCCCTTTCCGCATCAAAGAACCCCCGATGAAGAAACCCAGAGCCCAGCAGCCACCCCAGCTCCACAACACCAGCCTGGCACGGGGACTGTGCCAAGACCCCCAAGAGGCAGCACAGCCCACAGAACCTGGGTGACCCAGAACCAGCTTCAAAGCAGACGGAGCAAAGTTGTCAGGCTCCAAAATGTTTATTTACTTGCAAGTGCTGGCCGTCAGAAGGGATCCAGAAGTAAACGCCGGCTAACATTTGCCCTTCCCGAAGTCGGGGAAGGCTGTCACACCATCGCCACAATGCGCAAGGTCACCGTATGGCTCCTGTTATCCCTCCTTCAGGGGTTCTTCCGTCGTGCTTCGGGGCTGCTTCTCAATACATGTGTTTTGCAGTGACTTTCCAGAGCTGCGGTTGCATTTTGTTTGTTAAAACCACCGAAGCAAGCGGGCAGCAGAGAAGGGCCGGTGCCCTGGCAGTACCATCCATTTGCACTCACCTCAGATTCTCTTCCTGTGACCCGGGCAGGACACTGTCAGGACGATCCCGTCTCCTCCTGTACAGACCTGAATGTGACAACTCTTTCAGCTGCAAGGCCGTCATATTCCCCTACCTGGAGGAGGGCTGGGGTTTATTTTTTTAAAGGTGAGGGGGGTGTTTTGGCTTAGGGCTGGGTTTCTTTCCCCCGCCTCTCCCAGCTGTGGGTGCGAGGGGCGCGCCTGCCAAGATGCCTGGAGAGCAGCGGCTGGGCGGTGTGTCAGCACACCTGCGCCCGCCGCAGCACCAACCTCTGCAGGCAGGCAGGCAGGCAGGGCAGGCACCCGCCGAGCTGCTTCCTGTTTCTCATAGGTACACACCCTCCCGAAGGGCACCACATTTCCTTTATCACTTGAGCACACCTAAGGGATGTGTGCGACAAGCTCACCCCCTTCCCTCCAGCTTTCCTCAAACTCTCACTGCCCCGACAGGCGCGACCCTGCCCTGTGCTGGGCAAAGCAGGCGGCTCTCCCAGCGCCTCTGCAAGAAGCTACACATCTCCGGGACTGCAGTGAGCTGTTTACTCTTTCCTGTTATAATTCATGACAAAAGGAAAGTCATTAGAGCTATGAAAATTCAGAGTTACTCAAGCACGTTGGCAAGCTCTGACAGGGAGGTTAATGCAGCAAAGTGTGCTGCAAAGTAACTAGCATTAAAATACTCTTTTGGAAATGCAACAGCACTGAGCATTTTTCTTTTTCTACCTTGAAAATCAGAAGAAAACCACAATGTAATTTTCTTCCTACTCTCAGCTATCAAAAAACAACCACTACACTAGTTTGTCACATTTTGTAGTGATGGAGTGTCCTGTGTAATTGTAAAACAGGAACGGAAGTGCTTGAAGTTTCCTGCAAGGCAGGAAGGTGGTTAGCAGGGAATTTTAGTAGCAAATAAAACCCTTCATTTCAGGAGGCTTCAAAAAAGCTTACCACTTCTTGAAAAATGTTTATAATTTCTTTGACATTATTCTTGACACGTACAAACAGAAACTTAATTCAGAGATTTCACTTCTACATGATGAGTGGGGAAGATGTGTTTTTAAAATGAACTTGCATTTAATAAAAGCCAAGAAACCTAACAATTTGCAAGGACTGTTTTGTCTATAATAGGAAACAAGTTCTATGTGGTACGAATTACAGAGTTCATCACTGAAGTGTTTATTTTGTAGCAGAATGTATGTAAGAGTATTTTTTAATTTCTCTAAAGGAAAAAAGTGTAACATAGGTAATACTGGGTATATCATATGACACCAATTTTGTTGAGATTACCAGACTGAACACAAACACAGTAATTTTATATAATACTATCAATGTGCTTCAGTCTGGAATGTCATCAGTGCATAATATTAAACATCACACAATGGAAAAATAACAGAATTGTTTTGGAAAAAGAATTACGTAACATGCCAAATAGATAATGGTTGCAAAAATTCAAAGTGATTTATATGATGTTAGAGGGTTGCGCACACTGAACTGTCAACAAGAGCTACACACATCTGAGCTCCTGCTCTCACAAAATAAAAGCAAGAATGATCACAATATTTGCCTAAACATGCTGCATTCCAGTTTCAAATTAAGCACTTAAAATTGTTTCTCAGTACACAGTAGGATAAGCTTAAACATAATTAAATCCCAATTCCCTGCAGTCAGTCAATCAGTGATCCAATGAAAAGTTAATGCTGTTACAAGTGGAGGTTCAGGACAGCAGATGACATGTTCATGGCACAGCAGCTTTTGTACATTACCAACAGTTTATACTCTGCTTTAAATATCTGTGTACGAACGATTTATCTTTGTCCAATGATCAATTTTAGATAATAATCTAAAAAGTGATGAGTACATTTTTTTCTGTGAAAAAGCTCTTTGTAAACTATTGAAATTGAACTATTACCTATAAGTTTGTTCATAGATTCTTATTCACTACAGTAGCCATCTGTTCAGCATATACTGAATACTTTGGTATTAAACATGACACAAACCAATAAAAAATAAAAGGACAACTCTTCACCCACTTTGCTGCACATTGCGTTAGTGTGAAACACATCACTTCATTAAACTTTTATTTATCTGCATGAGCAGCTGCTGTGCTTGGGCAACAACTTTTACTCAAATGTCCGTGGAAACCAGAGCTGCACCAAAACAGTATTATGAAAATTTAAAATTAACACTACCAGACAGGGCATGCAAATTGAAGGAATACAGCAAGTACAGACACAAAAATGAGTTGTTATACAGATCAAATCCACCTAAATATAAAGGCGGGCAAGATGGTTACGTTTTTAAAGTAAGACCGGGGACTCAGCTCCATAGCTCGATTTCACAGACCTCTTCAGCAAACTCCAACAGGGATCCACACTGATATAGAAAACACTTTCTTGGAGAACTTCAGAACAAGCTAAAAGCTTTCTACAAGAAGAAATGCAAACTGGACTCCTTTTCTGGCCTGTGGGATTGCCCATGAATCCTCACAAGAGACGAGGTTTCAAATCTGAATTTACCCAAACAGTCAAACCTTAAGTTCTGAGTATCAAAAACAAGTTATAAGGGTTTTTTTTGCAGAGATGTTGCAGAACACAAATGTTATTTCTCCACTAACTTGCTTAGATGCTTCCACAAAGCAGCTCAGATAGACCTGGCTCTGCAAGAAGAGTTTCCCCAGCGAGTGCCTCCTGCTCCCCACACCCCCTTTTACCTTCTAGCCCCTATCTGCTGTTTATAATTCCTTTTTTGAGAGATTACATTCTTCTCATGTGGGATGGGGCCACTTGGACCTTTCACATTCCATCAGAATTTTTGAGGACCAGCCAAGTTACCACAGCTTTTCTCCTTACCAGTAATGCACAGCCTTCTTGTATGTCCTGTACTTTGAAGGTTTACTCTTCATTTTCCAGTGCGTGACTCTTCCCTCAGGCAACTGACCTTCCTCCTGCCCCCAGAGAAAGCCAACATTGCTACAGCAATGCGATGGATAACCGTGGTGGTACCCGTCTTTCAGCAGAGGAAAATATTCCCCCATGTGTAACCAGCAAAAGGTGGAACCGAGACAGAAAGTATGCAGTCTTTCATGCATCACAAGCAGTAAATAACTTTTTATTATGCTCACGGTCGAGTTTTCACTGCAGTCCTATAGACTGCATTCATCTTGATATTCCAGGCCTCCAGTGCTCTCCCTTAAATTTCCGGTAAAGTACTGCTGTTCTGGTGACTCTAGGTATTCAGCAGAATTTTCCAACTTAAAAATCTTTTATGATAGACAGGTTATGCCTGGCTACTTTATACTGCATTCAAAGGGATGTGAACAGCAGTTCATGATGCTGGAAAACATGTAATTGAATTTAGGAATAACAATAAATGCCAAGTGCTTCAAATTCAGGACATTTCTTCATGAGCCTGTATTTCCAGGGAATATACACTAACTACAGAAAAGATGAAGTTTTAGGTCTCTCATTCCACACAGAAAAATCTTTATCGATGTGTTGCATCTTTTATTCACTCTAGTGGCATGTTCTTGTTTTTTGTTTTTTTCCAAATTTTGAAAAAACTATCAATTTTCAATTAAATTTAGTGTAAGATTTTCAAATCAATAGAAAAAACTGTTTTCATGGCAGCACAGTCAGTCAAAACAATAATCAGAAGAGTGTTCTAAGAACACTATAGGAATGCCCATGGTGTGCTCACAGTTACAACGTGGCTGCATGTTAAAAGGGGAGCACATTCCTCCATTCCCTCAACGCTCACCCAGCTTATCACTGGAATCAGTTTCCAGAGGAATGTGCACAAGAGTTACCGTTTTCTACTATTTCTCACAAGACTTGGAAGAAAAGCACACTTTAGGGTGAAGGAAAAGGCTTATACATCAGTGAGGGACTCGCTGCAGAAAATGAAGGAAGGTGGCAATAACCCCTCTGGCAGTTTTGCAAGAATCCCTAATCCACCCAAATGATGTGCCAATACCAACAAAGCTTCGCACCTCTCTGGAGCTGCAGAATGAGTCCCCACAGATGGGTTTGGGTGTCAAGGAATAGTGTACCACACTGTGGGTCCCTGTTGGGACAGGCAGTGATAAAATGAAATGCACAGAGAGAATATCAAGCACAAATGCTAAGGACAGACACCTTGAAATTAAAATTTCAAAGCTTCACAGGAGCATAAACTGTTGATTCAAGGAGTTAAATAATTAATTACGTTTCCTTCCTTGTCTAATGCCACTCCAACATCCGTTTTGATGTTTCTTGCTGTGTTGCACTTAGTGATTTATCAGTCCTTAAGCATGCAAATTTAATCTGAAGATTAGGCTAAGTACTGAGGCACTCGATCTCTGTATGTCCACACTACAAAGCAGAGCTTTGCATTTATGTCCATGCTGCAGCTGACCAAGTGGGTTTGTTGCAATTTAACAGTAGTTACTAGTTTTTGTTAAACCTCATCTACTAATGCTTGTCCCTGCCATACACGGTAAACTAAAAACCTACATGGTGGTTGCAACCTGGTCTAGTGCAAGGTGTTCTGGCCCATGGTGGGGGGTGGGGAGGGGAGATGGAACTAGATGATCTTTAAGGTTCCTTCCAACCCAAACCATTCCATGATTCTATGGTGTGCTCAACACTCTTCAGAGCAGTGATAAACTCAACCCACTGAAGTCCTCTGGGAACTGAGTGGGCAAAGGGAAGGCAGGGCTACTGTGGCTCTCATTCCAAATATACTATTCCAATAATAACAAAAAAAAAAAAAAAAAAAAAAAAAAAAGCAAACAAAGGAAAATCTTCTGTCTGCCTGAATGTGGAGCAAGGTATTTTGCTTTCCTTCTCCAAGCTCTCTGCACATGCTGCTCAATGAATTCCTAAATTTAGCAGAAAAAAACCTGCAAAAAGCACACTTTTCTCCAGCAAGCAGAAACGTACTTTGGCTGAGCTTTACAATACCTCCCTCTACTGGGAAAACACTGCCTTGTTTCTCGTGCCAGTATTACTTTCTACAGCGAGAGGGAGGTACAGATTAACCCACACATACTTTAGTAATTCAGACCGGGGCCAAGCTGAGAGCAGAGATGAATGACAGCCCAGCAGGTGAAGATGCAGGTTAGCATTATAGCCAGAAATGTATTCTGTTAATCAGCAGATGATCCATGCATGAGTAGGTGTGCAAGGAAGAAAGCGTGACACAGCATGAATCAGTTTTGTCCTGCCATTTTTCCATAAGCCTCTTAAAAAAGAGTGACAAACAAGCTGGCAAACAGTTGATGCTTTAAGATGGGTACAATTACTCATATGGACCCTGTATACGATGGGGTAACATCTCAAAAAGGAAAGGGGAAAAAAAAACCACACCAAAATTATGAGGGGAGGGAGAATTTAAAGCCAATAAAATTACAGTTTAGATTGATTTTCATAGCCTAAAGCATGTGGGAAAAAAACCGCAAGCAATTCCTAACCTGCATTTCTAGATCCAGGACCTACCTTTCAGAATAACTTTTATTGTCTTGGAATTAAAAGCCTCTTCACGACAGAGACTTTGGAAGCTGGTCAGAAATACACCTTTTATATTTAAGCACTTTGGATATGATGCGTGAAGATCCTAAGACGAAAAGTCTTATCTTTAAAAAAGTTGACTTCTACTTGCACTCTACTACTGTAGATGTGTCCAGAAGGTTTACTTTATTCTATTATGATGGGAAAAATTGTCTCTAGAAATGAGAGTAAAAAGCCCCAGGTGCCAGCTGGCTTATTGGGTGGTTAGAAGTTCCCCAGTAGATACTATAAAAGACTAAAGAAATCGCCAAGTTAAAAAAAAAAAAGAAACAAAATAATAATAATAATAACAATAATATAATAATAAAAAAGACAGAAGCAGAACTAGAAAAAAGGTAGCAAATGAAGAAAACTGTCCAGAGAGCTGCTGCCCCAAATACCCCAAGAAATAACCTGCTCTGGAAGTCAGGTTTGTGTCCCAAAAGCCAGCAAGCCCTTCCAGGGGTGCAGAAACCAACTGAACCATTTCAGATGGGCAATTGCTGAGACCTGGTTTGGGTGGAGAGCTAGTGGGACATCTCAAAACAGGTCCCAGACTGACTGCCCCTTCAGTGAAGGAATGGGACTATTAGGAAATCTCCAAACATCACTCATCAGGGTTAAATAAATGCAAACAAAACTACAGCAGTCTATAAACTGCTTTCTCTGTTGACTACCAGCAATTACACTCCTGGACCCGTCTTTCTTTCCATTTCTTTTTTCTTTCCATTTCACCCATTTCTTTCCATCTTACAAATACTTTTCAAATGACTAACGCTACATTACGAGTAGAGAAACAAAAAGCTTCTCATTGAGGTTTTGTGTCCTTACAGTGAAATGAAATCCCAAGGAGAGAAGACAGTACACTGCCCTTGAGATGGAACAGATGCTGGTAACGCTGACAACACGCTCATGGCTTGAAGGCACCACCACCTCCTGGCACACAAACTAATACAACCATGAAAGCAGTAGGTGACACTACTTTACAGCTCCAAGGGCTGGTGTTTTAGAAGGACAATCCAACCCTGAGCTCCCAAGAGGGCACTAGAGCCTTGGAATGCTGCTGGTTGTATGGTGAGGGATGGTCAATTTAGCAGCCCAGAAGAAGCAATGATCCTGACGCTATGCCTGTAAACACACCATACAGACACCTCGCACAGTCTCTACTGCCTAAAAAACCAAGGCAGGGAAAACACATTACAGAGGAAAGGGGAGGAGGCAGTGAGGGCACAGAGAAAACACTTGAGACAGCACAGAAGATCAGACATACTGAAAACTCGTTCTATACTCTGACCAGCGTTTCCAAGAAAGGTAGAAAATGGTGGGTCCCTAGAGATGTTCACCTTTAAAAGCTCTTCATACCTGTAGTGTGATGATTTATTGTATATAAAAACTAATATATTCTCTAAAGCAAAATATAGAAAGTAGATCAGGTGTCTACAAAAAAGGAAGCTGAATACATGTAAAAACACCTAAAAGTCACACACAAGGTGCAATTTTTAGCAACTCAAAAAAATCTTAATTTTTAAGTATATACATTTTGGTTTCAAAATTATTAAAACTTGTAATTCATATCCAGCAGAAAAATCCATACTGAGAAAAAAACCCACAGTGCAAAAGAAATGAAATCATTCAGGATGATGTAAAATGGAAAAGCCATCCCCCCCGCCTCCCAATGCTGTAAAAATTACTTTGGGATTTAGCATGAAACATAAAAACATGATCTCATATGGATTTTTCATAATACTTTAAAGCACATGAAAAACATATTTAAGATTCTTAAATTAGAGCAAAAGCCTTAAACCAAAAATGCACAGCTGCCCTACCGTAAAAGCTCTGCTTCGCTGGAAAAGTTACTGACTTCTGACAGAATCGATACAATTTTGGTAATTTCTGTAAGGTGGGACCAATCTATTCCTTCCACTGGAATCACAGTTTTGGGTTCAATTACTCTGTCGCAGTGTCCTCTTCCTCAACCAGCAGAAAACCCGTCAGCAATGGTGTATCTTCAAACTGACCACGAGTCCCCTGTTCTGGGTGGGGACAAAATAGTGTTCCCAAAAACACTCCCATGGAGCAAAGGATAAAAATCTCCTGGGAATACCAGAATACCTCTGTGCATTTCCAGAACAACAAAGGACACTGCTAAAAGCTCTGTTACCATGCTGCTTGCTGTTAGTAGTAATAAAATCCAGCAAGTAAAACTATTATTCGTCCTCTTCCTAACTCTGTTTTATCACCATTCCCATGCATGGCTCCCGCTCCCAAGAATTTCCCTGTGAATGACTAAAAGCCCATACAATTTGTCACCACGCTGTTGGCTCAGAAGGCAGCACAATGTGCACTCCAGCAGATGGCTCAGCCAGACCCTCAGCCCCAGTGACCAGGTGGACACTTACGGTCAGCCTGTAGCCTTGCTGGCAGCACGTTCACAATGAGCAGCCTTTCCCATATAAAGTGTTACATCAAATGCCCACTGTTTGCAGTTTGCATGCTTTCCCTGTGGTTATTACTGGTAGTTGCGATAAAATTAAAAAAAAAAAAAATTAAGTGACTCAGTAAACCACTTCCTTATTTGACCCCATAAAAACTTGATGGGTAAAGAAGAGAATAAATCTATGAAAATTCACAGTTCGGCTCTGCAAAATGTGTCACACCAATTTTTCATTTCAAAGCCATCAAGGACAGAGAAGGAAGCAAACCTTCCACCTCATAGGAAAGGCTTTAGTTTTAGTTATACCACTGGTGTATGGTACAGAAGTACAAAATCTGGAGAACAGCAGGACAGCATTCCAGGTCCCTGTATGGGAAGAGCGACCCCTTGAATCACTGATGAGCAGCAAAGAGTCAAGCAGGCCCACTCCAACCCATCACAAGGATCTCTGTCAGTGCCATGTGGAGTGGGAAGAACCCATCTCCCCCGCTTCCCACCTGCTGAGAAAGAGGAATACCGTCTGATTCTTTCCTGAGATGAAGGCAGACAGTGTCACACACTGTAAGACTACTGCCAGCTCTGACAACCTCAGCACAAGAGGAAGGACTAAGAAGGACAAAAGAAGGACTAAGTGAGGACAAAAAATAACCATCTCGCACAGCAGGTTACGGTGGTCAACCTGCCCAGAAAAACAAGAGTTGTGCTGTGTCTCTCTTGTATGGACAGACACTCAAATTCAGTTTTCCTAAATCAATCTCAATCTCTGGCACACCTCAAAGGCCTCACGCAATCCTTTGCAGGTTAAAGCAGGAATACCCTTAAAATCAACAGTGTTTCCCCGCCACTTGCTACACAGATCTGTAACAAGTGGAGCCTGAAACCTTGCTCACCATCAGTGACAGAGAAATGAAGCCACAACCTGATCTCTGCAGGGGGACACACAGGACGTGCTGCAGGCAGAACTCGTCCCAGCTCTGTTTGTACACCAGTACAGCTTCAGGCTTCAGTCCCCTGACTGCCAGTGTGCCCTCCCGAATGGTCAAGCAGGAAAGTTTCCTTACCACCTGCTTTCACAAAATAATGCTACGCCAGACCAACCGAGCCTCATTTTGCTTTTCCTTCATCATGTCTCTACATCCTGTTTCTTGCTCCTATTTCTGTCTTCAGGCCACTTAACATTATCGCTAACTTTTTTCTGTGGGCAAATTAACAATGTAAGTTATCTTTCCAAGCTGCTGTTTCCCATACTGCCACATAGTGCTTCCTCATTTGAACTTCTTATCTCTTCCTGCAAAGACTCTTCAAGTACAAAAGCAGCAGTAAAGTTTCATTAAACTTATCACTGGACAGTTACTCTCCCAGGAGAAAGAATGCACTACAGCTGTGTCTCTCACAATAATGTGGCAAACGTCAAGGTAAGAGCATTTTGTCCTTGAGGATGAAGAAAATCACAACAAACCAGTTGTACAGAATGAGAGGCCTTGGTTGCTACTGCAATTCATGTTATTTAATGTGTTGCTCATAAGCCAGCAGTTCCGCTTTTATAGGAAGGCAAGGACAATTTGTTGATTCATGATAACTGTAAAAGCTGCAACACTTCATGGTTAATGTGAATAAGTATCCGTTAAAAGGGAGATAGGAAAACAAGCATTATCTCTTCAATTAATGTTTTAAAGCATGTTTGAGCAATTCATTAACCAGTTCGTCTGGCTAAACCATGTTTTTCAGTTTTGTTCACTCACAAAAGTTGGCTCTCTTTTATCACGAACTTGTTTTCCTAAACAGCCGTGCTTAGAGAAAACTTGTGAACAAAATAATGGCCAGTGAGAGCAGAACAAGACCAGCCCCAGAGAGACTATGCTCACAGGCACTGACAGATCATTGCGGTCTGCGGTTGCCCCATCAGGCCTTATGGGAAGTGCAGGGCAGTCACACAGACAGCTCTAGACAAAGTCACGCGGCTCAGCCAAGCCCATCAGCTGCTCCTGGCACCAGGGCTTCCTGCGAAAGGGGTCAGCAGATGTGGCTCTGCAGTGATCATGAAGCTCCTAAGATAACAGAGAGGGGGCTGGACCTGCACTAGGCATGGAACTAGACCAAAAAGTTCGTCTACAAGCAAAAGTTAGCTACAGAAGGGAACTACTGGTTCATACCTATGTTTCCACAGATGCAGAGTATTTTTCTTTGCTCCTCTAGCAGACCAACATGAACTAGAACTGCAGAACACAGGTAGACACAAATCCCCAGAGCTGCTCAAAATGCTCAATACTGCAGCTTCTGGACAAGTCAGTGTCCTCTCTGCTTCAGGCAATAAGGGCAACCCTCTGCAAGGAGACCTCTGAGGTGCCTGCACTGCCAAAAGCTGGTGGAGAAGCCAGACAGTCACACCCTGCAGCTGTCTGCCTCGTCACCCCCTGAAATCACCGTTTCTGGGGCAAAACAAGCAGAAGGAAATACATACTCATGCCTCAGCTGTTCCAGTTTGCCAAGGGTGTATACAAGAGACGGCTGAACTGACCTAGGAGCTCACCGCCAAGTTCCTTTTTTCTCCTTCTGACGCTCTTCCTTCCCCCTCCCCATACACTCCTTCCTCCCTCACCTTCACCCCAGCTGCAAGGAGCTTTAGCCGACGTCTTCCTCTCTGAAAAGCCCTCTCCCAGGCACCAAACTAGAAGACTGCGTTTGGCGTGGGGGGTGGGTTAGTGAATGCAGCTGCTGTAGGGCAAAGGACCAGTGGGTGCCATACACAGCACAAGGGAGGAAGATGCAGGAAGCATCCCTCCAGCTCAGCAGAAGTGAGCTGTT
The DNA here is from genome assembly GCA_013397915.1 of Daphoenositta chrysoptera. Taxonomy (NCBI): domain Eukaryota; kingdom Metazoa; phylum Chordata; class Aves; order Passeriformes; genus Daphoenositta; species Daphoenositta chrysoptera. Next base: position 576,430 of record VZRO01002590.1, read on the forward strand.
CCCTCAGCGTGGTCATCCTCAATCAGCTGTGGATGCCCCATCCCTGGAAGCGTTCAAGGCCAGATTGGATGGGGCTCTGAGCAACCTGGTCTAGTGGAAGGTGTCTCTGCCCATGGCAGGGGCGATGGAACTAGATGATCTTCAAGGTCCCTTGCAACCCAAAACACTCCGTGATCCCGCACATTGGCACAGGGCACGTCCCCCGGCATACACGGCGTAAGCCCGCGGGCTGCGGAGGCGGGAGGGCAGCGGGGCCGCGGGTGCACTGTAACGGAGGGGATGTTTGTGAAAACTGTATTTACAGCTGTGTTTGTATCCCTGCCCGACACCAGGGGACGGAGCCCCCGGCTGCAGCNAACAGCCAAGCCTGCTCAAAAAACGGGGAAAAAGCCCCAAACGCCCCGGGGGTTCCCTTTGCAGTCCTTCCCGTCAGTGCCATCACAGCTGCTGTTCAAAGCAGACCCCAGGCCACCAAATGCTAACAGCAAATCGACGTAAATCAGAGCTGGACCTCCAAGCCAGACTGACTCAAGTTCAGGTAAAAAGTCACAGTTGCAGCCCTTCAAATAAGAATTTTTTCACTACGACGGTGGTGAAACGCTGGAACAAGTTGCCCATAGCGTTGGTAGATGCCCCACCTCTGGAAATATTCAAGGTCAGGATGGGGCTCTGAGCAACCCGATGGAATTGAAAATGTCCCTGCTCATTGCAGGGACACTGGACTAGAGGGCTTCTAAAGGTCCCCTCCACCCCAAATTCTATGATTCTATGAAACGGCACCAATAAAAAGAATCTGCTCTCAACTGATGAGAGGACAGCCAGCCATTTGTCTTCTCTTGAACTCACTGATGTCTATGTAACCTAAGTCAAAGTAATAAGGAGCTCATATAGCTTGAGTTAAAAGATATCTATGTAACCTTAATATCAATATACCCTGTAACCTGAAACAATAGCCTCTTCTAGTTTTTACTTATGTAACCTAAATCATGACTTTTGATACTCATATATATCTAATATGAATAACTTTTTATACAATGTAATGGCTAGTATATAGTTAACTAGTTGCTTAAATGCTGAATAGACAAAAAGAGAGGAAAAGATTTACCAGGTGTGTAGCTTCAGAGATAGATAAGAGCAGTACTAATGAGAAGTTGGCAAATGCAGAGCCAATTAGCCACAAAACAAAGAATTTAGACCGGTTAAGACCGGAGAGACTGAGGAGCACCATAACTACGCATGCTCCAAAGCCAAAGTTGAAAATTTCAAGTGCAAAGAAGACTTTGGAAGCCTTCATCAAAGACCCGCGAAGACCCCCGAATTAGGGGAGCGCAGGCGCAGTGAGAAGAAATTACCTAATAACCATGAGATCATGTTATGTAAATTATTTCCAGCGCGTATGTGATGATGCTGTGATGACATAGGCACATTAAGCATAATTTACTGTATAAATTTACCACTGCACTTGACAAAGGCGGGTGAGCTAGGAGGACAAATCCCCCTCATCACCAGCGCTGAAATAAACAAATACCTGCTCTGTAGACATCAGTCTATGGGGATTTATTTCCAGCCTATCTTTCGGGCATCACCACTGCAGTATTTAAGCACAACTTTTTCAAAAGTGCTACTGCTACACCTGAGACAGGCCTGGAGCAATGCCCTAGGATGAACCACACTGCTCAGTTGAGGGCCCCTCACTAGGAAGTGATGGGAAACACCAGCTCCACCACTAGGCCTGCTCTCCTTGCCAAATGTCCTCTCCTGGGCCCAGTGGCAGTGGCAGAGCTGACTGGAGCAGGAGCAGACAGCAGGGACCCAAGTGCCAGCCACAAGCAGATGGTACACCTGGCACTGAAGGACTGGAGTTGCAGCAGCTGATCAGAGGAAGTATTCGATGCTGTCAAAAGCTTCCTCTCCTCTAAAATGCTTATGAGTAACAGGAGAAAGGCTTGACCTTTCCACAAGAGTACTGCTGTTAAGAAGTGAAAGTGGCATTTCTCTTGTTTAGCAGTTAAACAGTGGAATTTGTTCCAAAACCAATAAACACTACTTGCTGGTTACTTTGCAAATTCCGAACACATTAACGTTCATCTACTTTAAGTCTGACGGTCCTGGTCCCTGCTGTAATTTCATCTGTAGAGTCCAAAACCACATCTGACCAGATCCTAACTCCAGGATCCCCACAGCCAGACCAGGAAGACAACATCCCTGCCATTCTGCCCAGCCTCCTCCTCTGCAGTGCCCGTGACAGGGGAAGACAAACAGGATGGCTACATAATGCCCAGCACAACTGGATGGTTCCTTGCAGCTGCATCCTGATGTGTAGGGAGATGCACACACACCCTGTTGCACAGACAGCACAGCCATGGGCACCTCTCATGCCAAACTGACACAGTCATCAAAGGTATGTCAGGGCATGAGTCCCATTTCAGGATCTCTGACTTCAACTACCTACATATCGCTGTACCTGTCTCATTTCTGACACAAGAGCACACTGGAGGAGGAAATGCTGCTTGGGATAAAAAAGTGATTTTAATTCCTGGGTAGGGCTATCATACCCTTCTATTTCACTTACTGAGACTGCAGATGCACTTAGATACCATCAAGAGAGATTTGCCATCTATGGATACAACTCTGTTCCTAGATTTCAGTAAAGAAGCAGGCACCAGCCAGTGGCTGCTGCACGCTATCCAATCTTCTTCAAGTGCTTTGTTGCTTTAACAAGGCCTCTCTGTTATCCTCCTCTGGCAGGACAACAACTCTCAGGCTTATTCAGTAATGAATACACAGTCTCTTCAAAATAATCTAGGTCAACCTTTCTCTATATTTAATGCACAGCATTTCCAAAATAAGATCAATTTCTCTCTCCAGGCACATCATAAGACATGATAAGCCTTTTTAATAGTCCTCCAAATGGCCCAGCCCATGGTCATTTGAATTCTCCTTTGTGAGCACAACTCTGCATTTCTCTTCACGAAATTTCAACTTCTTGATTGTGGAGCCTCTCTTCAGAGTGCCAAGATAATTTTTAAATCATTTCCTGTATCCCTAAAAGCTTCTTCAAGTCAAGGACATCCACAAACTTTGTAAGCCAACTTTCAGCTGCAGCATCCAGGTCACTGATCAAGTTACTAAATTCAAGTGGCAAAGGAGAGAATTCCTGCAAGGTGTGGTCAGACAGGTTCTGTTTAGGGGCGTCCTGTTGGTGGCTCTGTGTCAAAATATTAATTCCTGTCCAAATGCTTCTTTTCACACAGCTGCACACCTCCCTCCTGGCAATTTCACCTAGAGTGTTATTTCCAAACTGCAATGTGCTTCACTTGAAAAGAAGCACTGAGTCCAAACTAATATGCCTTGCAAGGGGATGATGAAGGAAGCTCCTCTGGTGTCAGCAGCACTTATGTGAATGGTCTGCGACAACAAGAGTGGCAAGAGTGGACAAGGGGATACACAGAAGAGAATTTGCAAGGCTTGTGCTCCAACAAAGTCAATCACTGTTACTCTAATTCTAAAGCCTCTTTCTCTTGTTTGCTTATGAAATTTTGTGCAAGACGGCATCAGCAGATACACCTCATTTATTTTCTCCTTTATGTTTATAAGGCATGCTCATCTGCCAGATCTGGAAAATTGGCTGCTTTGAAACAATCTGTTCTTGGAAATACATGTGGCTCTTTTGATGTTGTTTTATTCAGTAAGTGCTTATATATTGGCTGTTAGTTGCACTCCTGACTTGCTAGGGTTCAAAATTAGGCTGACTGAGCTTTAATTCCCCAGCAGCTTATTTTTGCCACCATTTTCAAATATAAATACTGTGGTCAATCATCTGGATGTCTTCTGGGGCCTCTTACACGAGCTCTGAAAAAGCATCCCTAATAGGCCTAACAGCAGTCTCTGAATCATCCAGTACTACTGCTGGCACAATGTGCATAGTATTAAGCCAAAATATTAGAGAAATTGTATCACGCTATGTTTGACATTAATGTTACGAAAAGCATTCTTCCTCATCATTACTAATGCATATTATTATCTTTAAGAATTAAAAAGGAACAGTGACAGCCAAGGGAAAATAAACAACATGCAACCAGGAAGGTTATGCCTGTGGAATGGTAGAAAAGGACCAAAAAGACAAATCTCTTGTAAGAAATTCATTACACATTTCAGCCTGAATCTGGCTCCATTCACCTCCAGGGTTCAACTAATGTTCTCCCTTTTCCCTGGGGTTATGTGAAAGAGGAAATGAGAGAACGCCCAATCCACCCTTGTTACAGCGCTCCAGCCCTTTGAACAGCACTCAGCAGTCACACTAACACCATCGGTAGCTGCTTTCCTCCCAAACTCGCTGGCAGGGACCCAAGGATCTCCCTCCCAGGCGTGCTGCCACCAACCCGGGGCCAGCTGGCCGCCAATGACTGCCCCGCTTCCCTTCTGTTGCACCTCCCTTTTGCTACTCACTGTTTCACCCATTAGGAGTCAGGAATATCAACTCCTTTTCCCCTCTCCTCCCAGGGATACCAAGTAACTTGTGTGTCTCACCAGGGCACTGCAAGGGCTTGGCCCCACTCCCCAGCCTTCACAAAATGCAGGCAGTGGCTTGGCTTGTGAAGGAAGCCCCTGCATCCACAGCCCCAGCCGGACATGAACTTCATCCTTGAATCTCAGGATTCTCTGGATGAAGGATCAGCCAAGGTAATGCCTGTCTGGACTTGCCCACCCGGCCAGGGCTGGACCACAGGGCAGAAGAGAGAGTTGGGGCATAAATGCCTGCCCCAACCTGAGAGAAAATGCACTGCAAAGACTCCATTTCATTCAAGAGCAGTTTGCTCAATCCTCAGACTAAGAAGCTGCACAGAATTATGTTACCTGTGGCAATCCTCCACGCAGCTATGAACTTCTGGATTACTGATCAAATGTAACACTAAAAAAAGTTCATAAAGAAGTTTTACATTTAAGAACACTATTAGAGAAGTACATTTAGGCATCAGCAGAGTCAAAACCAAGTTATTACATACCAGACCAGTGAAGATGAGCTCAGCGAAACAACTTAATTGTTTGGAGGGCAAAATACAGTGAGTCACCTTTTAAAATTTCAAGTGTTCTCAGTACAATCTCTCACAAGACTCCAAAGTACTTTATAGAGTCAGAAAGAGTCTGCAGGCTCTCCAACTCAAAAACCCCACCTATGAGTAAGTGTTTTGACTATTGGACTTTCTGCACCTTATTAGCTGGGTCCTCACTTTGAATAAATCTGTGTGCCAACATGAAACTGCCTTCATGTTTTTTTATTACATACTGGTTGGCCTATTTGCATATTGCTCAAGAAACAGATATTATTACCACATATGTGTGGAACCGACAACTTCAGTGCTCATTATTTGCTCTCCCACCTCACCCACCATGCTGCTCTCCTCTCCTGCCCTTCTTCCACCCTGTTTTGGGAGACAGAGAAAATGAACAGAGCAAAGACTTGTACAAGAATTAATCTACTCCAAGTAGAAGGATTTTATAAGCAATTAGAAATGTGTGCAACATTTCTTTCTCAAGGTCATAATAGCCTGAAGTACTTTTATTCACAGGCAGCCCTTCCTAGTCCACATGTCTGTCTTCTGTATCAGTGCAGTAAATCTCAAGAACTACTCCACCCCTTCAGGTCAAGAGCAGAGGGAGTCATGGATCTGCAGAAACCACCCTCGTATATCATCCAGTTCCCCGTCTGTCACCCAGAGGGATTGTCAGTCCCTGCACACCCTCCCCTCCTTCCTCAGCTCTCTCCTCTTCCCTCACCAAGTGGCTTATCCAGGGACTTTCCGTATGGGTGCTTTTCCAGCAGCACAGCAGGAAGGTATAGCATTGTGTGCAGCAACACAGACACACAAGTGTGTGCTCCCTGTTGTAAGAAGCAAAAAGATACTGTTCAGAAGATAAAACCAAAACAACTTACCTCTAATCATTCACCATAAAAATTCTGTCTTTGACCTTACAAACATAAACTTCGGCATAACTACTGCCAGTAACTGTGAAGAATGCCAGTTTGTAAGAAGTCAGTGCACATAGTGCACATATTTTAAAGCTGTTGCTATTAATTCTGCTTTATGTGACAGTAGCTATGCAATAACCTTCCAAGCTGACACCAGCATTTTATTCTTTTTTTTTTTCCCCTGAAAAATAGGGACACTTTACAGCAAAGCAGGGAAGTCTTATCTGGAGGACAAACTCAGACCACATGGAATCTAGAGATACACTCTAGCAGGAAGGCTGCTTAGTTAAAAATAAAGAGAAAAAAAATGGAGCAGTTTAACTTGCGCAAAAGGGAAGGATCTCAGGGCTCTCAAGCAAAGCCCTCATTAGCAGCACACTCCCACCTCAGCTTTGGATTTGCAGCCCGTTTGCTGGCTGGGCTGAGGGTCTCTGGCATTTAAGAGCTGGATCTGGAAGCGCTGGCTGGGGACACAGCTAGACAGAGGATGTCCATCTGTCTGTCTGTCTCACTTCTTTACCTGAGTTTCTTACACGAGGCAGTTTGAAGAGGGGGAATCGCTTCCCTTGCACCAGTGGCCCAACTGGGTGCTCCTGCGGTGGCCATTAGCACGAAATCGTGTTCATAACTCCACGTGGGATGAGGTTGTGGGTTCACCTGAAGATTGCTCGTCTGTTGTGGGGAGCAAGATCCCGCTCCTGCAGCCCACCAGAGGCCATGCTTCAAAGCACCTTGGCAGGCTCCTGCATTTTCATTTTTGGAGAGGGCAGGGAAGCATTTCTCTAAGAGAAAAGGAGCGGCAGGACGGAAGGAATCCAGGCCCGGAGGCACAGTGGGGTGGATCAGTGGGAACACGGCTCGAATCACCTCACCTCCCCATCTGCTGCACCGTGCCAGCCCTGACAATTTTGGCACCGCACTTGCTACCCCTTGGCCTCAGTCACCCCACTGGCTGGCTGCACCCCTTCCCCTTTCCTTCCCTTCTCCGTCCTTGGTAAATGGAGCATTTCACTTTAGGAGAAGAAAGCAGCTCTTTTGGCTGCACTGGGAAACCAGCCAGCTCCCATTCAAATCAAAGGGAAGGGATCACGTGGATGCATTTCAATTAACTGCTCTGGCAGGCAGGCTGCAAGCAGGCTTCCCTTTCAGCCAGACCCCTTCATTTATGTCCTCTGTTGGGGAGGTGGTGGTGTATTCAGCCAAATTACCTGGGGGATTCATCTCCTTACACAGTGTCTGAAAGGAGGCTGTATTTGCAGAGGGCTAAATTTAGCAGGACCATAATCTGGTGGCAAATAGGCGGAAAAAAAGAAAATTGATTGTCCATCTACTAGCGCTGTGGTCTCCAAATTATTTTGATTGTATACTTCTACCAGTAAAAAAAAAAATTAAGCTCGTATCCCCAATACATGTACATTTATTTATTTATATATAAATTATGTGCATATAGTTCCAGCATCACACAAGGAGACTGCAGGGGTTGAAGAGCTGGTTACAGCAAATGTCATCTGCTCACTGGTATTGGCCCATCACACGGGCTCTTATGCCAGTACCACCATCAAATACTCCAGGACAACTTTCAGGTGGCATCAATCTCAGGAAGGAAAAAGAAAACAAAAAGAAACATAGCCAAAAGAAAAACAGCACAAGGCTTCTTGGGAGCAAGAGTGTGTGGTATTTCTCAAGAATTTTTTTCCATTGAAAGTAATTTTTTAGAGCCTCTGTGGACGCACACCCTTCATGAAAGAATGCGAGGAAGGAGCATTCACAGAGATTCTAAAGGCAACCGAAATATGGGTCACATATGCGTTATGCATATAAACAATCACGTTCAAATAAATAATTACTATCATGGTTTGCCCTTAACAAGCAGTTAAAAACAGAGGTCTGAAGTCAGTACTAACTTGCAGTGAATTTTTGGCACGTCATTCATGCTTCCTCTGACAACAGACATTCCCATCCCGATTTTTATTTACTTTTAACTGCTATAAAAATAGCAAGTCATCAAGTAATGAAGCAGATCAAATACTCAGCATATAAATAAGTAAAAAGATCAACATCAGGTGTGAGGTAAGGTACAGGTCATTTTTATTTGTGTAGAAAATAGGGCAAACTTAGAAGAACAAGAGTAGTAACACAACTAGTATTATAATTATATGCTTATTTTCTCCCTTAACTAATTCCCTTATGGTAAGTTACATGCTTATATCAATGATAGCAATAGATAAGGAAAATAGAAGTCCTAGACAGACATGTGCTTTAACTTGGAACTTCCACAGACACTCAAAACTTACAAACTCGTTTGAAAATAGTGCTGCCATATAGCTCAAAAAAGCCTGATGCACATCTTTCAGAATAACCTTCATCACCCTAATTTGAGCATAAGACTTAGCAGAAGAAACCAAAATCCCCAGATGCTGTGTCTGACAAAAAGTAAAAGTGAATTCTGTGTACCAGACATTCCAAAAGGAAGAAGTTACTTGCAAAACTGACTTTCCTGCTTTCTAAGTAACAGAGATCGGCAAGGATGTCAAACTATTTTGAACAACACAGCCTGTAAGAGAATTCATTGAGGACAGCAAAAAGTGCCACCCTAAACCATCTTTATTTTACTACTGTTTTTATATCATGGTAATACCAGTAACATACCATTACTAATCTGGATGCATGAACAGAGTACCAAATGATGTTTTAAGAAGCTACTTTGCTTGTCTCTCGAACCCCTTTTTTGGTAGTTCTCATCTGCTACAGAAAAACAAGGCATCAGTCCAATGTAAAGAATAAGCCTGAGGGGGAAAAAAGAAGTCTTTGAATATTACTCAAAAAAATCCACTAATTCTTTTGACAGAAAGACAAAGAAGAAGAAAATCATTTTCATCTGAATGCACACATGGAAAAACAATTTGGTTCCCTTCAGATTCAGGGGGGAAAAATGCAGAGGCAGTTTTAATTTAAAAAAGAACAAAACAGCCCAAGAAAACCATACTGAGCAGCCAGGAGCTCAGCCATAGGAGTCCAGCTCCTTGCATCCCCACAGCATCTCCCGTGTGCCCTGCTCCCTGCCTCACCCTGGGTTCCACCCCATCACTGCCATGCTGTGGAATGTGAGCAGGGACAATCGGCAGCAAAGCAGAGGCTTTTTGTCATTCTTAGTTCCCCCATGACTGTGAACATGAAACCCAGGGATAGTCGGCCAGACTGTGGCTAAAGAGACCCACTACTTAATGTCGGTGTCTGCACAACTAGAGATTTAAAACACAAGAAGTTTAGCCTCAACATGACAAAGAACCTCTTTACATTGAGGGTGGCGGAGCACTGGAACAGGCTGACCAAGGAGGTTGTGGAATCTGCCTCTCAGGAGACATTCAAAACCCACCCGGACACATTCCTGTGTCACCTGCTCTAGGTGACACTGCCTTGGTAGGGGGCTTGGACAAAATGATCTCCAGAGGTCCTGTCCAACCCTAACAATGCCGTGATTCTGTGATTTATGGGACACATTTATTACTAATTTTTGATTAAGCAGGAGCCTCAAAATATAAGGGGCAGTTACAGAAATGTGAAAAGACACCACCCATGCTAACTGCTTAAAATGAAACAAAAAGAGAAAACCAACAACAAAAAAAAGGGTGAAAACAAGAATTTAGTAAAAGATGTGATGTTAGGTATGAACTCTAATTTCAAATCTTATCTTTCAGGTTGGGTCTCTGGTTGTTCTTCTGAGCCACTTCAAGTTGCTTGAGACTTCTTGCAGTCATTGCAGATGAAGCAATTCAGATGGGATTTGCAGGGAATCTTCTTCCCACCGCAGGAAGTGGAGACAAAGGCAGCAACAGGCAGACACAGTTTGGGTAGAAAAAGCTGATGCAGTAAGAGAGGACTTCAGATGATGGATGGTGGGAGGGAGGGGAAGGCAATTACCAGCCACAGCCCATAATGGGAAACAATGAAGTTTCATCCTGTAAAGTCCAACATCCCACAAAGTCCCAATATGTTCCAGATTTATTAGTGGTTAAGAATAGATGCTTGTAAAGAAAGCACGGGAATTCCAGTAAATGAATCCAAGACAGTAATAAAGCCAGAGAAGATGATATATACCAGTATTATATGAAATACAATATGTGAAATGAAAGTGAGACTCAGGGGAGTACCTTCCAAAAAAATGGTTGAGGAAATGTTTCTGAACTTCTGCTGACATGAATGCGAACAGCTTCAGATGCTCAGTGGTTTCCAAAATAGAACTTGCAACCCAGTGCCTTCTCTTCCTGGGTTCATTACAGAAAACCACCTTTATAATTATCCAGATTTAAATAATCCTGAACTATCCTGTACCTCAAAGTGCCTCAAAATTCCTTTAAATTTGTTTTTTCCATGTCCATGACTTTTAGCCTATAAATGTCAAAAAGATATTAAAAATAAAGTTAAAAATTAAATCAGTCCTCAGCTTTAATCACCAGTGCCAGGAATCATGGAACAGCAACTATCTACTGAAAGAGGCAAAAGGGAAGAAAGAGAAATGAAGATAAAATTTCCTTGTGGTCAGAACAGCCACAGGATTTCCCGCTGAATTCCTTTCAGCTGTGGAGATCTTAATAAATATGTTATTTGTATGTGGATAAAACAGAATAGAAATGCATGGTTTTATTAAATTTTAAAGAATTAAGATAGGCCAACCACGCCAAATAGCACATGCCTACCCAAAGGGAGGGATGAATGTTACTGGGGGGACTGTGCTATGCTGCTGTCACCTTCCAAACAGGAGCTGGAGGAGAACACCCTGCTTTTGGGATCAGAGCAACAGCCTCTACTCAGGGACGAGGCTGCTTTATCTTCACGCCAATCATTCATGTATGCTTAGACTACTTCCCAAGGAAGGGAACCTTCCCAAACACAGCATATTCAGTCCAATCAACTTGTAACTGAGAGTACAAAACCAAAGAATTTGTAAATCAGACACCACTAAGGAACAACAGGGCTGTTTTACCCCCATAAGGTAGGAGATGAAATGCCAGTTCAAGAGTACCTCACTGCTGATGCTCTTAAGAGCAACATGTTTGAGAAAGCAAAAGTTTCCTTTGTTTTGTTTGCTGTTTGTGTTTGCTTTTAAGCTTTCTTTTTCCCAAACAAACAACAATAAAATCTGTATACCATTCCTGGCTTGCTCTCTGACCTTCAGCAAGGTGCCATCTCCTTGATATCACAGTTCAGAGACACAGTTTACACACAGCCCATATCACAGCTTCTTAGGTGGGGTCAAACATGCTGCAGCAGCATGATGCTGAGTACTAATCCACTAGAAACTTTCTTACCCTGACCAGGTATTTTTTTTAAAATTATAGCAGGTGACCTGTCCTGCCATAAAACCTACCACCATGAAGTTACCTTTAATCTTCCAACAGCTGGCATAAATTCTGTGCTGTGTGCTCTGCCCAATTAAATACAGACATCATTTGTGCCTGTGTCTGACCATGTTTGTCCCACCCTGACATGTTTGTCCCACTTACGTGAGTGTAAGCCCAGCCCTAAGCTGCACTTAAACTTACCAGTGTGCCCCTGAAAACCACCAACATTTCTATCTTTCAGAAAGTGGGATAGGAATGAGAGTTCCTTATAGCCCAAATGAAATCTGTTAACTGGAATAAAATATATCTAAAAATGCTAGTCCCTTCAAAAATCCCATTGCAGCAGAGTTATCCTTCTCATTTTATTGGCTTTTAGCAGTCATTGTAATTAAAGCACTCCCTCTCCCACCCCCTCGACTTTTGGGATGCTACAATGGGAATGCTGCAGTGTGAAAGCAGAGGCAGTCCAATCATCTGTTTAATATCCCATTTATTCTTGCTGTCAAGGGCAGCAAATCTGTTATAACTAACACTGCCTTGCAACTATCGTCTTCAGAAACTGGCTTTTCCACAAGTGTTTATAAAGGAGATAATAATAGGTAGCTCTGAGCAGCCCAACTGAGTGCTCAGCATACAGCAGAAATCACCAGCATAAATTAATTAGGAGTGCAAACACAATACAACACTCACAGAGATTATAATTTCAGCAACTTAATGGATAAATCACTACAGTTGTCCAAAATCAAATCTAGTTCATAGGGAAGAGGGGGATGATACCAAATTAATAGAAATACTGTTTTTACCATTAAACCCCAATGTGCTGTTCTTAATGTCATTGAAAAGTACTGGTATAATGCCAAGTAAAGCAAGAAACATTGTGCAAGTGGTGTAAATTCTTAGAAACCACCTTAGAAACCGCAGTGACTTAGATATTGTAAGTGTTATATTCACCTTCCTTCTTTAACCTCTTCAGTACTGAACTGCCGGGCCACAGGCGATTCAGAGTCCCACAGCTTGTGGGATGCATCGTAAGTTATTAAAATCCTCTTAACCAAGCTGATGTATAAATGTCAACTTCCCAGCTGCCCTTTTATTCGTGTGTATCATTCACTAACCACTGTTACAAGGCACAGCACTTCTCCCCTGCTCTCTCTCTCTTTCTCTTTTTCGTGTTCTCACTTTGTCAAAATTTAACTGCAGAACACCACCAGCCTGGGACGGGACCCACATATACCCAAGAGATCCCCTGACCTCACCTCTGCCAGAGGCAGAGCCTGGTTCTCAGGCAGGTCACCAGGAGCCCCACATCCCACAGTTCCACAGACACCAACCCCACTTCAATCCCTACCCACTTGCAGCAGTAAATCCACTGCCAACCCAGAGCTCAGCTCCCTTTCATGAACACAACTCACTTGATGTAAAATTCACACCCCAGAGGGGTGTGACTGAGGACTCACAAAAGGTCCTGTGAACAGGAACCTCCTTCTTGCTTACCCATCCATAACCACTTTGTTTGCACCAAAGAACAACATTCAGGCCACCACCAAATGGCTACTGGGCTAAAAATGTAAATTAAATTATACCAGTTAGCAGTACACTGGTTTAATACACAACTTCTTAATACTCCACTGCATAAGACTGAAACCAAACTGTCATTTGGGCTCTGACCCTATGAGCAGCAGACCTGCGGTGACATGACTCGCTCTGCTTTTCTGACTTTTGTTTTCTTTCACACATTTACATTTGCATGGCCATTTGCCAAACTATACGAACACAATTACAGCAAAAAAAAAAAAATAGACATTGCAGAGATCTGTTGAAAAACACTGTAAGTAAAACTATAGGGTCATATATGTATATAGTACAATTATCGTTTTTTAATTAAATTCAGGTCTTTTGTATGAAAAAAAATGCTGAACTAGCCTTAGTCACTATTTATGAAAACAAGATACAAAGTATACAAAATATACTTTGCTAGGTATCAAATCAACTGTATGACAACTGAAAGCATTATCTATAGGCATAGGGATGTGACACTGGCCAGGCATGCTGGACCCATCTGTCTCACAACCAGCTGCTACTCTTTAAAGATGAGAAAACCGAGATTAGGAAAACATCCTTCTCTTATGAGGCTGACCTTACTGCACCATCCATACAAACCTAATTCAGGACAGTGATGGTTTTGTCCCTATACTTCAGGCAAAGCAGCAAGGTTTCAAAGCTGACAGAACTTGTTTCCCAGTATTAGCAGGTATTTTGTCTTATTTGGCCATCGATGTTCCACTTACAGACCCTTAAGACTAAATCAAGCCCCATTAAAGAGGGCAATGGAATTTCAATTGGCTTTGAGGAGAGCTGGGAAAGACACGCTGCCTTAACTGTGTCAGTTTAACACACTAACCTCTAGAATTTGCACATTATCAGAAACATTAAACAGTGACAGATCGAACATACGGTCATTTCTTCACTCCTAACAACATGTGGAAGATAATCAAACTGGTGCAGAATTCTCCATTTATATGCATACAGTCTTAAGGAATTGTCACAAAGCTCCACTAACCTATTTCTATTGAAGTTAATGACACACCCCTGCGGATTTGCTTGTGAGTAAGGGGTCATGCAGGCGGTGACCATGCAGAGAGCTCTAGTGAAGCAGGCAGTAGCACCCTCGCCAGCTAGCTAGCACTGAGCTCAGTCTGGCTCTTCATAACTACTGAATAAGCAAACAATCCCTGACTTCAGCAGTTTCCTCTCTTCTCCCCCCATACATAAGTTATGAGTGCAATTGGTTCACAGCACAGCATCATGCCTCCGTGATGAAGAGAAAGCCACTGCTGCAATGCGGGTTGATGAAACACTGAGGACGTGTCTCCTCTGTAAAAGTGCACATTTATTAGCACAGAAAATGCATTATTTACAGAAGCAAAGAAACAGGATACACCTGAGCTATTAGGAAATCAAACATCCTAGTATGCCACGATAAGGTAATAAAAAAATGATAAGGTATGTAAGAAAAAACTCTTCTGGTGTCAAGAAAAGACAGGAGAGGCAGAATTACCACCTAGTGAGGTGACCAGGAAGGCTCCCACATCCATGATACTATGTAGACTGCCAAACACTGCCTTCTGTTTGGATGCTCCCAGGTGCTGCTACTTGTTTCCCTCAACTCCTTTGTTCCTTATATGGAGCAAATTTTGCCTGTCAGTGCATGAAGCCCACGAGGACAGATATGGCAGGAAGGTCTGTAACCTTTACCACCCATCGAGCAACCATTTGGACTCCTCCCCAGCTGAGCTGTGCCATGCCACACCCTCAGCTTCTCCTCAGCAGCATCCTATCGAGGGGCAGCCACAACTTCCCAGCATCCGGAGAAATAAGTCCAATGACCATTTGTGGAGATGACAGGCAGAACCAAAGCACCCCTTGCCACACCATCATCTGCTGAGGTTTTAAAATCTTAATTCCTGTTAGCGCATTTCTTGCTTTGGAAGAAAGACTTGAGAAAGGGCATCCTGTGTTTATATGTCTGACCAGGCAATTGCTAATAATAATTTGGAGACAACATCCTATTGCAACACCTGCTTGCACACAATGAACAGAGTTAAGGAAGAAACTATGGGAGAATCACTTTAAAAAAAAAAAAAAATCTCCATTTTCTCCAGCCACTCTTCTTACCTAAGTAGTTGTTTTAAATATTTTACGTGCCAGAGAGATGTATGTAACAAAAAAGCTTATAAAGAAAATACAGAACACAGATGCACTCAAACCTCACATGAGCCACAAACTGTGGGGGTGAACCTAGGTCCTGCTAACTGAGGATATGTGTCACGCACTTGAGTTCTTGGCTTCAAGGAAATTACAATTTAAACTCATAACTTGACCTGAGTGAACTCAGGAGTTTAACTTAAGGGCTCTGCATGAGCAGGACTGTATTGTCTTCAGAATAAATAAATTAGTCTGATTATTTTTACTCAGATACATTTCACTGACTACCAATTTCTGAAAAGCAAGTGTGTCCTTTTAAAACATTTTTAATGTTCACTTTAAGATAAGAATACTTGAAACAAATATGATCTCCTTGTCCTCCCTGATGTCTCTTCATATCATAAGGAAAAAAGCACAGGAAAAAGTTTTCAGTAAATGCAACTCTGTTAACGCCCTTGCAACACTTCCACTCGACCACCAAGTCAGGACCAAAACATGAAATATTAGATATTGACAGCACCAACGGTTTTGCCTTATTAAACTTTAAATCCACATGAACTTTATACCACAAGATCTCTGTGGTATAAAGAAAAGCATTTTTTTAAACTATGGATTTCCTTACAATTAATTCATGTAGACCCTGCCTTCCTTGCATCACCAAGACCAGCTCCAAAAACATTACTATTTAAACCATGAACACGGAGCAGATATATTTTTCTTTCCAAGTTTGATGGAAAACCTTTTGACTTGCAACTAAGACCCTGCTCATTTTGCATTTGCTTTCATGACAAAGGATTAATGATAGGGTAGAAAATCTGGACTCAGCAGCTTTTCACTATATTTCACTCCCACTGTGGCAGGGACAACTACAATATACCTGGCAATGCAAACCAAGGAAGAAGCATTACTCAACATATAAGAGAAAAATCCTCTGCTTGACATTTGTACCATCAACACCCTTCTTTCCCACACATGTTGGACACTAGAAGACAGCTTTCAGTGGTGCAGTTCCTCCTCTGGGAGAACAGAGCACTTCTCCCTGCAGAAGACCTCCCACCCCACATTACCACCTCCTCGGGCACCCCAGTGATGGCTGTGGTGGCTACGACTGCTCTGCTGGGCACACAGTGACTGAGACCCCGGCATCTGCCCCACCCCATCCCTTCTGTGAACCCTGGCACTTGTTTTTGTACATGCATGGAAGTAACACTGCTGCACTTTTTTAACTGTGTGCTATTAGACTTAACAGAAAATCCATCATTGAAATCAAGCCACTACACAGCTAAACATTATCAAAACCCATCAGGTAAAAATGATTAGACCACTTTTACCTCAGATGACACAAAATACTTATTTTGTAATTCTGCCTTTGTTGGGAATCTGTCCCAGCTGAAACTGCCCTGAAAAGACATCAGTATCATGCAATGCCATTAAACTTCTTGAATGTCTCTTTCAAGTACAAGTTGACAAAGCCATTCATAAATTAATAAATAGCCCAAGGTGAGCAGAAAGATTTCTCATGAAACCTGAGCTGTAATGCACTATTACTGTTCCTGGATCCTTTGCCATTTCATCATGTGGTAGTAATTCTCCCGAAGGTGATGTCAAGGATCCCCTTAACTGTACTGTTTGCCCATCTCTGCATGGTAATGATAAAAATATTGATTTTCACATTTGTGACTCAGATGCAATTTGACACAAGAAGTCCAAATTATTTCCCCCTTGCAGTGCATCAGCAATCACAAGCACAAAAAACTTCGCTCACATCAAAATGAAGCAGCCTTCTTAATACATGACACTGAAAACAGTGCTTCATTTTCTCTGTACTTTTCAAAATTAAGGCCTGGTCCAGCAGTAGATTTTAACGCAGGCTGTGGAGGGGATCACAGAATGGTTTGGGTTGGAAGAGAGGTCTGCCTTGGGCAGGGACGTCTTTAACTCAATCGGATGTGTCTGAAGAGCAGCAGCTGCAGGGTGAGATTTGCCTTGGGTATGAGCTGACACCAAGGAGCATCCTGCCTTTCCTTGAGAACCTTGACACATCAAACACCCCACCACCCCTGAAAACCCTCGGATCCTCTCCAGGTCCTGCTGAAGATGACAGTTTGATAATTCTTATCCTGCATGTGACAATAA
Source organism: Daphoenositta chrysoptera (assembly GCA_013397915.1). Classification (NCBI taxonomy): domain Eukaryota; kingdom Metazoa; phylum Chordata; class Aves; order Passeriformes; genus Daphoenositta; species Daphoenositta chrysoptera. Next base: position 593,584 of record VZRO01002590.1, read on the forward strand.
GGAAAATGTGGCTTTCAGTCTTAGACAAAGTTTGAAATTTTTGACCTTTAGGCTTACACCATGCATAGCCACCAGCAGTATTCCAGCCCTCCTCCCTTACTTTATCTCACTGCAAAGCTATGGCACAACTCATCTCTCCACCACCCAAAGCTAAGCCCAGCCTGGTGACCAGATGTCCCTGTGCCACTGCCTGAAGACATCCAGCTTCCAGCAGGGCATTAAGTGGGGCTGTACGCAGCCATTTCAGAGGGGACATCACGAGAGCAGGGTGCCCATGAAGGAGGGGAGCCTTTTCACTTTGAAAAGAGAGAAATTGTAACTGTGAGAGAATGCAACAGAGCGGGATTCATCCCAAGGCTGCGAGCCCTTCAGTTTCCCCCAGAGACTGTCCTGGCTCTGTGAGTTTCTTACTTTTTTTTTTTAATGTGAACCTGAAACAGTTCTTCAGTGTTTGAATGAGCAGGAAATCAGCCAAAAGAATAAGACTCACTGGCCTTTAGATTATTTCAAACAATTAACAATAAGCTGCTATTCTCTGATATAATTACCAAAACCACACTTCTTTGATGCACAATAGCAAATGAGCCCACTGAAGGGGCAAAAGGAGGTAGATTTTTTTCTGGGAGATAAGTACTTTTCTAAATAACACCTACCCTGAGGACCATATTTATACAACTATTTCAACAAACAAGACTTTTGAAAGTCCACTATAATCCACTAACGAGAAAAGATCAAAGAAACTAACAGGAAGGCCAGGATGCAATCAAAATATTTGATCCGTGAGCGGTTTTGTATCCAAGCCATAAACTCAAGGGCATTTCAGTGGAAGCTGTGGGAGGAGACGCTTCTGTGAACACCTGGAGGTTGTGTGGTCATGGCAGGTGGAGCCCCTTAGGGGAATCCTCATGCCCCACTGCCATCCCTGCATCCCCCCCCCGCACAGGACACCACCGGTGCCCACCATCCCCAGCCGCCCATCATTGTCAGTGAAGCTATGTTAAACAAACAAGGGTGGAAATTTTACTCGTTCCCCTAAATCCCACCACCTCCCCCACCAAAGTTAAATATTTGACCTTCGGTTAAACTAAATGGATTTTTGTTTTTCCTTTCAGAGCAGTCTCACGATCTCGGTGTGACCCCGGTGGGAGGACAGAGGGAAGCAGGAAGACCCCACCGTGCACTCAGAGCACTGCCAGAGCCCAGTGAGTGTCAGCCCACTCAGTAGCAGAGATGGGTGTAATAAGCTTTTAAATACTTCCTTTCCACTTTTTTTTTTTTAAAGAAAAAAGAACAAGGGAAAAGCTACTGGGATTTTCTGATTTTCCTTCTCACACCTTTTTTTTTTTTTAAATACATACATAGCAAACATTAAACAACTAAATCTTTGGATGCAACTCAAGTTAAACAACTGCTTCGGTAGTTTAATTTTTGGAAAAATAATAGCAAATTCTCACTTGCTTGAAAGGCTTTACTTTTACTTATTTGTATATTCCCTAGGTTATCGGCACATTTCCCTTGGCCTTTCTGACAGCTATATACATGTCCTTGTAAACAGAGAAGTATGGGAAATTCTGGAAACATCCAACTGTGTATAAACATTTAAAGCTCAGACACTCTAATACAAAACAAGTACCTCTTCTCTGAAACAAACATCTCCAGATGTTTAAACATATTTTTATATATAGATACATATATATATATATGTGACTCAGGCACAGAAAGCCAAAAGAATGTTCTCATTTCCTGAGACTGGCTAACAAAAAGGAAAAAAATGTGAATGAAGGAACAAAGATTTCAAAAGTCAGCGTTTTTTTAACAGCAGCAGCTTTAAAACGCTCCACTTCGAATCCATTTTCATATAAACAGAATATTGCCTCTCTCTTGCAACTGCACATACTCACAAAAGGAAACAGAAAGGAGAAAAAACTGTTTTCTGGGAAGTTTAAAGTACTACAGAAATGTCTCATTAGAGAAGTGCCTGTCCTTGTTTCAGTTCCAGTGAAGCTTACCGACACCTCCCAGCAAGCCCCTCTCCCACAGCCTGCCTTGTCTCCAGGGCACAGGGGCTGAGAACAAGCCAGCAGCCAGTGCGCTGTGGCTGTCCCTCAGCTCTGTCTCTGCATGGCAGGACTCAGCCTGCAAGACCTCACAGCACATCTTGCTCCATTTTTTTTTTTTTTCTGACAGTACAAGCAGGTGTAAACAGCATCCAGTTCCTCTGGGACCTTAAAGCAATGGGTGAAGAAAGCCCATCGGCATCTTCAGATCATGAAGTCTTGTCCTACCAACAAATGTCAGGTAGATTTAAACAGGCATCAGATGTGTCCCTTTTCTCTGTGCCCTTTCTAACCATAACCAACGTGTCAGGGAGCAGGACATAGGATTTCCTTCCTCCGAATCCTTTGAAGATGAATTTCTGCAAACTAGTCTTTGAGAACTATGACAAAACCACTGCTGGGGTGGTTTCCCTTCAGGCAGGGCAGTAGGAGGGGACAGCAAGCTGCAGAGAGAACATACTCAAGTGTACTTTCCACAACAGAAAGCAAAATTGCCCAGACAATCCTTCGGCAACAACCTGCAGGCAGGTGATCCCTCTTCCAGTGCAACAGAGCATGGACTCCCAATCCTGACACCACACCCAGGGCAGCCACAAGCAGTCCCCAGACGCAACCCAGACCACCATCAAACACTGCTCCCTCTAAATCCTCCCTTTAAATCCCCAGCACCTTGTCACAGAACCCCACTTTTCACACTGCTCTCCGGGCCATAGCTACATGACCCATGCAGAAATACATGCTTCTGCCAAAATGGGTATTGCCACCTTTCTCAAGTTCTTTCCCTTCAACCTCACTGCCTCTCAAAGGATCAAGGAATTGATCCAGATGGAGATAAATTCAGTTTTAAATCTATGTACCTACCAATCTTCCTCACCATAGGTTTTCAGCCGGCTCAGGTCCCTGGTGCTGGCATGAGAAATGTTGGGGGACGGGAACGTGTGGGTCACCCCAGGTGGCTATAGCACAACCATATGCTTAATTAAAACATTTCTGTAATCATCACTGCCTGTGGGAAGAGCAGCTGCCCTGGCATGGCCCACAGATGGTCTGTCCTGAATTGTAACACTGGCCAGAGCTGGGTCTGGGAGACAGCTGTTGCCAAGTGAATCTCAGCCCACTTACAGCAGACCCTGGCAAAAATCAGTTACTTAACACAGCACAAATGTCGGTCTCTCTGCCCTGAAACACAAGTCTGTCCTGCTACCAACACAGTTCAGAAGAGCATGACGGTCACATGCAAAGCTCAGCAATACGTGCCTATTTGCAAGCATTTCCTCATGAAAACCAGAGAGTTTTGCAAGCAGAGGCTGCTGCACCAATTCAGCCCTGAATCCACAGGGGCCACCTTCCCCCAGCAGTGCCAGCAGCACCCCCTGCCCCCCGCCTGCCAAGCTGTATTCTTCATTCCTAAATCAGAGGTGGAGTGTGCCAGGAGACACTGAAGGAGGACCCGTGGATGCTGTGCTTCTGCAAGGCAGGAGGCTGACAGCCAGTTCCGTGCCCCTGGCAGGCAGCGCCCAGCCCCAGTGGGGACGGCCAGGCCCCCACAAAGAGACCCTTCAAAGTATCGAGGTCTCTTTTTTCCCCTCCCAGGGTGGATTTAAAACTAATTCTCTGCCGGTTCCGTCTCCCCACATCAATCCCACAGCTGCTGCACATCAGTGTGGGGTCTGGACTGAAGCCACTTTGCCATGTTGTTGCCTCCCAAATATTTGCTGGCGTTACTGCATTGCTTTGCTGTGGTCTTTCCCAGTGGCCCCAACTACAATAAAACAATATATTAATACAGAAAACCCTTTAAATTTTGAGCACAACAGCTACCCCATGCTGCTCTGGCCACCCAGGAAATGATCATAAAGTCATTACGATGCCTTAGCTTCCCAGATGATCCACAGTAATTCCCCACCCATGATGCGAACAATAAACCCCCTCCTGGTTTTAACTCTGCTGTTCACCCCAGTTTAGGTTTTACTCAGACAACAGCCCATCCACCAGTGTGTTGTCAGTTCTTCCAACTATTTAATGCAAGCAGTGTTTGAAACAACCCTAAATGGACCACATGACTAAGGACCCACCGTCTGACTGAATTCTACAGAAGTGGCTGGTGAGGTTTTTTAATAAATCAAAAAGTGATGAAAAGAAGGATCATCAGAGTTGGAATTCAAGAACTTCTTATTTAAAATATAAAGAAAAGCAATCAATATGAAAAATACAGAGCATAAAACCTCCTCCTGGGTGCCAACCATATTGTAATGCTATTTTTCATGCACCCCAGGGTGCTCCAGACTATGGCATTTTGGCACAGGAATGTGGTTTCAGGCTGCAAAGGAGGTTCACTTTGCCCATAGTTTGTCACTGGCCACACCATCAGCTTCTGGCACCCTGGACATCGCTGACAGTCTCCAGATGCTGAGACAAATTCAGCAAACTGCTTGACACAAAGAGTTACTATGGCACACAAAAACAGCCAATGAAATAACAGTATCTTAACTTTTTTCATCCCCACTTCTATCTGTTTAAAAAACAGAAGTCACCATTTTCATAAAGACTTACACACCACAGGAAGGGAAATGCTGAAGTAATTGCAAAGGAGCGTCCTAATTTGAAGAAAAGTATGAGCCCCAGGGCACAGTCCCCTGCTACGTTTTCCCTAATTGTCAGACTGAATTAGGACTTTTCACCCTTTCTGCCCCAACACCAGCACTTCTGCATAGGCTGTTAAGGGTGATGTGCTCTGTAACACATCCTAACACGACCAGGACAGCAGACCACGTACACAGCTCTGCATAGCTTAGACAAGGGAAGGCTTTGGCTATGAAAACGTGACTGTCAGTTTCATTCTCCTTGTCATCAGCACTTGCCATCATGGAAAGACCTGAGTAATTTCCCCACTGACTATCAAGCTGCTTTTAGCACAGCTAATAATTAAAGCCTTCCTATATTGAAAAGTAATAAGAGACTGCATTTATGCTATGGAGTGAAAACCTTTTGAACTGGGCTTTGGAGGAGAACAAAGCACAGACAAATCAGGATGTGTAACCTAACACACAGCATGAAGCCACAATTGCAGGAGCTGAAAGGCTTGCCTTAAGTGCTCCAATAATAAATATTTTACTGCAGCTTGAAAAAGAATTTGTTAACTGTGCAAACCACCCTCTGTATATTGCGGACCATTAATGGTTCCCCTGCAGTTACTGTATGGAGCCAGTTCTAAGAAAAACACCTGTGCATTACAACTGAGACCAAACTGCAGCATCACATTTAGCTTCTTATTTAGAGTCCCCTATCAAAGCCAGTAACACCACGAAGTGCCCCCGTTTTTCAGCTTCACAGTCTACAGTGGAATAAGAACTGTAAATCCAATGAGTCTGTGCTAGTTTTTCAAATGTAGTTGTACTTGGAATAAAGAGGAGCTGGCTTTGTCCAGTATTTTGCTGTATGCTGGCCTGTATTTCTTGCTACAAAGAAAAACTCAGTTTGTTCTAGGAAACTACAAAAGCTTAAGATAATAATGGTTCTGAACTGAGAAGCTAATGTTTTTCTCTGAACCACGTATGAAACTTATTCCAAAGATAACACATCAAGATGAGTTCAGCACAACCAGATGAAAAAGCTGCCCACAAAACTTAGGGGACATTTATAAAGCAAGCAGGCATTGCCACGACGAGCTATCAGCCCCAGGCAGCACACCAAGCAATCCTGAATGACCCACGGCCACCCAGCATCAACCCACTGTCCACCTCTCCTTACCCAAATCCCTCTCTTCCACGACAGTCTGGTCTCCCAGTGTGATGCTAAGTGACAAAGCTGTGCCTCAGTAACGACTGCTCAAGTGACAGCACCAGCCTGCAAGTTCCTCTAGTTGCAAAACAAAAGCCATAGGAGTAAATCAAGTTCAAAAAGCCTCCAAAAAAGAGGAGGGGAAAAAAAAGCTGAAAAAAAAGAGTATTTCCTTGTGCATACCTGCTGACCAGATGTCTGCTGCTTTTCTGTGTACCAAATCTGGAGAGAGACCTCAAATCATTCTTTCCCTTTTTGTTTTCTTCACCAAAACTCAGATTACTTAAACGCTCTAAATCAGACCAAAAAGTCGAGACCCAAACCCCTTAGGAATTTCAGCCTGTGGAGGTCTTTGAGATAATTTTACATTTTGTTAAAAAGTAGGTTTGAATGAAATATTCACATTTTTTGTGGGGTTTTTTTAAGGATCAAAGCAAGAAAGCATACCAATTTTTAATTTTCTCTCCTTGTATTTTACAAAATCAAAATGCATCTTTCAAGAGCCTTACCCCTTTGTTTTAACTTCAGTGGACTGGATTCCTCTACAGAAAACGCCCTCAGCCAGCAGGCTTGGAAACAGCTCTTCCGCAGGAGCTGACTTCACAGTCTCTCCCCACTGTGCCACCCTGCCAGATGAGCAGCCCTGCCTGTCCTGGTCGGCACCTCCCTCTGCTCCCTCGAGCGGAGCTTCTGTGACAATGAACTGCACAGCACCTCCTCAACCACAGCACAGCCCCTTGTCCTGCCTAAGACGATTCACCCCAAAGGAATGGTGAGAGGAACAGAGGAAGCCAGCCAGTTTAGGCAAGGGGCCCCGTATCCAGCCTTTACTGGGCAAACAGTTCTTATTCAGGGCACAGCAGCAGCAGCAGAACTCCAGGCTGACTCTCAGCCACGGGAGGATTTGCTTGGCTGGGAGCAATGATTGTTCCTGCTGCTGTGAAAGGATGCTTGAGCCACCAGCTGTACCCTGGATGGCTCTGCTGCCATCAGTGTTTCCCCAAATTTGCTGGCCAGCCACATGCTGCTGCAGGTAAGTGCAGCTTCTTCATCTCTGCAAGTTTCTGCAAGCGTGGGCTCTAGTCTGACTTTGTCCCAAAATCTCTCGCTCTGCCAGGGGTGTAGCCTAGTTCATCTCCTTGGAAGCGTGTAGCAGCAGGGCAGCTGGCCCGCTCCCTGAGAACTTCAGCAGAACAGATGCCAAATACGTAATTCTCTGTTTACCTGGCCAAAGAGGCAGCTCAGCCGGAGCACCTGTGTGGGGCTGCAAGACGCAGCAAAGCGCCGCTGCGACAGACTGACGCTGGCGGCACAAATACTGACAACTCGGCCACTTTCAGGAATGCAGAAAGAATCCTGGCCTGGAAGCATCCACCACCCACTACAAAAGCAAGTGGCTTTTGGAACTTCCGAAGAAAAAACTCTTTCCTCAATACCTACAGACACCTGGATCGCATTATCATGTTTTTCTAGGCATGTGGCTGCATTGCAGCTGGAGAGGAAGCTGTTCAAGGCTGGTGAGATCCTGCCAAGTGCATCAGGGTACTGACCCTGGGAGCAGAGCTGGCTCACCTGGCACAGGATGCCACCACTGTAGCCCAAACTCAGCCTGACTTTGCAACTACCACAGCTTTTCTCCAAAGGAGTGGCGCAGAGCTGGAGGAACCTGCAGGAGAAGTCGGGCGCGGGAAAGATAAGGTGGTCTTCAAACAGGCTAAAGTTTGTGTACCAGGAGCCGTCCTGAACCTGCAGTCCAAGACAGCTACAAAATCACTCTTTTTCATTCCTTCGGCTCCAGGTTTTGACATATTAGCACAACAGTTTGCCAGGTGCTTTAATTAGGGCTACTTCTTCCCAAGAAACAACTGCACAGGGCGAGGCTTTGAAACGCCGGGCAATGTGAGCAGAGCAGCCTTTGCTTTCCGTAGTCCACCCCCACTAGACCGGATTGCTCGGTAATTGTGGGATATGCATAAAACATCAGAATCTCACCACATAAACATCCGATTTAGTATGATGCTTTTAAAACAACCAGCACCCGCCCAGGACAGGGCGCCTTTTAATGCACTGGGCATCGGACGGCGCTGCCGCCGCGGGACGTGCGAGCCGCGGCTCGGGGTGCGAGCGCCGGCCGCTCCAACAAGGGCACAGGGGCC
>VZRO01002590.1:602628-639891 GCA_013397915.1 Daphoenositta chrysoptera
CCGCCCCCGCCGGGAAACGGGGAAGCGGCCGGAGCTGGGATCCCACCGCCCCCGGCCGGGAAACGGGGGAGGCACGGCCGGAGAGGGGATCCCACCGCCCCCGCCGGGAAACGGGGGAGGCATGGCCGGGGCTGGGATCCCACCGCCCCCGGCCGGGAAAGGGACGGGAGTCACTGCCAAAGGCTGGGGTCCCCGCGCCCCATGTGCTTCCCGCCGGGCCCGCGGGAGGGGTTGTTCGCCTCCTCTATCAGCCCTGCCGGAGATGCGGCGGCCGGAACGCCCCGCAGAGTTACCTGAAATAGGTGCCTGTGAGCGCCTGTTGCTGGTTTTGTTGTTTTTTGGCCTTTTTTTTTTTTCTTTTTTTTTTTTTTTTTTTTCTTTTTCCAGAACAGAAAATCGCTGTCAAAACAATTCCAAGTATTTTCACTGTTTCCTACACGTGGCTGTGTATTGCAGGATAATTTGTAGCAAGAAAGCTGTCGCCTCGCCTTTGGGTGCCAAATATGCTTAGGTGAATTTTGCTGGAGCCAGAGTCCGGTTTTAATCAACAGTATTTAAATATGTAAAAGCAATAATAAGCAATGGCTTGGGGAAAGGCTAGCACCTCATTCAGGCTCCGCAGTTTAGAAAGTAAATTTAAGAAAGTTACCTTCAATGCTGCCAAACCTGGGGCCAAACCTCCGCTTCACTTGGAGAGAAACGACCTCATTCCAAACCAGGCAAGTTTCAAAGGCAGACCTATGGACAAATGAAAGGAGCGTAATACAAAAGGTGGGATTATTGAGCTCTCTGTATCGCCACCCATTGCTGTCCTTAATATCAGAACAAGGAAGTGGTGTGTTGGAATGAAAAATGCAAATATTTGCCTACCAGGATTAAGGAAATATCTATATGGCTCCAAGAAGACAACTCAAGGAATATGTTAAGCCAGTGAAAATCAGCATAGACAGGTATGAGTGAGCCCAGGTCAGAAAGAATAATTCAAACATGGAGCACATCTACTTTGACGTGCATCAGAACCAGGAAAAGAATGTAAATTTTTGGGACTATGATGCACAAAAGTTATCTGATGGCTGTGCCACAAGCCTGGTTCCAGAGAGAACTACACCTATAGAAACAGAGACTGTCTGTAGTACTTCTGTTTGTTTGTTTGTTATTTTGCTCCTTGTTAGGGTTCAGTTTTGCTTGCCAAGTTGAGGAATCAAACACAGCAAAACTTTAGCATCACAGGGAATACATTTCTACATAAAGAGGAAAATAAAGCATATGGCTGAAAAGGGGAGGGATGATATGCCAGAATAGGGGGATGTGATCTTTCCCCTTTACTCAGCACGGGTCGAGCCACACCTGCAGGGCTGAGTCCAGTTCTCCGCTTCCCAGTCCAAGAGACATGGACATACCAGAAAGAGCCCATCAAACAGCCACTGAGGTTATTTAGAGACTGGAGCTCCTATGAGGAGAGACAGACAGCTGGGACTGCTCAGCCCAGAGAAGAGGAGGCTCAGAGAGATCTTGTGAATTAATAAAAATATCTGAAAAGAGAGGGTACAAGTAGGACAGTGCCAGTCTCTTTTCAGTGGAGCCCAGTGACAGGAACAGAGGCAGGAGAAACAAACTGAAACATAGGAGGTTCCCTCTGAACATCAGGGAAGAAATTTTCCCTGTGAGAGTGACTGAACATGGGCAGAGGTTGTCTGTGGCATGGAGTCTCCGCCCTTGAAGGTACTCCATAGCCATCTGGACGTGGTCCTAGGAATCTGGCTGTAGGTGGCCCTGCTTGAACAGAGAGGTTGGACCTCCAGAGGTGTCTGCCAAGCTCAATAATGGTGTGATTATGTTGAAAAACCAATCACAGCCCCCTCAATTAAAAAAAACCCCACAAAACAACCAAACTCACCAAATCCAACCCCAAAGCACCCACCCATTTTAATGAGGCTGTCAGCAAAGCTTCCTTATATCATCTAAATGAGTAAGTACTCATTCTGTGCCAGCTGAAAGAAATACAACCCTTTTGTTTTTTTTCTAATCTGCCTTGGGCAGTCTGCCCTTACTTGTAGGCAGCTTCACAAGTGTCTTTAATTAACCTCAGCTTGTCTGCAAGGATTTCAGGGTCTCTCCCACTGCCAGTCCTCCTGGGGAGCTGTATGAGGTGGTTTGTCCCTGGCTGCTGAGCCCAGCTGAAGAGCAGCACCTCTGACCAGCACAGCCTGAAACGTCAGGGAGGTGGCTGGGCAGGTGTGCAACAACTGGGGCTGAAAACTTCAAAACATTAAATTCTGGAAATAATTAACAGGCAGTGCCAGCCAACAAGCGCAGCCGTTGTGGCGCTTCCTTTGGAGAGCACATTAATAGACTTAACAGCAAGTGAATTGCACCATGTGCAGTTTTCCAGTGCTTTTAAAGATGAAATCCCTAAAGCCTAGTCTGCAGGCAATATAATCTCAAAGTAGCAAAGGCATTCTCATAGCGAGAGGGAGAGCCTTCCCCAAACATGTACAAATGCCAAACACTAAGTAGTAGCAGCTTTTGGAAACGCTGTACCAAGAAAAGCCAGGAATTCAGTTTCACAGTTTGCCTCCCCAGGCTCTGTGCACTGTGCAGCAAGTCTGCGCCTTGGGGTCTGATTTAAATTTTTGTTTTGTCTTGCTGTACAACAGAAATAAGAAATCTTAATTGTTATTAATTGTCCATTACATAGTAATAGAGCATGCTGGCATTCTAATTAACTTGTAAAATTCAGTCCAGAATACTTAGGCAAGTAATTTAATAGGATTCACAAAACATACACCACAGACTCAAAAGATCATTCCTTCCATTCCAGTATTAATGCAAACTATGATGATTTTCTTCCTATGCAGTTAAAAAAAAAATATGGTAATCTGCCTACTTATTTCTGCTTACAAACCCATCACTAAGTTTAACATTCTGCTGCTAATGTACTTGGCATCAGGTAGAGAAGTGCCATTATCCCCAGCAGGCGAGTCAGGAAATAGAGACAGAGAAACTGAAATTAAATTCACAAAGGAAGCATGTGGCAAACCAGGGAATTTGGACTCTGTGTCTCCAGACTAGCCTATTAATCACAAAATTAATGCGTTTTTTTTTACTTTCATCTCTCCCTTTAAGACTAAAGTAAAATTCAGTTTTAAGTAGGAATGGCTTCTGATGTTCTGTTTCCAGAGCACTTTACATTTTCCATCACTGTTGAAATGCCAAACCTATTGCACTGCAGCTGAAGTGGCACTTTAGTGACATGGACTCGTCTGTGCCAGGTTAACAGTTGGACTCTTTGGTCTTCGAGGTCTTCTCCAACTTAATGATTCTGTCACTCTTAAGTGATAGCACAGAGCCTTTACCTATTTAGAGCTAAACGCGTGAACAGCTTTGCTGACACTAAACAAGGCCATTATTGTAGGGCTCAGGAAGAAGTGAGAAAGGAAGGATTATTGGGCACAGATGAGAAGGCAGCTGCTTGGTCAAAGAATTTGACTGCCTGCCTCTAATCACAAATATCTTCACATCAAGTTCTTTTTCTGGAAATGAAAAAGTATTTTATGATTTTGCCAGAGTGGTATGAAGAGACATGAGTAACTTCTAACAGTGGCATTTGCTCTAGCTTTTGCTTTCTTCCAGAACTTCATGTAACTACAGATGGTAGATTCATAGAATGGTTTGGGTTGTAAAGGACCTTAAAGATCATGTAGTTGCAACCTCCCCACCACAGGCAGGATGTCTTGCACTAGACAAGGTTGCTCAGAGCCCCACCCAACCTGACTTTGAATAGTTCCAGGAATGGTGCATCCACAGCTTCTCTGGGCAACAGTTCCAGGGCCTCACCACCCTCACAGTACAGAATTTCTTTCTAATATCCAATCTAAGCCTACTCTGACTCAGAGTGCCTGTTAGCAGAGCAGCTCCATGGTTGTTTACCTTAATATAATCAATGGATTTAAATTGTAAACTGTGTCAGTGTTCTTCATGTCACACCTCCGAAGCTGTGAAGTTAAAGCACCAGTGAAGGAAACTTTGACAATGTAGGTAGGAATAATTTTTGAACACAGGGTGTCCAGCTAAATATTCTTAGCAAAGCTGTTAATGAATTAACAGGTGAAAAATTATTTAGATTTCACATTTTTGCTCAACATTAATAACTTCACTTAATCAATTGAATAAGTAAGTTTTGACTGCTATTTGATATCTCTAAAAAACTTGGCTATTATTAAAAACAATATGTAATATTCTTAGAATACTAAAGACTTATTTTAGTGATCATTCTGACATCCATATAAAAGGAGTCAGATTTCTGCTTCATGCATTTTAGACACACATAGTATATTTGGCATAATTGTTTCTTGGAGAGAGATGGAGACTGCAAAACCAAGGATATAACTTTTATTGATCGATCTCAAACCTCTGCAAAATTGATCAATAAAATTCCATATTTAGCAGCATTAATGTCTGCCTCATGATAAGATCAGTACTTGGACAGACACAGTAAAGGCTAAAGAAAAAACTTATCGCAGCACCACAAAACAGATACTTTTAAGAAATAATGACTCTTGGAGAACATGGTGCTACTCTCACATTTTTAATAAAAGTCTGTAATTTTTCTATTTCAAGCTTTTTGTCACTGCAATTCCCATCTTTTCCAGAATGTCAAAAACCTATCATTAGCTCTTCTGCATTTTCTGAAAATCCTCTTCCTGCAAGATATCCACAATCCCCCACCACTGCAAACAACTGGTTTAACCAGTTTCCAGGAGAAAGGCTGGTGGGTAGTCAGGGCAGGGACAGAGCGCTGCCACATCAACAACGGGAGCTGTTTTAGGTTTTTATCACCACTATCTGCTTTTCTCCCCACTGTTCCCGAGGCTGTAGCCCTCTGCCCCTGGAGCAGAGGGACCACCCATCTGTCCCCTTGCAATGGCAGGCAGATTCACCTGGACTGCCACAGCTGCAGGTTTAAGTCGATGCTGTGACTAGATGTGAGAGGAACATTAGTCTGTATAAATATTTGGCTGCTAAAGCCAAAATGATATGATTGGCCTTCTCTCTTGGCAAGAGTAATGCTGAGCATCAGCAACTTGACTCCACAAACAGGAGTAACAGCAGTAAAACAGTATTTGGGTAACAGCCTTTTTCTGGAGCTCTGTAATGGCATCTACACTTTACATTTCTGAGATGCTCTGCATCCTGCAAAGGGCACGAGAGCCAAGAGCTAATACGTACCTCCCCTCCGGAAACAATCTGAGTGTCCTCAGAACAAGCTTCGATTTTCAGGCAATGAAACAATAAACCCCACTCAAATCCTACACGCATACATAGCTGCTATCCAATGTCTATCAATTTAAAACACTTTCAAAGGCTACTGTGGGAGGACTGGGACTGTGCCCATGCCCAAAAGAGCACACTGTATTTTACACTGATTACATTTACCTTGGATTCTTAAGAAGCCTTCAGGCATTCAACTGATAGGAAAAAAAAAAATATTTGCAAATACCAAGGCATGGTGAATTGTTGGAGCTGTAACTGATATGCATTTCCATATTTGTTTTGCTATTCTCAGTCTTCACTATTCAATCCAGCCTGAATCCTCAGGATGAGCCTGAGAAACACAGGACAGGAAGGAAAGGAAGGAAGCTCCTGACTGTAAGATGCATCTTCTCATCCTTTCACAATCATATAATAAATTTTAATCAAATTCAGTTTAAAAAGTAGTCAGATTATTATTTCCCTTCCCCATAGCATATATACATTTAAGTGAAAGCTGTTAGAAGTTGACTGGAAGTATGAGGCTCTCTTTTCTGACTCATATCCATTTATTATGTCTTCTTTTCACAGCTTATTATCCCCTCTCTGACCATGTATTTGTGTAATAAGTATGGTCGAAGAAAAATGGTTGGCAAGATAAACACACCAAATTCTTGCATAAATCAAACCAAACACCTCTTCATCTACTGAGCATGTAATCTTTGCACTAGGACAATTATGCAGATAAAGAAAAATTATCACAGGGTATTAGGGAAGATGTAATTATGTCCATTTCAAAGCTGAGTGCAATTAGAAACACATGCTGATTTATAAGGTAGTTAGCAACCGAACACAGCACAATCCTGCTAACAGGATTAATTAATAGCTTCTGCATCCCTCCTCTCCTTCATGTCTGATATTGCCAGATTGTTGGTGACAATCTAGTAACACATTTGAAGTCACTTAAAGGAGCTTTTTAAAAAATATATATACTTTTTTCTAAGAAAACCGTGTAACAAACCAATTTTTTTTCTGTTCATCCAGAAGAATCCGTCGCTGCAGTTGTCTTCCAAAGTAAAGGCTGTGGATACTATACCAGACCAGATCCATAAAATCTCTTCAATACAGTGGTAGACATTCCTTGTTTTCTACCTTGCACCTGAGTAGCATTTTCTCAGGTAAGAACACGCATTCAGGGAAAAAAAAAGGCACTCTGTTGAGTAAAGGTGAATTTTATTGAAGTGATGGCCACATGAAAAGGCCATCAAAGACATTATTTTCAAACAAAATATTTATCTATCCAGACTAACAATTCTGAAATTACTACAACAAATATATTTTTACCTCTTCATACATTTGGTTTCTCAGCTTGTGAGTAGTGACTGCTATTTGCAAGGCTTCTAAGGGAGATATTTTCACAGTACCAACAATAGCAGAACTAGCAAGTAGTTTAGGAAGTATTGGTGCACTGGGTGAAGCCAAGGCATAAGCCAAAAGAAGCATGTATGTTTAAGCTGCCTTCAAACTAAGTACAGACTAAGGAGAGATTTTAGGCATTTCTCCACAATTTCACGATATTATCATCTGTTACCACAGCAAAAGGATGGAGAGAGATAGACAAAGGAGGATTTAAATTTAGAAAACGATCTAACCCTGTATTCTCACAGCTGTACTTTGGGGAAGGAGAGTCATGAAAGAAAAAAGGCAACTTTACTCTCGTGTATGATTTCTAACTCAGTTCCCTCTGGCCATCCTGAACCCCAGATTCAATAGGCCACATCTATACAACAGCCTGACAAGCTCTGATCTTCCTGTCTGTCAACTGGAGCACTTTTTGCTTGCACAGATGAGTCTCCCTTCTGGATAAAGGGAACATGAAAGACATATAACCCATTTCTAAGTCAGCATTAGGTAGATAAAAATTCAGCCACAGCGCACATGCAGGTCTGGAAACGTTGAATCACTCCCATTTTTGGTTCTTAATTAATATATACTCTGCATAGTGACAGCAGAATTATTATTATTATTATTATTATTATTATTACTATTATTATGCCCTCCTTAGGCTTGGGCTGAAGGCAGGCTGTTAAACAATAAAAAATGGTCCTAAGCTTATAAACATTTTGGGCACGGGTGACATTTTATGTGAAACATTCTAATAAATGTGGCACTGTAAATAAAACAAAAAGAACCAGAAAGCAAAGTCAGCACAGCACTCTTCCAAAAAAGAGCACCACAGTATATCAAGAAGCAGCAGTACTAGTTAAAACTTTAAACTGCTTTTTGAAAGCAAATCACAGCTATAATGCTGTACATTACAAATGCAAATATATGACATATAAAAGGTTCTCTATGCAAAATAATCCTGTTTCCAGTTCACATTCTTCTATGCCATTTACTGCAAGTGTCTATTAAACTTTGATATATTTGCTTACAGTCAGTTTATTGCCCCATAGATAAGTTCTGGCAATCCTAGCAACAGAAAACAGTTTAGTAACAGTTATTAAAATATTTTTACATTAATTAAGATCTCAATCTTCCATTGTAAAAAAAATATATTAATGCAAGTTGTTCACTACATTCATAAGTATGGTACTCAAGTTTTACCAAAAACAGTGAGCATGCAAATCAGACTTGAAAGAAGTCAATAAGCAACTGGTATTTAATACAGCCAGTGATATATGTTACTTGCATACCTTTATTCACAGTTTACAATGTTAAATAATTTACAGTTCTGAAATATGTGCATTTTAAGAGGAACTTGTCACAGCTCTTTAGCAATAGTGGAGACTAAATTGGGTCAGCTGCAAACGGAGTGAGAACTAAAGCCATACTCTTCCACTCATGTGCTTCCATTGTTAGAATCACAGCAGGAGGATGACTAGCACTTAGTTTTATACATACTTCAAATCTCTCCTGTTGCTGTGTTTTGGCATTCTTTTGAGTGTCATTAACCAAACCCAGCTGAATAAGGAGTTAGAACTCAACATCCAAGATCTGGTCCAAATCGTGAATGCTGAAGATAGAGTAAACCATTCCAAAGGCAAATGTAAGAAAGCCTGAACACAGGTTTGCTACCTACAGACACCTAAAGACTCATCCCTCATACCACTGTTGATCAGTTCTATGTTCTGAAAATTCACAGAGAATGTTTTCCCCCATAGCACAAACCATAAAGGTTCCAGTTAAAACACATATTGGAGGGGAAGAAAAAAAAAAAGTGCCTAAGGTGGTGGAAAGGAATTAAAATACCTAAATAAAGCCCACTGGCTTTGTTGATTGTGTACTGAAATATATACAAGAAGCAAAAAATTAAACCAGAAGCACACTTACTGAACAGTTTATTCTCAACATGTTGCCATCCTGCTGTTCGTATGTTCAGATTAATCTCAGCCTGAAATAAGGCAATATTAAAGGAACAAGCATCATTTCCTCAGAGCCTGAGCTAAGGTAGATAGAAGAGGAAGAACCCTATTTAGTATTTTTATAGGTACCAGGGAAAGACTCTCTGTAAAACAACACAGAGAACATGAAAAGATGAGTGAAAAAGACAGAAACCTCTGGTTTAAACATAAGCAGGATTCAAATACGTGTATGCTTTTTAAAACCTTACAAATAAATTAAGATGGTGAAAGGCATTATGGACTGTAAACAGGAGAAGACAACTGAAGGTAAAAAAGGTGCTGTTTTGATAATAGAAGCAGAGATGGTAGAAATTTATTTTTCTAGGAAAAAACCCATAACATTCTGTTGAGTAACGTGGAACAGAGATCATCTCATCTGTGCAAAAGATCTGTGCAAATCATGTGCACACACACAGGTAAGTGAGAGAATGGTATTAAGATCTTCAGTCATTAGAACATTTAGAAGATGAATCTACTGACAAAAGCTTCATTCTTTTCTCTCAGAAGTTAGCGATAGGAGTCTGACCTGTGGGCTCAGATTCTTTCTTTAGTGTCTTCAATATGACTAAGTCAGTGTGAGTAGTCTTGTCATCCCAGTACAGACATCACTACAGTAATGGAACATTTCTTCCTGGTCTTTTCCACAAACTTCCAACCTCAGGTTAAAAAGCCCTAGCTTAATCCCTTTCTCACAAAGCTTCAGCTCACTTAGGACCTCTGAGTCTTGGAGCATTATCCTAATGCTTCCATAGATGCCATTAATCTCTACTACAGTACCATGCCCAGATGTGGCAAGCAACGTACTTCATATAGATTTCTGTACCCTCTACATTTTGTGAACTGTTGCCTTCATGTTTTGCAAAAAAAAAAACAAAACAAAAAAACCCACAAAATTTAGAAGACTACAACCTTAAAGCAGAAAATGCCCTTTCTGTTTCTTAATTATCTTACATTTTGTAGCCATCACAGGAGAGGAAGTACTTTTAAATTTCTTAAACGTGCAGAGAATAACACTAACCATATAGATTAGCTAGCTGACAATGATATGTGAAAGCAACTGTAAACACTTTAAAATGCTTTAAATCTAAACTCTAGTTATTCCAGTTAATATATCAGATCAAACTTTTTAACTGATATCAAAAGAGCTATCACAGGTTTAATAAATTCTGCTTCCAGACTATTTGCAATTAATTTGTCACTTCTCATAGTTCTTATTATCAGCTTTAACATTTACAAGAAAAATAGTTTACTGCTGCCAGAGCATAACATACGACCATCTTTCAGAGCTACTGCAGGTTTCTTTCTTAGAAGAGCCTAAAAAGCTGAAAATAACACACAAAAATAAAACCCTGTATGCTACAACACCAACAGATCTACAGCAAGATTTCTTGGTTTTGCAGTTGTGGAATGTTTTTAAAGATTCAGTGTTTCCACTGTTTTATCGAAGTCCTGACCAGCTGTGGAGGTATGAAGCCCACCCAGAGGGCCGTGAGGTACTCTCTTCTTCACCTGAAGGAGGAAAAAAAAAATATTTTGTATTATGTTAGACATTTATTATGTGTCTTCATTAGAGGGTTGGTTACATGACTCTGTCCCACTCCATGCCTTTAACCTTTTTCAAATGCTGTCCTCAAGCTTGCTGAGAAAGGAACTCACTCTTGGGCTGACACAGATATGGGTAGTACCACCAAGTCCACTTTACTTTGGGTACTTGAGAATGTCTGAAAAAGGTAATTTATCACCATTCTCCAAAAAAATCCAGTCTTCATTAGAGGGCCAGAACAACATCAACATGCTATGGGATTGACTTACATCTTATTTTTCCAAATGCACAGCCTCTCATGGACTGCAATACTTGAACACTTCCCTTTTTAATGTGATTTTGTTCACAGGTTTTAAATTCTTTTATGTACATATTGCTTACTGTTTATATTAATTTTAAAGTAAAGTATAGGTCAGCTGCTAATCAAGTACAAGAATCTACAGTTACTGTTATTGAGAAAGGACAAGTAATACCTTAAAAAGTGTTTTAAGGGAACAAATGCTCAGAGTATTTGAAGCAGAAACAGCACATTATTATACACATAAATCCTGTCTTAATTTCTTGCAAATGCCTAACTCTTTTTATTTCCTTCCCTAGTTCCCTTATTTCTTCAACAAACGGCATATTTTCTTTAAGATATTTTTAAAGGTGTTATATTGAAACTAATATTAGAACTGCAGTACTGCCTTGAGAGGACCACTTTAGGTATCTGTTTAGAACATCTGCAAAGAAAATAATTCAAATATATTAACCTCTATTTTGACAAAAATTTTTTAAACTCTACTCAAAACATGAACACATTAAATTTTTACAACTTACCACTGTCTTCCTAAAATGTGAATGTTTCAGAAGAAATGATATTTTATCTTAATTTTACGGTATTTGTTCTGTTTACTGAAAACTGAATAGTAACTTCCCAACAAAGCAAAATCATTTCATGACTAGCTCACTGGCATTACGTTGCTAAGTTTTGTTTTTTCTCAGAGGTCTACACAACAGACAGCACAGAACCGTCCTTTTCCGTTCTCAATTTTCCTTCTTTTTGTGACAATATTTTGAACACCACCTACCTTGGGCAATTGCAACCAGCTTCCCCTTCTCTTCAGGGCTGAGCTGCAACATGGTGTCTATTACTGGGAGCAGCCGTTCTTTCTCGCTTCCCGATTTCAGAAATATGAACTGCAATAGAACATTCTTCAAGTATTCTAGATTAGCCACAGACTTTTCTCTCTCTTGATTTCTTTCCAGTCTTCTTATTTCATTCTTAAGAAGCTGCAAATTAGGGAAAAAATATGTAATGTTGTTTGTTTCATTTAATGAGTAATTGAACAAAGATCTTTTGAAGAGCTAAAAAATGAATTGCACTGCTTGCTTCAAAAGGAATAATGCACGTATAGCAACATATTCAGGACAAAAAATCCAGTGAAAATGAAATATGTGATAAGGTTGTAAGAAATAACTTATTATTGACTGAAAATAACCTTTTCTGATAAAATTTGTGTAGTATAGAGATACAACATCAGTGACTAAAGAGTAGTAACAGTGGAACAGTTAAATAATTCAGAAATTTGATGATATTCATGTAAAAGTATTTTAGAAAAGAAATGCTTAGTACATTTAGAACTGTCTTCAGAAATCTCACTCATACATTAGTTTATGTGTCTTCTTTTAACTTAAGACAGCTAAAATGGGTTACAGGAAGAGAAACCAGACAATGCCTCCCTTGGGATTTACTGCTTTTATCTAAGAGAAAATAGTATAGACTCATTACTAAACATTAAACTTCCAAACTCCTGAGGTTTTTTGTAGAAGCTTTTACTCCACACTCCTGCCCCCCTCCCCTGCTCCCCTTGCCTACCCAACTACAAACCATAGTAAAAAAAACCCCAAAATTGAAGTAGACTCTGGAAGCACTAATTAAACCTGTGGAATAAAAGTCCCTCCAAAACTGAGTTTTGTATCACCAAAATTTTATGGACTAGTATTTTCTGAAAGATATTTGGTCTAAGAAACAGGCAATGGAAATTAGAGCTGTCCTCACATCTCTTGTATGTCTGCTAACCTTTATTTGTTCCATTAGGATTGCATTGGTTGCTTCTGACTCACGAAGTAATTCATTCAAGTGATCAGCACTCTTAGTTGTTGTGTTTAGTTTCTGAATCAGTTCATCCTTGCTGATATCTGCTTGCCACTGAGATGGTTCTGTAATTAATTGGAAAAGAAAGCTAAGAGAAGGAAAAAGCACTTGCATCTAATTCATACTTAGAATCAGGACTTGAATAATATAGTTTCTTATGAACAGAATTCATGCAAAGTCAGACTGCAGACTTAACAGGCATCAATGCTGCTGCTGCATGCTTATTTCTGATCTATTTTTGTTTATATATTAGAAGGGGCTGGCAAAACAGTTCTAGAGTACACCAAGATACCTGGTTTTAATTTATTCCTTGCTTCCTACTCATAAACGGAGATTTTTAATAGTTATCTACAAAGTGTTCAGTAGACTTTTAAAACAAGATTATATTCTACCACATATTTTACTGTTTTTTGGGCGACTCCAAAAACATTCTTCTTCATGCTGGATTTCACTTTCCTAAAAGAAACCCTATAAATAAAGTCCTGTTCTAATAAGCCTCATTAAGATGAACAGAAATTTTAACTTTTCATTAAAAAGGTTAAATCAGCACTTAATTGTCCCTAGTAGAGACTCATCCAGAATGCAAAAATTTCTGTAACTATTCACTGACTTGCTCACCCAGTCTTTTCCCTTTAAAAGCTCAGAAAGATGACATCTTTAAATCACTAAAACCTGTAGGAATGTTCTACTGATAGTCATTACTCAATGACAAAACTCCTACAAAAGTTCAGGACAGTGTAAACCCAGTGGCACTTGACTAGACTGTCAAGTCAATTGTGTCTTGCACCTACAATCACGAAAACACAATGCTCTAAAATATTTTGAGGGCACAGACTTCTGCAACCCATGTAGGCAAGCTCTTCTGAAAGCCATATTTTACCTACCAGGCTTTGCTTCTGATGAGTTCAGAAGTTGCTCCAAGGACTGCACATAGGTGCTGGCTGAGGAGACAGACTCTGTGTCTGTTGTTTCCATACCTTCCCCCTCTTCCCTAGCGACAGTGTGCACATCCAGGACAGTAAGGTCAGCGTTGCGCCGTTCTCTCAAGTTCTTCGTTGCCGGATTTGAAACAGCTGGGCCTGAAAGATACTTACTGATGTTCATATCAGAATGAAATTGGGAGGGCTGTTTCCTAGGTGTGACTGTCTTGGACTGAGAGCAGTACATAAAATAGTCTTCAAGATGCAGGGGAAGGTGAAGCAAAAAGAGAAAGCCAGATACACATCTAACATTTATAATAGCAAAATATAGCCCTTCACCTCCAAATGGCCATTCCAATCAAAGTCTGGTTCTAAACCCAAACTTGACTGGCAATTTTTATTTCAGTGACTATGAAACCTTCATGCACATCTCCCTGAAATGTATTTTAGCTATGGTAAGAGTAACAAATACTTTCAATGCATAACAAAATTTGCTTTTATTTCCACCAGTTCTGTGGGAGGTATAAATTCTTCTGTTTTTTAATGTGTGCATGACCCTTCTGCTTCAGTAGTAACACAGTAACTTCTTAAACTGTTACTGCTGCTTGGCAAATGTCCAACTGCATCCTGATTAGTAACTTTACAGATGCAAAAACAGCACTTGAGCTTGAAGACAGTAAAATCTTAAATTTGAAGGATCAAACAGCAAGTATGCTAATAAATAGCATGTATACAAATAACAAACATTCTTAAAACAGCTTTCAATACACTTTTCTTTAGCTTTACACCTCACACTTGAGGCAGATGTCCAGCATGCTCCAAAACCTGAGACAATCTGATAAGAACACCAAATATTTACGAAGTAATTTCCCTCCATCTGTCTGACAATGCAGATACTGCAGAACAGATATCAGTGATGCAGATCCTAGAACAATAGTTCCAGTTGGAAGTGACCTACAACAAGTATCTAGTCCAACTGCCTTACCACTTCAGGGCTGATCAAACGTTTAAACATTATCAAGGGCGTTGTCAAAATGCCTCTTAAAACACTGACAGGCCTGGGGCATCCATCAGCTCTTTTAGAAGCCTGTTCCAGAGTTTGACCACCCTTTCAGTAAGAAAATGCTTCCTAATGTCCAGTCTGAACCTGCCCATGGCAGCTCTGAACCATTCCCATTTGTCCTATCATTGGGTACCAAGCAGAAGAGCTCAGCACTTCCCTCTTCACCTCCTCAGAAATCTTTAAGACAGCAAAGAGGCTGCCCTCATCCTGCTTTCCTCCAAACTAGACCAACCCAGAATCCTCAGCTGCTCCTCACAGGACAGCCCTTCTAGCCCTTCCACCAGCTTTGTTGCCCTCCTCTGGATGTGCTCAAGAACCTGGGGATTCTGAAGTGACAGTAAATAATAACAGAGACACATTCCTGACTTGGTATCTGTGGACTGATACAGCATGCTGCAGATTTTCCAGTAAAAGTTTCTGGTGATTTTACAGAATCAAACACTGTAAGCATATTTTAGTTTCAGACTCAGGTACATAAATCTGTAACTAATCCATGAAAAACTGGTATTCTGCCTGGAAGTTACCTCTAGTGCTTGGTTCACTCTTGAGTTGGAAGAGCTGAGCTTCTACTCTGGAGAGTTGCTGCTGAAGTGTCTCTACTGTCTTCCTGTGCTCTTCTTGCAGGTTCCTGACCTGATCTCTGAAATTGTTCCGGAGAGCTTCATTCTGGGCTGTCAGCTGACTCAGCGCCTGGGCGTGCTCTGTTTTGAGGACCATGTTCTCAGACTGTATTGTGCAGAGTCTGAAAACAGTGCATGCACAAACAGTAAGACACAAACAGCAAAACAATGTCATTTTTACATTTCAAAATTTGTACAGTTTGAGGCAGTTTTCCATTTTCATTTGTATGATTATCTTAGAATGACTGTGTGTGCAACTTTTTTTCATTTAAAGTCCTCTTTTTACAGGGAGAATCTGAAACTGAAAAAGTTACACTTATTACCCATCATATGAATGCATTGTGCTATATAAACTCCACTTCTATTTCAGAACAAAAATTAGGACATCTTTGGGAAATAATTCAAGACTAAACAGACATTGTGGTCTAAACATTCTTAAATTCTAAAACTGCATCATGACTGTTTAGTGTCATACAGGACATGACACTTCTAGTCCACTTCCTATAACATCTGTTTATGAAACACTTATGCAGGACTTCTAAAAACCCAGGTTTCTGAGAAGCTAAGTTTAATTTTTTTAAACTTCAACTTTCAGTACAGAAGAGTGTAACTGTTAGCAAGAAAAATGTCAGTAACTCATCAATTGTACCTGGTGTGGAGGTACTCCAGAAGCATGACAAAACTGTCACAAGCAATTAAATACATTAAACAATAATATATAATATAGATATGATCTATAATAATAAAAAAAGTCACAAGCAATTAAACAAGTGCATTTATGGAAAGACTAAGCTCAGGACTTTCCTCTATAAGCACACAGACTTAAACAGAGCCAGAGTAGCACAGACCAGTGTCTAGGTATAAAGGGAACCTACTGTGAAATGGGTTGTTTCCAGAAGAATGCAGGACATAATTTGGTTGACTACAGTGAATCATTATGTAGCTATCAGGAACAGATAAAACTGTACAAAGACTATGACAACAAGTCAACAGTTCCTAATACCAATCTATAATTTCTAATTAATACCTCACGTGAACTTAGTAACCTAAATTGAGAAGAAAAGATGAGGACAGATTCTTCTTGAAGAGTTCAAGTATCAGGTATTCATGTGATTTTTCAAGAAGTGATACAGATTAAACTGATTCCTTTCATTTTGAAAGAAACAGTAAATTAAGACTGTGGCAAGCACAAACTCAAAATACAGTACTTTCTGTAAGAAAGGCACTTGGTGGGCAAGAATTGGGTATTTTGTTAGTGAACTTGTTTGCTTTGCATATAACTATCTTATTTTTTTAATAGGAAACATCCATAAAATTTAGTAGAGCAGTACAACACAAACGTAGTGCTGGGCATTAGACTTAAAAATAGTCAATGCACTTTAAAAATGTTAATTTTCAGATCTGATAGTTAAGAGGTAGAAAGCTTGCAGAAATCTCAAATTCCCTGATCAGCTACTATTTCATTGTCATTGTTGAAACTTCTGATGGCTCACGAAAAATAGCAAACAATCCCTTTGAAAATTCTTTTAACTTTCCCAAGAACATGCCCCTTCTTTGTGAAGTACAGTTACAGGCTTCTACATGCCAAGATCTTAAAGTTCAAACAAAATAAAATGTCTGTATCTATTCATCAGCAGCCCATACTTTTCACGGAGTTCTGCTTCTTTTGCAACAGTCTCTTGCAGCATCTTATTGTGTCTTTCCAGCAGGGTGTCGTGTTCAGACTGCAATGCCTGGAGTTCAGATGCATTCATCTGTGAATTATGCTGAGCATCCTGCAGCTTAACTTTAAGTTGATCTATCACCATTTCCAACTGTTCCCTGTACGTGGAACAAAAAGGAATACACAACATGCATTTAAAACAATTAATTATTTCAGAATCTATATGATATCCACAACATTGTGGATAGCTGATCCAAATTGCGTATTTATTAATTAAATCAACACAGCACTAAGATCAAAATAATCTTAGAATGTGGCTACAGCAGAAACAATAAGATTATGCTTCAGTATAGATACAAATAGGTTTGCCACATCCCATCTGAACTGCTGGGAATGCAACTATTGGGGTAGAAAGCATGACTGATAGCACTTTCTACTTCAAGGAGGGGCAAAACAGAGGGAAAATAATATATGGGATTCAGATGGGAGAAAAAATTTCTTCTTAAAAGTGGTGAGGCTTTTTTTTGTGTGTTTAGTAAATGCACATCAGTTCAATAAGACCAAATACAGGGGGAAAATGGCTGGAGTAGATTTTGAGCAAAGAACTAGAAAGCAACATATAAACATAACAGATAAACACAGTTGGTCAGAAACAAATCAAAATCAGATATATCAGGAAGAAAAAATCTTAAGTCACACACACTCTATTTTTACTGATTTCTGTATTTATATATGCAGACACCTCCACTATTTCATGGACTGTATTTCTCACTAATCCTTAGGGTTGATACTTGTAAATAATTTCTTTGGAAACCATTTGTCATCTGTTTATTGCTTATCCAATTTGTTTCTAAGACAGGTCTCTCTCACAAAAAAAACCCCCAAAACAATACCAGAACTTCTTAAACTTCTGCAAAAATGAGAGACAAAGAAATGCAACTCCTGCAGTTTTGTTGCTTCAAAGACAAGGATGTTTCAAAAACACCAATCCAACCCCAAACCCAAGTCCTCTAACAAAGTACAAGTCGCCCTCTGGTGGATTTTTGGCTGCAATTGTCGGTACCGACTGAAGGTCTGTGTCAGAAATGAATCCTGACATTCCACACATCAACGCCCAGTTTGTCACTAAGGGCAGGCATCAATGACTCATAAAAATAACCTGCAGAAACTGGTTGACTTTTGCAGTCAGTTGAGACGTTTTCTGAAGCGAATCTGAATTCACCTGGCTTATGACTGTACTCAAAGGACTTTCAGGGAACTTTTGGTAGTGTAACTTTTTTCTTCCAAGTCTGTCCTCCTATGATACAATATACAGGATTTTGTAAATCTGCTGGAACTGATGACTGAACTGGCATCCAGAGCTTTACCTACACTAAACCACTAATTCCTGAAAATTTTCAAAGTGAGCTCAGCTGAACTGAACCAATCTGCTCTTTTCTTCTTAGTTGCAAATTGCACTTGGCTACTTTGGAGAAAACTACATGTCAGGTCTACACAGAATGTGCTGGCTAATTTCTACTCATGAGAGTCATAAAGAACTTCTAAGACCTTACTTCTCCTTCTGACTGTAACAACAGGTAATCTACACAAAAATAATGGTTAAAAAGACAAACCCAGATAGAACTAATATAGCACCACGACAGTAGAAACTGGTATTTCTTCTCTTCAGCTAGGCAGTGCCACAGTCAGATTACAGATCAAGTAAAAATGTTAGTTTCACCTTTCTTGTTTGGCTCCTTCAGATTCTGTCCGAGCAGCAGATTTATTCTTTTGCTGTTTTAGAACATTATGAACACGGACTTTGTAGCTCTCAAATTCAGATGTAACAGATGCTTGTTCAGCCTATCACACAGAAAACAAACCCTTAAGTTACACTATTCACTATTGCTCCCTTATTTCTCTATAATGAAATGCATCTTACACTGAAAAAAATGATAACCACCTGCTGCATTTCCTTCTTTTAAATAGATAATTAAAACAGTGACCACCGTAATAGAGAATGTTTCTTTAGATTTTAACTGACTATCATAAAATGTGAAACTTGAGACACTGATTTTCAACATTCTGGTGTTAAAGAAAAGAAAGAATACTTGAAAATTCAAAAACTGCATTCAACTGAGAGAGTCACAAGCCAGGGGTTCTATCAACATCTTTAAATGAAGGCAAAGGTGACAGAAAATACAAGAAGAGGTATAATTCTGTTTCTCTTCAATACTACAAAGGTGACAAAAATTCTAACGTGCCATAAAGTTATGCACAGTTCTGAGGAGTTAAGTCAGTCTTGCAGTGGTATTACACAGCACAAGATACAATATTCTAGTTGACTGTAAAGGTGTTTGGTCTGTCTTTTCTTTTAAATGCAACTGTTACATGAGTTTCTGTGGACATACAGAAAATTGCCTCAGATCATAGAAGCTTCATCCTTGACTGTACACTACACAGCAAAGATTACTGCCATCCTTCCAGTACTCATGCTGTATATTCCTCTAAATAAAACCAAACACTGATGCACGTTTTCTTTCTTGGATCTTAGGACAAGCTCATGGATTCATTAGTCACTCCCATTTACAGATAACTAAAATGTTCTCATCTCCAAGAGGAGGATTTTGGAAACTTTCCCTTCAGCTGAACTGGTGAGTGAAGTTCTACAGAACTGACTCTGATTAGCCACTGCTTCAGATTTTTAGAGTCTGTACATTTGTGGTCATTTTCTTTAAATTAATCCTTTTCTTTTCATCCTGTCAAACTATGTGAACTGGAATATTCCTAAGTCCTCAGGTACACAGCCTTAAATGTCAGCACGACTTTGTTTTCTACTGTCTGCTTTGGTGTCCACTTTTCCTTTAGAGGGAATTTTCCTTTGCTTATAACCTTGTAATAATATCTATTTTCCAGATGTAGGGCATCTAAATAGGAAAGCTAATCTTCCAAGACGTTCAAGCCATGCCAATATGGAAGATCTACAACCTTGCTATTGTCACAGCCTCACAGAGCAAGCCACCACAGACAGGTACTGTAAGCTCGCAGGTATAAAGAATATATTTATAAAACCATGATCCACGTGTACCAGCACAACTAAGGCAAACCTCCTGTAGCAGCAACCACAAAGTTTGTCCATTTCAGTTCACCTTTTTAACATGTAGAAGTCTTTTTGAGAGGCTGCATTCAGCTGTTACTTACCAGCAGGATGCACACCTACCATACAACATTGGCCATAGAGTATTGCAGTAATCTCCATAAAGGTGGTTTGAACATAACAGCCCTACTATATTCTGAATCTTTGTCTCCAATACAAACACTGCATTCTAGGACCATCAAACAGTGCTATATGAGCAAAAATATCCCAGAAATAATAATAAACTTCAGCAATAGTGTCACTTTTGCATGTAGCTCAGCTGCCAATTAAGACGCTGCTCATACTTCAGCATATGAAAAGGTGCTTGCAAATATATTTCTCACAGCTTTTTTTCTTTAAAGTGGTATCTGTGTTAATTGGTTTTATATGAAACAAATTATATTCCTTTTTTTTGATTGTGCTCTTTTCTTTAAAGACTCTTCTTTTCCCAGAGTGTATACTTACTGATCATCTTAAATAAACCCTGGCTCCCCACTACCACAAGTTTTTCCCTACTGGAAATAGAAGTATGCAAATCCAGATGTGTCACCCCAAGTGATACACATCAACCAGGACAGTCCAGCTTGTCCTTTATACCACCACTCAATTACTGGGGTAATTCTTAATTCTTGACAGACAAAAAGAGAAGAGTGAATAATCTGCAAAATATTTTTGAAGAAGCAGAGAGTGCAGTAAATCTCCCTTTGTAAGTCTCTAAGATTACTTCTTCCACTGGAATACCTGGGCTGCTCTGCACTCCTCTTGCAGGGTTGCAATTTTTTGCTGGCAAGCACTCATCGTACGCTGGTGCTGCTCTGAAGATGTTCGCAGTTGTTCCTGAACTTTATGCTTTTCTGACGTCAGTACAGCCACTTGAATCTGAAAAAGTCAGTAGAAAACTTCAGTATTACAAAAACTTTTCTTCCTTCTCCAAGGGAACACGCCACCTAGGACTCTACTACAGTAATTCCTGCACAGAACTGGTGAATACCAAATTAAAATCCAATAAAAAACAGAATAAAAAAATATACATGGGTTAGCATGTATTAATTTTTAAAAAGTGATGTTGTTCAAAGAAAGAATTGAAGACAAAATTACAATGCTGATGTGGCAGCATTTAAGAAAGCCAACCCCTCTCCCTTCCCTGCTTCTTGCATTCCATTCCATTCCATTCCAATCCATTTCTATTCTGTATACAGATGGACAACACTTAAGACTTTTCCTGACCATGTTGTGCTCTTCTGTTTTAAAACTGAGCAACTACCATTTTTAAAAAATCATTAAAAAATATATTCCATTTACAAGCTTCAAACCCCACAGTCCTCTCCTTTGGTGGAAAGGGAAAGAGGAAAAAGACATGGTAAATCCACTTAAAAAAAAATCACAGGAAAAAATATTTGGGGAAAGCAGCAAACAGAAAAAACTAACTTAAGAAAAACAACCAGTAACCTAGAAGTAAAAATAGCACCTCTTTATTCTTCAGCCTAAATTCCATGTGCCCAGTATAAATCACACCCTTAGTACTTGAATGAGAAAACTTGTACTAACAAAAAAGTGAAGTTTCTTGCCTTATAGGCTTCCACTTGCTGTTGACTGGCTTCCAGTTCCCCTTTCAATGATGCCTGCAACATTAGATGGTCATTTTCCTGCAAGACAAAATTACCTGCGTATTAAAAAAAAACCCAAACATCACCAACCTAAAAATTCAGCTCCCAGCTGTTTCTTAAAATTTAGTTTAAAAATAGAATACACAGTCATTAGCATATGGACTTACAGCTTGTTTTGAATCAGCCAGTTCTTTTTTAGTTTTTACCAGCAGTTGTTTTATCTTGGCATTTCTCTCCTCATCCTGTTGCATAGTTGACTGAAGTGACTCTAATGCAGAAAACAATAATTACATGCAATGGAAAACTTCCCCTCTAATATTTCCTCAAAACTGCTGGAAAATATTTAAACAAATTTTAACAGATTCCTTAAGAGCAGCAAACAAGTAGCTTACAGTAACTTTAGTATCCATTTTCTAAGTTACCACAAAGATCTTCAAATAAGTGAAATGGTTTTAAGATTTATACTTGAGGATAGGAAGAAATGGAATTTTTAACCCCATTGTAATCAATAAAGTTTTATGAGTGTGATATATCAGAATGAAACACTTGTCAATCACTAATATTTAGAACTTATGAAAAACTTAATCAGGTAAGAAACACAGTATGTCAGGCAGGCAAATTGGCTTTTAAGTGCTGAATTCTGGATTAAGTGATTGATAACCTAGTAAAAGTTCCTCTAAGACAAAATTGCTTTCCTGATGCAACTCTTTAGTATTCCCTGCAAAGCTTACTCTCACTCACTGAATTGAGAAGTTGTTTCTGAATTGTATTTTTTACCACTACTAACTATACCATAGTGACTCTTGCTATTTATAGTTTACTCACTTATTTCCTCCTGTAGGGTCTCTTGTTTCTGTTTCTGAATCCCTGTTTCTTGCTCAAGATCTTCTATTCTGCTGTCTTTATCAGTAATCTTCTGATTAAGTTCTTTTACTAGCCTTTCATAATCAGCTATTTCCATATCCATCAGTGTACTCTTTTGAGCATCCTGAAAGGTACACAAAATGAAGTTAGAGCTTACAATTTGCCTTGGCTACTAAGACTTTTTTAATTCTGTAAAAAACTATATTGCCCATCAGACAAAAATTTTGTCTCTATCCATATCCACAAATACCACCCATCCATTGGGTTTCCATATACTCAGTAAATAATCTGTTTTCAAACAAGAACCATAATCTTTGAAAAACCTGTTGCTAGTTTTATCAGTAGATATTTCGTGTGTATTAGTTTCTGTCATCTTCAGTCCTTACAACCAAGGCAATTTCTTAACAGTGCACTATACACACACTCCAGACATCTGAATTCTATTCCTATTTCTACTCATGAAAGGCCACCTAACCCAAGCTAAACAAACAAACAAACAAACAAACAAAAAAAACCAACACCCCAAAAGTACATTTCAGCTCTCCAAGCACACAACCAGGGGTAAAGGCCCTCACATTTTCCCTTTTGCAAACCTCCAGCTTTAAAATCCTCAGACCAGAAAGGGAAGCATTCAACACAGCTAGATGGGCCAAAATCTTTGGTCATCCAGTAAGCACTAACATGGACAGCAACCCTACCTTTCTGGCCAGCTCTAGTTCTTGCATAGTTTTCTGCAGATGTTTCTTTTCCTTCTGAAGTTGCATCTGAAGCTCTTCCATTTCTCGGAGAGCACCACTATGTTCCTGAAATTTAATTAGTTGTCAATTATGCAGTCCAATTTCAAAACAGATGTCAACATCTTTTTACACTTAGACACACGCACACACACACACACTTGGGTTGTATAAAGATGGTTGACTCCTTTTTTAGGAAATCACTGTGGACTGGAGAAAAACGAACAATTTTATGAAGTGGTTTTCACATTCTGTAACTACCCCCAACCTACCTGAATTGACAGCCTTGCAAAGTTCTTTCAATGAACAGACCAAGTTTTCAAAAAGGACAGTCAAGTAACAAGGAGAGGAAAGTACAGAACCTGATCTATAAAAACACAGTTTACAAAGGTCTAACAGAAATCACATCCAGTGAAAGCAATGCTTCAACCCATTCACCGTCTCTACAAAGTACTACCTTTGTTTTCTGTTCTTTAAGAAGCTTTTCAGCTTCTAGTTCTTTGTCAACCTTTGCCTTGGCTCTTTGTATCTCCAGTATCTGAGTTTCCAGCAGCTTAGCATTATTTTGCAGTGTTTCAACACGAGCCAGGA
Source organism: Daphoenositta chrysoptera (assembly GCA_013397915.1). Taxonomy (NCBI): domain Eukaryota; kingdom Metazoa; phylum Chordata; class Aves; order Passeriformes; genus Daphoenositta; species Daphoenositta chrysoptera. The sequence goes on from VZRO01002590.1 coordinate 626,140, forward strand.
GGTCTTCATTTGCAGAACGTAACTGGTCATGCTGAAATTAGCACAGTGGAATGATAAAAACATAAGGTGAATTTATGTGCAATGTTAACAGATAAAATATTTTCTATATTAAAAAAAAAAATACCTAACACTGATTGCTCTCCAAATCCCTAACAAACAATACGCCTATAGATGAGTCTTGTCCAGCTTAATTCTTTTAAACCAGATTAATAAACAGGCAAAATTAAAGCCATTAGCACATTTTGGTTATTTTGTTCAGTTAATTTGCCAAGCTTTCTGTAAGATGGCAAGAATTAAAAGAAATCTGAAAAAATACCCCAGTATTTCTGCTTTCCTCAAGAATCACCTTCCCCTTGCAACAATACAGTATTTCAATACTTACTGCCACACTTCAGTTACAGCTGCTGTATTTATAAACAAATGATCAAACTATTAACTCCTAAGAAAGGCTGAACTGCAAGCTTTGACTGAACCACCAAGTCTTCTGTCAGCACACAGTAAGAACACTACTGCATCTGGCCTACTTTTGCAGTGACTTTAACAGATTAAATTTTGACATCTTCAATGATGTATCTTAGTCTTTATTTTGCCTATTAAGAATGAAGTATAAGTGAAAGATGTGAATTACCTAACCAGTACTTTTTTTACAAATTCTTTATAACAAACTTGAAAAATGCAATGCCTGCATAATCAGCAGAATATATACTATTATTTCTTATTTCTTCCTATGATATTCACTACTGGCTTGTGTTTGTAAGGAAACAGTGGCCTAGGTGGATCTTTGTTGTATGGGAGTTTAAATCCTAAATGCCAAACCCATTGCAGCTAGCTTTGCAAAAATGTGTCTCACAGCTCCCTAATTACCATCTTAGACTCCTCTGAATGACACTACAGTACTCTACAATGCATCTTGAAGTCTCATCCTTGTGAAAAACACAAAATCCATAATTCATTTAGTATATTTAAACACTGTTGATTAAACAAAAAATTAAAAAACCCCAAACCCACATTTTGTTGAAGAAATAGAAGAAAAAATGTCTCAGTTAAAGGTTACTGCACTTCACAAGAAGTGCAGGTGTGCAGTCAGAGAAACAGTCCAAGTTTGATACTTGCAGAAGAGCTGTAGGTCCAAAATCAAGCCAGAGATGATCTGCTATTTTCTGGGAGTTGACCTGGGATAAACTAAACTCTTTCTATTGACAAAGCCAGACATTCTAGATATATTTATCTTTTTCATGGCCCAGGTAAGATATCAGATGTTGAAAAGGAACAAACAAACCACTCTGAATTTCAAGTCATTATTCAAAACACACTTAAGTTATGATACTCTAGTAACAATCACATGACTAAAACTCGCACCCAAACAGGCAGAATTAATTTTTATGGTATTTATCAATAGATCAGACTCACATACAGAACTGACCTGCTCGGATGACACCTGGAGCTGTCTTGTGAGGTCATCTATCTGACGTTCAAGATTATTTGCTCTGCTTTTTTCAGAATCCAGCTCTTCTCCTTGCTTGTCGTATTCCATCAAAAGATTCTTAACACATACAAACACAAAGGAGTCATTTTTTACAATATGTATTGCATAAGCACATTCTACACCTCTGAGGTGTGCTTACCTAATATTTCAGTATGTGAGTTGTCTTACCGTAACACCAGAAATATCAGAATGACATTAAAGCTATGATTCCATTACAGGCTCTGGCAGAAACCCCTTTCAGTTCATGAAATTCTAGAATAATTCAGGTTGGAAGACAGCCCAGCAGGTGTCCTCCTGCTTTAAAGTAGGGTCAGCAGTGACATGAGACCAGGTTGCTCAGAGTTTTGTCCAATCAGGTCTTTCTAAGGACCTGTCTCCAAGGGTGGAGATGGCTACTCCACTGGGCAATCTATTCCAAAGCTCGACCATTCTCATAGCATAAAAATCCTCGCATGCAGTTGGAATCTCTCACTTCAATTGAGGACTACTGTCTTATCTTGCACCACCATTAACAGCCTGACTCTATTCCCTTCATAATGTCTTTGTAGGTATTGGAAGACTCCTATTAGGTTCCTTTGAAGTCTTCTCCAGGCTGAGCAACTTCTCATCACTTATGCCAGTCCCTTGACCAACCTTGTCATCCCTCCACTGAAATCACTTCAAGTTATCCATGTCTTTCTTGTATTCTTGTATTTGGGGGGAGAAAGAAGGACAAGACTGGATTCAATACTCTCAATGATGTCACAGAATCATTTAGATGGAAAATTACCTTTAAGATCATTGAGTTCAACAGTAAACCCAGTACTGCCAAATCCACCACTAACCCACATCCTTAAGTGCTGTGTTTACTTTATATACTTGTATATAAAGTGCTTGCTGTGTTTACTTATTATACTTTAAATCTCACCAGGGATGGTGACTCCATTGCTTCCCTGTTCTAATGCCTGAGCACCCTTCTTGTGAAGAAATTGTTCCTAATATCCAATCTAAACCTACGCTGGTGGAACACAAGGCCATTTCCCTTTGTCCTATCACTTGTTGCTTGGGAGAAAAGACTGATCCCCACCTGGCTACACCCTCCTTAGATGTGGTTGTAGATAAAGCCTCCCCTGAGCCTGCTTTTCTCCAGACTACACAACCCCAGTTCCCTCAGCTTCTCCTCGTAAGTCTTATGGGGAACAGCTTTCTCTTGGGGAAGCAATGCTGACTTGTCACCTGCTTCTGCTTCATGTGCCCAGAGATGTGGTCCAAGAAGACTTGCTCCCAGGGAATTACAAGTTTGTCTTCATCATTTAGGGTTTTCAAACTGATCTTCAACTTTATGTACTAACTTTATGTACTTTGAAGAATTCACAGGGATTTATGTTTTGCCTCAGCAAAACATTGCTTGGTGTGTATGATGCTAGATTCAAAAGGTTTAAAAATAACATTCCAGTAGAAAAGAAGTGCCTCATTTTCTTCTGAGAGCAGCTGCACGGTTCCATTAAGAGAACCTTACATTTCTTGATTCTGGTATTCAACTGCACTGACACAACTTTTTTTTGCCAAATATAGTTGTGGCAAGCAAATAGCAATGTATATCCAGGCTAGGCTTCAAAACCAAAGTATTTTCGGACAGTTTACTGTCTTTTGTGAATGTAGCACTACTCTTACCTTATAGCTTTCAGCTCCTTGAATTACATCTTTCATTGAAGCAGACAACTGATCTTTTTCTGACCGAACCAACTCCAACTCTTCCTTCAGAGTCTGCATCTTAATTAAAAGAAGTGTGTGTCATTAAAACAAAACCCCCCATGCAGAATCTTCTTCAAATTAGGAAGTAGTCAGGGTACCTCTTTTCGGCTGGCATCTAATTCTTTCTTTGCTTTCACAGCAACCACTTTTATCTTATTTAGCTTCTCTCCTTTTTCAGCAGATTCTTTTTCGAGCATCCCTAAAATAAATACATAAGAAAATTAAAAATAACACCTTTCCATTTCTTCCCAAGAAGTGAAATGAAACTCAGTTAAAACACAAACATCAGCATGACTTTAAAACCAAATAAAATATAAAGCAGGGGGAGATGTTCAAGTGTTTCATTCAGTTAAACATTTAATTTGAAGCTGAAACATCCAGACACACAGAGAGTTTAGGGACAATCTTTGCCCGGACAATCTTTCCCTGTTTCAGAAGCTTCCATCACAATTAAGAGCCATGTTCCTGGCTACTTCTAGATAAATTTAACAACTCAGAAGCATTTTCCTGCTAATGTATTGGGATAACTGCAATAAAGCAACAGTAGTTTTGGGAGTGTTGCTTCCCTTTCCTTCTGGTAGCCTCAGGGATTCTTACTGCCAAATTTCCCACATTTAAAAAATAAAGATTAAATCCACTACACTGTTTATAGACAGATGTACAGAGGAAGAAAAAGCCTTAAAAAGTATCAAATCATATCCAACTTAAAATTGCTAACATTTTAAATCCCCAATGGAAGGAATATTGTAGGAAGCTGCATTAATATCTACTTCCCCATCTTCTCGACTTGTGGAAATACAGGAAAATTATGCAAAGACAGAAAAAGTAACAATCCAAAGAAGCCAAACCATTTATATAGAAGAAAAAAGTGAGAAAGATACCAATTTTTTCTTGAAGCTCTGCTACTGAAGACTGTTGATCAGTTTTCTCAGTCATTGTCTCCATTAAATTCTGTATTATAAACAAAGATATAAGAAGTATTACAAAAATTTCTTTGTGGTACCTGCATTTTCCCTAATAAGCCACCAGAAGTTTCAGCTACAGCTAAAACTGTCTACGTTCTTACTACCAAGAAAGCCTTTATGAGCAACTTTGTATCAGCTTGGTCAAAGTACAGTAATGTTGAAAGCAGAACATTCCAACCTTTTAAGAGCTGCTTTCCATCCTGTCCAAGGACAAAAGAGGGGAGACATCCTCACTGTGCTGCTGTCAGCTTTACATAACCAGCAATTCCCAAGACCTGAAGTTAATGCAGATCAAGCAGTTTTGTTTGAGATGGAACCACAGAAAGTTAGAGGTGAAAGATTATGAGGTCAGTTAGTCCACCTAGTCAATTGATTGCTTCAAGGGGTATTGATAGGAAGAAAGGTTCAAGTACAAGCAACTTTTGTCAAAAAAGCATTATGATTGGTTTTGTTTCATTTTTTTTTCCTGGGGGAAAGAAGTGGATTCTGAGGTGCTCAAAACCCCAGAAATATGTGCTTTCTAGAAGGGAAACTCACTTTTGGGCCAAGGGAAAAAAAAAGAAAAAAAAAAGAAAAGAAAAGAGAGAATTGAAAGTATTTTTTGAACCTTAATTCTGAAGACTTTAGAGGTTTAGTCTTTATACTTCAATAACAAAATATAACCTTTAGAGAACTCAGTTCGTCTTTCACATTTCTAAGCTCGGTTTCCTTTTGTTCCAGAATGAAATTTAAGTCGTCTTGTTTTTCAGATCTTTTTTGATGTTCTTGTATTTGATGTTCATAAAGAGCAAGTTTTTGACTGATCTCTTCAATATTAGCTAACAGATCTTGATTTTCAATCCGTGTTTTTTCACTGACATTCCTCAGCTCCTGGATATCATGTTGAAGTGCTTCTTTTTCAGACAACACTCCTTCCAGTTCTTCTCTCAAGAGATTCTTTTCTTTTTCAAAATCCTGAATCAGGGATCTATGTTCTCTATGTTGAGCTGCATTTTCTTCCTCTAATATCTCAACTTCCTGCTGCAAATGAATTACTTCCTCCTCCTTTTGTAGAGCAAGGCACTGCTCTTCCTTAATTTTTAACAAGCATTCATTTGCAATTTTTAACAAGTTAAGAGAATCATATTCTTCATTAGAATCTGAAACGCTGAACCCCACTTGCTCAAGTAGATGGTACAGCTGAGTTCTTACAAGGGATGTGTGCACTTGTTCATTTTCAAGTAATGTTGCTATATGGTCTTTTTCTGCAGTCATCATTTGTAGTTTCTTTTCTAAGTTTTCAGACTGCTCTTTCAATACTAAACAACCATCTTTTTCAGATGTAGTCTTTCCCAGCGCTTCACTTAATTCACCTTTTTCCTGAATGAGTTTCTTATTTTCCTCATGAAGGGTGTATACTTCAGATGAAAGCTGCTCTTTATCACATATAAGACATTCAATCTGTTTTTCTAGTTGCTCTAGCACTTGAGCATTTTCATCCTTTGAAGTTAAAGCTTTGTTCAGTTTTTCTGTTAATTCCTCTACCTTTTCCTTCAGGTCATTATTGTATTGGTTAGCAACATCTACTTCTTGCTGAAGTTCCTGAATTTTAACTTGTTCTTGCTTGCACCTTTCCTGAAGGGTTTCTCTCTCTTCAGCCAAGCATTTTACATCATTTAAAATATCCCTGTTTTGATCAGTAAGAGCAACGATCTTCTCTTCCAGTTCTCTAACAGTATTCTCTTTTTGGTCAATGATGCTTGTCATTGTGTTATTGTCCTCCTGAAGACTAACAATTTTAGATTTAAGTTCTTCTTTCTCTAACTGATTAGACGACAATTTTTCTACTTGTTCCTGGAGGCGATTTACATTTTCAAGAAGAACATCCTTTTCATTGAAAGCAGCCCGGAGTTTCTGTTGCAGCTGACTGACATCAGAAGCTTGCTGTTGTTTCATTGATTCAAATTCCTGGCTGATCTTTCCAGCAGATTCACCTAGCTCAGCCTGTAGAGTTTCCATTGTTTCTCTCAGGCTGTTGTAACTGGACACTGCTTCTTCTTTCTCCTGAGTTAGCTTTTCAAGTTGTTCTCTAAGTTCCTGCATTTCAAAAACTAATGCCATCTGTTCTTTTTCAGAACCAGATAACAAAGTTTCATTTAGCTCAGAAATTTCTCTCTTGTGTTGATCTTTCAGAGTCTGAATCTCTAATCTGTGCTCTTTTGCAATAGTTTCATAGTGCTGTCCTGCTGCTTGAAGCTCCAATTTTAGTTTTTCAATTACACAACAGTAATCTTCTTTAGTAAGCTGCAATTCATTTATCTTAAAGTCCAAGTCTTCCCGCTCATGAAAGTACTCATCCTTCATACGATGGATTTCCTCTTCCAGTTTTATCTTGACATTGCTCATGTAAGTTAACTCATCTTTTAATATACTATGTTGAGACTGGAGTTCTTCTAAACTATGTTCCAGGTACCTAACCTTTTCTTCCATATTTGCTTCTACACAGGGTTCTTCTTGTGTATCTGCAACATCTATCTTGTTTTCTAAATTTTTATTTAAGACTTCTCTCAGCTGCTCCAAGTCATATTCACGCTGGTCAGTATGAGCATGCATTTCATCCTTGGCATTTTTCTCTGCCAAATTGTGCTGTAACCGATTTATTTCATTTTGCTTTTCTTCGTTCTCTTTAGAAGATATTTCAATCCGATGCATCAATTCTGACACCTCTTCCTGATGGGCAATTTTTATTTTTTTAAGCTCTTCATTCAGATTTTTTATTTCATTATGGTAACACTGAGAGTTGCTTTCAATAGTTTTTTGCAGATTTGTCACTTCTTTGTTTTTGTCTTCATTCACAGTTTCCAACTGCTTCTTCAGACACAAAATTTGCTCCTCATAAGTAGATTTAATTCTTTGGACATCATCTTGTAATCTTTTAACTTCTTTTTGACTATTACTGTCACATTCAACCTGTTCCACCAGCTCCATTTGTTTCTTCACTTGTTCATCTAATTCCATCTTCAGCTTTTTTAAATCCTCATTGTGCTTGCATTGTGCATTTGCTAATTCACTTTTCAGAGCTTTTATTTCTTTCAGAGAGTCAATACTTGATTGTTCCAGTTGCTTCTGCAATTCTTCTGTTTTAGCCACAGCAGCCTAAACAAACAAGCACGTTATTAAATACTGGTAACTTAACACACAGAATTTCCAAGTGAACTGTTTACAACAATGAATTAGAAAATGTAATAGTCCTTAGTTTTAAAAACTGCTATCGCTTTTAAATATCTAACTGTATTAGGACAACTCAATTCAGAAGACACTGCACAGAGTACAAGAACATTTGCAAAATGAGAAAGGAAAACGAAGTCCTAAATCATGTTTACCAGCATAATTTCACAAAACGGTCAAGCAATTCAGTCTTCACTTTATTGTTAACTGAGATTATTAATATAATATAGGGGCCTTGGTTGACAGGCTCCTTCTTATGAACATCTAAAGATAAAACTTGTATCTACCATGGAAAGACAGAGCTGATGGATTGAAGCCTATGTAGGCTTTTAATGTACAGACCGAATTCTTCTGGCATACATACAGTGTATGTAAGAATTTTATATTTATTACTATGAACTAGGGGGTACAGAGAAAATATGCTTTAATATATAAAGCCTTTAGATTTTTTTAGATTTTTGAGAAGGTTGAACACAGGTAAGTGAAGAAAAAGATTAAAATTAGATATACAACAAGCAAACCTAGAAAATAAATATAATTCTGAAATATTTCAGTAATGTTCTGCAGCTCATTTCAGTACCTCTGCTTCTTGCTTTATGTGAGTATTTTCTTTTTTCAGAGCTATGCACTGCTGCTGACTTTCAGCTTTTTCCAGAAGCACAACATCCAGCCTTTCTGTGAGAGCCTAATATTAAATGAGAAAGATCATTGAAAGAAGGGTTTCTTAACAATGGAAACAATGATTTCTGCAAAATGTAGGAACTCGCATATTGATTATTATCCTTTTGTCAAATAAACACATCAGTCTGGTTTTAAAAATTGCTACCAGCCCAAATAAAACTGATATGAAATTATTAGACCAAAACAATTATGTTGGGTTCTTTCAAAAATTGTATTTGTGATCAGCTAATTTTTATTACCAGGTGGTGGTAAAGGTCCCTTTCTGTAGAAAAGAAATCTCCAGCCAAATTATTCAAACCAACTCTACAATAGAGAAATTCCTCCTCACTACCAATTTTCACTTTTGTATGCTGTGACCCTTAACTTGAGAAAGACAGATCCTAAAAGTACTTCTTGTGACATGCAACTTTAATTATGTGTTTCTAATCTCATCAGACTGTCTCAGAAATTTTCTAAATAGCTGAAGTGATTCTGCAATGGTCACTCCAAAATAAAGAAAAGCTGGTCTAACCAGCCACACAAGGAACAGTCTTGCTGGGGACATTCAGAGTCATAGAATAGTTTGGGTAGGCAGGGATCTTTAAAGGCCAGCTAGTCCAACCGCCCTGCAGTGAGCAGGACATCTTCAACTCCATCAGGGTGCTCAGCGCCCCATTCAACCTGATCTTGAATATTTCCAGGGGCAGGGAATCTACCACCTCTCTGAGCAATCTTTTCCAATGTTTCACCACCCTCCGTGTAAAAAACCATCTTCCTTACATCTAATCTAAATTGACCCGCTTTTAATTTAAAACCATTACCCCTTGTTCTATCGCAACAGGCCCTGCTCAAAAGTTTGTCCACATCTTATAAGCCCCCTTCAGGTACTGAAGTGCTGTGATAAGTTCTGCCTGGAAAGTGTACTACTCTCTACTATTCCTCGCAGAACCAATCGTGTTTGCTGGCAAGTGGAGTAAGGACATGAAGGGAGAAGGAACAAAAAAGGTTTTAGGAAATGTCTTGGATTCCCGCAGATTGATTCCATTCAATTTGAATAACAGTTTTCAAGCTATTTACTATTTACCAAATTATTTCTGTGGATTTATTTCACCTAATTTTATGTTATACAGTAGAAACCCATTACATATTCCTACCTGAATAATATCATCAGCTCCTGCAGTAGCTGCTTTAGATCTGAGTTCTTCAATTTCTCTCTCCAGTTCTTAAAATGCAAAGAAATTTCACAGTATGAATTGATGCTGCATCACAGTAGCAAATTTCTAGTAAATCCAGTGCCTGACAACACTTCTATTCAAATCAGAGACGTCTTTTACTTCATCAATTTTTGTTTGTTACTGAGTGATAGACAGGACTAATGGAAAGAGAACAAAATCAGTACTGCTTCTCCAGTCCTGACACTGAGCATGGTTTCCTGAGGAAGCAAAACTTCCTTGTTTGAATAGAGGGACAACAGATAGAAATTCTTTTGATGTTCATCTTACCTTCTACTTCATGGTCAATTTAAATCAGAGGAAAGCTACTCAGTTTCTACTGGGTCTCTAAAAATAGGCAGCAAGCATAAGAACAAGATCTTATGAATAACCACACTGACGAAAAGCCTGGTACAGCCCATCCCTATATCCTTATTGTTTTACTGGGCAGCTACCAGCAGTCAGCATAATTGTCATTCCAAACAAGGGGAAGTGACACCAGTCCAAGTAGTGGGCCTCTGGAGGAAAAGGGACAGCAGAGTGGAGAAGGACAGCACACAAGAGCACAGATTTACACATACTTTTAGATGTTAAGCATAAAATTTTGTTTGGTATATTTTACAAGTTCTTGTTAAAGCAACAAATGTTCAAATATAAAGTAGAAAACTATCTTAAAGAAGCCATTGTACTCTACAACAGTACTATTTATGCAAAAAATATCAGACATTCCTCCGCCCATCTGCTGCCTGAAAAGCAACCTCCACCAAAATGGGGAACAGACAATGAGAAATCCCACTGAAACTTTTACACTAGCTACACTGTTCCATCATGCCATACTGTCAGACCAAAATTAATTTAATACCTGACAAAAGCAATACTTCTTTTCCTTTCTTTCTTAATCCAATTACTTCAGTCCTTATCCTCCCACCATAAACAGCAAAATTGAACAAAAATAACATCTAGGATTTTTGCCTAGAATTTAAATCCACCTATCAAAAACATACAGTGATATTTGAAAAAGTCAGGTAGTGCCAAGTATTCAGGCAGAAATTGCTCTTTCCAGTAAGATACCTGCACATCTTGACTTCACTTTCTGTATAAGCATCATTTGCTTTTTTGCAAACTTGATGAGGTCTTCTTTGGGCAATGTGTCCAGCTGTAAAAAAAGTATGTATCAGAGAAACCAGTTTCCTTTAACCCAGAGGGAAAGAGAAACAAGGCATCTCACTTCCAAGAAGCTGAATTTTAGGACAAGAAGCTCTTACCATACATTTGCTGGAAGAATAACATTTCAAAGAAGAATAACAGTCCAAGTTACTGCTGTTCTGTCATCCAATTCTGTTATTTCAAGTACAGTAACAGAAACTATTCCTAATTCTCAAAAAATTCTGGAGCACACAATTGGGCAGCATCAGTTAGGAGAACTTATTTGGGAAGGATTACAATTCAGTAATACAATTTGAACAATATTTTGAAAATAGCATGCTGACCTAACATTGTCATTGCTTAAATTTTATTTCCAACATATGCAAAGATGTCTGTGTCCATTATGAAACATGCTGCCAAAACTGGATGCTATTAATAACTTATCAAATATAACAGGAAGTGAACATACCAAAAAGAGATTTTTTTTCTCATGGTTTCCAAAACACTTTATCTTACTGTTTGTAAGTTAATTTTTCCTGTCTAGAAGAAATGTTAAAAATATCTTTGTCTTCCTATTAGTCACAGCTTGCATGCTAGGCTGTAACCCTTGCATCTACTGCTATCCAAATAAATTAGGTTTGTGAGGACTGATTACCTTCGATTTGCCTGATCCTGGTGTGCCAGAAGACGCCACCATCTCCTGCCCAGCATCTTGAACCTAGAACAAGATAAAGTACAACTTGCAGTAACTAACTTTTCAGTGTAAGACTACCAAAGGAACTAATTTAAAGTCTTCAAACACTGAGACTAACTGAAAATAGCGAGAGAACAAGAAAAAAAATTAAAATAAAATTTTAAAACACTTATTTGTAGGATTAGTCAGAAGCATGATGAAAAAAGATCTACTGTGATTATTAGAACAGCAGAATAGAAAGCTCCCAATGTCCAAACCAGTATGATCTCATGATTCCATTGCTGAATTGACATCTAGAGCTGATACAGTATTGCAAATTAATTTTATATACAAGCAGTTTCAAAAGTATGACTCACTACCTTGTTCTTAAAAGAGCCATTAAAAAAAAAAAGCAAGAACAACAAAAAAAAAACTTGTAGAGGACTTGCAGTTAAATCAAACCTTGGGAACTTTTGAACCACAAAAACTCTTAATCTTTTTTTGTTTCCTTCTTAAACACACTGGTTTATCACTACAACTGCTAGCCTATCAAATATATTCCAAAAGACTCGGCAAAGTCAGGGCTCATTTGGACAAATTATAACCGCCCTTTTCTTTCTTTTATTTTAAACATGCTAGTTCCCACTAAGATTGCTGGATGTATGTACATAGGCTCTGCAAATTCTGGGCTCCCTATTCCTAACATACATGCAAAATGCCTTCTACTGTAAACTTCCATAGATCTAATCTAGGAGGCTGTTACTTTACAGTGGTTTATATGGGATATGCTTACGTATAATCAGGAACATAAAGAAACATATACAGCCACGATGCTGTGAAGGAAAAGGGAACAGATACTTCCAATATATTAGGAATAGCATTTCCAAGCCTTGACCTTTACCTTGCTTTTTCCTTCATACTATCATATGTGCACGGGTATAAAAGTGAAGAGGTGTATATATAAATACTTGTATTTTTACATATCTAGATGTTTTTGTGTGTGTGTGTGTATGTATGTATACACACATACCTTCACTTTTGTTTTGCTACTCTCTTCATTCTGCCAAAAAAATCAAAACCCTTATGGTAGAAACTCAGGAAGAACCAAACTAGATCTAAACACTAAGAGAATGGACAATCACTAATAATTTAGAGAGAACAGGTGATACAGATAATAAAAAGCATCACCTTTAGAAACATGAGTTCAAGTACAGACCAAGGACAAAGGCAGTTATAGTTACCTATGTAACACATGGGCTAAGTGTTCGGGGTTTTTTTAAAGATGGCAAAAGGAAACTTATTAGAAAATAATATGCCAGTACAGCATCAGGAAAAAAAATGCTATAAAGTTAAAGTTTCAGATTTTCTTAGCATGTACAACTTAGTCAGCATTTGCACTCCTAATATTTTAGCACTTGGACAGCATAATGAATTACAACAAACTGCATGTACTGTTCAGAAAATGACAGCTCACCACTCTCCATACTATAGCAAGGTCAGATGAATTTTCTTCTTACAATATTTTTACTCCTTTAAGCTAGTACATACAGAGGCAGAACCACATACTGTGTAAAACAATGCATCCAGTTTTGCTGTTCTGGTAACAGAAAGCAGAAGCAGCTCATGTAGAGGGCTTCATCCACTTGAGTTAGAAGAAAAACGAGGAAGATGAGCTACCAAAAAACCCTAAACTTTTCATTGGTTAGGTGCATGCAAGCTGTGAGCCAGCAGCTACTAAGTATGCTTTTGGGCCCAACACAATCGTGCATAGTTTCTAGACCACCATTCTGAAGTCAGGATGCTTCCATAGTATACCTATATATATAGATATATACACACACATACATTCTTTCTTTTAGATTTTATTTCAAGCCTACTTTACGCCCTACACTAAGGAGTTTCCATGTCACACTTTCAAGATGTTCTATGTATTTTAACTGCTATCTATCCCTTACTTTTGCTATAGCTTAACATACTCTTAGAAAGCCTAACCAATGCATAAATGGAATATAGTAGCCTTTGCCGTGAACTGTGGCAGTAACGGCCATCACGAACAGCAATTTTCTGAGCAGTGTGGAACTATTAGACACCACCAACTCTACGTGTACCAAGTCCCATCAAAACGCATTTTAAATTGTGATCGCTCCAACAAACAGTGGCATCGAACCTCTATTAGAATGTGTCACGTGAGCAGCACAGACACTACCAGGAGTTAATTTAATGTGTGAACTTAAAACTCTTCAATGTTGCCTTTGGATTTGCCTTGGTGTTTATGAAAGCCACACTAGATACAGACACTTCAGTGGTTTTATTTGCTTGTGTTGGTAGGTGTTTCGCAGCTGACGTACTGCTAACACATCGGGTCACCTCAGTGCAAAAGGAACCCTTGTTCGCCCGTGACTGCTTTCACACAGTAACCACTGGAGCCCTGGCCGTGTGTCACCCGAGTGTCGCTCCCCTCGAGTCAGCACCGCCTGCTCTCCCCAGCCCGTGCCAACAGGGCGACGTCCCCACCTTCTAAGCAGAAGGGGCACCAAGCAGCCGCCCTTGCAGCCCGCACCGGCGCTCGCATTTCCGCAGGGCAGCGGCAGCGCCAGGGCCCCCCTTCCCACCCCCGGCCTCCCTCACAGCTGCCGCCGCCGGGGCGGCGCCACCCGCGGGGGCTGCGAG
>VZRO01002590.1:639961-738987 GCA_013397915.1 Daphoenositta chrysoptera
CGCTTCCGCCTCCGTCATCCCCGCACGCCGGGCTCGGCCGGCCCGTCACCCAGCGCCGCCCCGGGGGCGGGCGGGGCTGTGCTGAGGGCCTGCTCCCTCCGCTCAGAGTGTGTCTGGGTCTGAGCACGGGCCCTGGGTGTCGCTGCCGGCCTCGTGTTCTCCGCCTTATAAAAAGGGGAAAGGGGAAGGGGTACGGCTGCAACACGGTTGCACCCCGCTATTCCCTTTTCCTGAAGGGCTTCTGAGGGCAACGCAGTGCTGCAGGCGCGGGTCTCTCACTGCCACCATAAGGAGAGTATGAGGTTAAGAGTAACGAGCTCAAGCAGAAACTTAACTATTTAAGACCCTGTTTTTACTACTTTGATGGAAACACAAAGTGATTTATTTATCAAATAAACGCGGCGGGTGCCAATAGGATGGTGCCAGACTTCGTCAGAGCCCAGCGACAGGAAGAGGAGCAATGTCTGTAAACAAAACCACAAGCAGTTACACCCCAACATGAGGAAGAACTTCTTTACATTGAGGGCGGCAGAGCATTGGAACGGGCTGCCCAGCGAGGTTGTGTAGTCTCCCCCTCTGGAGGCATTCAAACCCCACCTGGATGCATTCCTTTGTCACCTGCTCTAGATGACCCTGCCTTGGCTGGGGGGCTTGGATGAGATGATCCCCAGAGGCCCCTTCCAACCTTAACAATTCCATGATTCCGTAAATTCAAAAATGGATGTGAAGGACTACCAGAGCAAATAGCAGAACCCAGGTGTTACGGCTTGTAATTATGTGGTTTTTAAGAGACGCTTTTATGCCCGTTTGAGTGGGTGTTTGAGGGGAGCAATGCCTACTTTAAAGGGCACACATTTTTCATTGTAACCATGCATGCACTTTGGTAGTGCCTGGATAATTTTTCACATTTCCTGATAAGTAATTGATTTTCAATGAGAAGCTGCCTGGGAAAAACAATTTAGGCATATTATTCTGTTCATGGTTCACTGGATGAATACTGAATATCACCAAATTAATTATAATGTCATGAGAGAATATGTATTTCAATAAAAAAAGAGTCACATTAGTTGAAATGCTCATCTCGAAAGAATAATTGCATTTTTCCAAGTTTGCTTACTGTCATTCTTCTTGTAAAACTCTAATGGCAAATAGTGACAAAAGGCAGAAAGGTTCTTCACATATACCTAAGAAAGTGTTTATTTTTTTTCCCCTCTCCAATGCATTCACAGTCCATTTTATATATATCCCTATATATTTATTTCAGCAGGTACACCACTGTAGCAGGAGCATATGGTTCCATGCTCACAAAGGTTGCTGTCAAGAAACAGATGTCCCTAACCAAACAACATGAAGGTGCTGTTTCTTCATCGCTTCTATTATTATATTTTTAGAAGCCTCAGATGGCATTAAACAGATTATTTCTGTCTTTCGCCTTTCACCTTGGGATGCTCTGAACTGGTTACCTATGCCTGTGTTGCTGGGATCTAACATGGGCATTTCACACAATTTCAAGAAGAGCCTTTCAAGAAAGAGTCCTTCCAAAATGGACTTTCATTCCATAGCAAAAGCTTTACGCCCCAAACTATGCCGTACTGCACGGCTTTGTGCTTCAAGGTCAGCCTCCAACTGAATTTGGATATTTGAGAACATGGTAGGAAACTAACCTCTTTTTGGAAAACCACAGAGAAAACAGTGTTTCATGCAAATTTGCTCCTTCTGCCTATCCTCAGACAATATGTATTATGTACCAACTCTTGGGTCATCTCATGATTTAGCCTATGAGGGTATTGATTTTGGAGCTTGTCCAAGGCAGACACAAAAGAGTTTTCAGAGGTGTTTGTACTGAAGACAATGAACTACTGGCTCACTCATTGCAGGCTTTCTGAAGCTGATTCTGGCTGATTCCTCCACCCCTCCCTGAACCCCATGATCCTATGAGACAGGAACAGAGCCAAATCAAATATTTGACAGAGACAGGCCAAATATCCCCTCCCACCCTCCTCCATTTTATACAACAGATTTTATGTATATTGTACATTTGTCTTAAGAATCTTTCATTCTGGTCCTGAATTGCAAAAGCAATTGTGAAGAATCCTTGTTAGGGAACGGTAGAAGAATTTAAAAAGTTTCTAGAATAACTAAAAGAAAAAGGATTGAGGATTTTGACTGTTGATTTTTTCAGTTTGTTACAACAAAGTGCAAGTTGCTCTGAACTTTGTGGGGAAAAATGTTGATTTGTACCTGCAATAGTCTGATAGACTTTTCTTAAACAGTTTATGAATTGTGTCTTACCTATCTAGAAGGAGGCATTAAGCTGTTACATAATAATGAGTGCAGCTAATTTGAGACAAGATAAATGAGAAAAACAAGAATAATTTACATAGTCTGTATATCCTATGATTTTATTATCTTTGTAAAAGATTATTAATTCATCTTTTTAAATAGCATTGTCTATGTAAAACTAGATTGCCAAGAGATTTATTAGATGTGTTGGGGCAGAGCATAACAAATTTTCAGTCCTGCTTTTGTTGAGAAGCCAAGTCCCACAGGGCTGTAATTAGCCCTTACATGAAGGCAGGGTACATACAAATGCTTGTTCACTATCACTGGAATTATTAGACTGGCAAGAATTTTCTGAAGAGCACAGAATGAGAAAACGCCTGTAATTTTACTACTGAGGAATGTGTTTTTGGCATGAAGAAGCAGATGCTTTAAATACTTGTCACTATAGAATCTGTTTTTGCAACAATTTCTGAGGATTACAGACTCTTAGTTGTGACCCATGCCAGACCAGTCAAGAGTTCTTGCTTTGAGCTGCTTCTGTGCCTTTTCTACATGCCAGGTTAATATAAAGGAAAACAGCGTATGAATTTATGGTATGTTAACTATTCTCCTCCATTTGGAAACTTAAAGTACACCCCCTGTCCTGTTCAGATGAACTGCAAGTTACTTGGGTGACTATGGCCATTTTGTTGGGTTGGGTTAACGTTCAGTAGGTTCCCACAGGAGTGGAATGATGCAGTGAAAAAAGTTATTTATCTCAGTACCATTTTGTGTGTGAAGGATTTGGTTTGGTGTTAAAAAAATAGGCTGTATATATAGTCCTTAATTCTGGTCTTGAAGTGCAACAGGAAACAGAAGTGAATAGTTTGGTATTCTCACCAGCAAAGGCCAACAAGCCTGTTGACAGATTAGTGTAAAACACACAAGGAACCATTTTGTTTTCACACCTGGGGTGAGGTCTGGCTACAAAAGACTGTTCCATTGTTAATGGAACATGAAGATCCTTTAATTGCACACAGAGATAGTAGCAAATGTAGCTGAATGTTGTGAGTATTATTGGTACAATAACAAATTATTGTGAATCAAAAGGCTCAATTTTAACAAATAAAAAAAAATTAGTTACCTTAATTTTTAGGTGCCTGACCTAAGATTCTGCCTGTACCAGAGCAGGACCTAGTGTAGCTTGCTTTTGACATGATGCCTCTGTCTCCACTCTCATGGTAGATGGATATAATTCAAATGTGAGCCTTCAGACAGTTCAAAAGGCAGTCTGAGCTCACACAGCTGATAGATACCAACTGCCCTTGCAGCAGGCAATACCAAAGCCCTTGTGCAAAACAATCCATGAGTAATTTGCGTCTTTGACATTAACCGTGGGACACCACTGAATGACAGCTTTCCTGATCTACCTAGACAGTGCTTGGTCTGGAGGGCAGGCAGAGCCTTGTTATCCAGCCTAAGCCCATTACTTTCAGTCTGGCAGCACATTTTGGTTGCATCTTAGAAGTATGAAGGGCTTAACTTTCACTCTCAGTGTGCCTCTAGGCTCACCTACAGCCTCCATTGAGACATTGAGGATGTGAGGGAAATGAAAGCTTCAGTCCAGGCTTAAAATATGTTAATGCACTTCTCAAAAATGCCAGAATTAATAATTAACCTTGTTGTAAAGATGAGACTCTTTGTGAACATGTTTCCATAAACCATTATAAAAAACTTATACAGAGTATGATGCCCATATCCTATACGGATCGGTGTCGTGGGTTGGAGCTGAGTTGATTGATGGGCTTTTGGTCCAATTGTGCTTTTTTGATATTTTGCATATTTATACCCCCATGGAGGCGCAGGAACTGCCCTTTTTGTTACAGCTCTCCCACGGGGAGGGGGCACCAGGCTCTATCTCTCAGAGCATGCCCTCCCCTCCCCTCCCCTGGCACCAGGGCACGGTCCCCTGGGTCGCTGTGGGCAGCTGAGAAACAACTGTAAGCTGCTGCAGAGCCGAGACCACCCGGAGCAGCTTCTGGGACTGGTGGGCTCCCCCTCCGCCCTTCCATGTGGCCCTGCACGGACCCGGCGGGAGCCGATACAGCTTTCTGCAACCAGCGCGGCCTATATCGGACTGAAGAAAACACCACGTAGCCAGCAGCATGAAGAGGAAGAGGCTTTTTCTCCAATGTAAAGCCCAACGAAAGTCAGCTCTTCAGCATGGTGTCATCAAGGTCAGAGAGAGAAAGAGAAGGGAAGTCATGTGGGATGAAGCAAAAGATGGTGGTGAAGAAAAGAGGGCGGAGTCGCACTCATCGTGAAGCTTAAAATTGCTTTTTGCAGACTGTGGTAGAAACTGTAATATCACAAACTGTTCTTTTCTCTTTAATCCATTTAAAAAGGCGTGGGGGATGAGAATTCTGTGTGCAGCCAGCAGAAAAAAGAAAGGTGATCCACACCAGGTCACCTATGAGCTGTGTGTTGGTTTGAGGCATTCACTCCAAGACAAGTTGTAAGACACTTTTAGAGATTTTTGTGAAAAAGAGAGCCATTGATTTCACGCTGGAATTTGTCTGTCGTTAAAATGAGAAATACCCCATGTTTGGCCCATGACTGCAGTATGAAAAGACTGTTGAGATTTTCATGGGAGAGATGTCTTTTTCATTGCAGCAGATTGTTTCTTTCCAGGCAGATTTCTGCAGGTAACAGTTTGGGAACCACATTAAGAGCAGAGAAAAAACCTCTTTTTCCCTAAGTATTGGAGAGACTTTTTAAGAACTGTGATACTGACCAAAAATCCTATGTTTGTTATCCTTTGTGCGAGCTGGGTAAAGGCGGGGGGTGGGGTGGGGAGTACTGGAAGAGAGGGGAGTGTGTTTTTGCTTTAATTTCTTATTGTTCTTTTTCCTTTTAATTCTGGTAGGAATAAACTTTCTTCATATTCTTTAAAGTCTTAAGCCTGCTTTGCATTTCTCCTAATTCATATCTCACAGAATTAAATGAGTGAACAAAACCACTACAACAGGACAAATTAAATGAAGTCTTCTTCCTCTGCATGGTTTTTTTCGTAACTGGAGACACGGAGACTTTCAGTTCAAGTATGAAACAGATCATCCCCAGTTAGATTAGTGGAAAGGAAAGCAGTGTCTCTCTGTCTTTGAATGCTAGCTAGGAAGGTAGAACAGCTCCCTTCTCTGTTTCTTTCTTTAATTTTTTTTTTTTAAGCTTTGGGCTTCCTTCATTCTCTTTCACAAATGGTTGCATCCCATGTGAAAGTAAAATGTCTCCCCTAGCTGCTATTGACAGCCAGGCTCAAGGGAGATTATGACTGCTCTAGGATTAATACAGTAGTGTCCTTTAAACAGCCTGTATCGAAGCAGGAATCTTCAGTCATTCCCATGGGAGGATTTGTTTTCGTAGTTGTTAATGCAGACCTGCAAAACAGAACCATGTGAACAGTTAAAATGTATTAACCAACACTAACCTTGAAACATTTTTTACAGATGAATAACAAGGTTTCTCCACTATCAAAACCCAGCAGGTACACTCTCCTGCAAAAGAAGAAACAACCAGCATGGAAGAAATTGCTGTGGGATTGCATTAACCAGACTGACACAAGTCCTTGTTAAGCTGACATTGAAGATATTGCATCTGAGAAAGTTAGTAAAACTGTGCATCTAGATAACTGGATGCAAATAAAGCATGGACCTATATTCGGGATTTATGTCTAATACAGTTCTGTACAGTTTTGTCTCCATGGTAAACACAGTCACGATTTTTGCATCAGAAGTGTGAGAGTAATTTAAATTATTTGAAATAATTTGGCTGAACACATACCATCTCCTTCTGCAGGTGCTCATTGATTTACAGTATCTTATATAAAAATATATTAAATCGCTTACCAACTTTTTTTGTTGGTACTAGTAAAAAATCTCCATATACAAACACATAATTTAAAGCTCTTCTGTCCATAACAACCGACAGACTTAAAGACATGGAAGTTAAAGGCAGTCTAGATGAGGGCACCCTCCAGTCATCTGCCCAGAAGCAGATGCACATCTCTGTTGACATACACTCAAAATAGACACCAAACCAATGGTAGAATCCAGGTCCATTGGAGCATGCATACAGCCCATTAACCTTTTTCCCAAATTTTCTTCCTAACTACAGATCAAATAATTTTCACTGCTAACAATAAACTATTCCCCATAGTTTTACACTGGTACAATTTTGAACTGACCGCAAATCATGATTAAATCCATAAGTTGATCTCTGAGCTATGGTGGCTTGAGAAGGTGTAAAAAACCAGAAACTCCCCACTTTTCTATCCTTCTGCCAGCTACATTTTGTCAAAAAAGTTAAGATTTCTGTGTTTGAATATATAGAAGGATAATATCAATAGCATAAGAAAAGCCAGTTTTTATGTAGCCACACTTCAAGTGTTTGTTTCTCCCCTTTTTTATTCTGGGATTGCAGTCTGACCTGTGGCCCTTTTTATCTGTTGTTCGTAGCAGCTGAATTGCAGCTGGGTGAAAAGTTACCTAAGGAAGTGAGAGCAAAGGTGACTTTCCAATGGGATAAGAGTCCCTTATTATATGGTGCCTCTATCCTTGCTGTTGCTATGCAATTCCCTTTTCAAATCAGGCTTCAGCCACTTGTCAGCATTTTGCTTTTCTGATAGTTCAGAGATTTCAAGGGAGAAGCAAACAGGTCATATGTGTGACCTTTTGTACAGCACTGCCCATAAAATGTCACCAAGCTACTGAGTTAAGCATGTTTTCCATTTACTGATACCTCTTGTGGCACTGAATGAGGATTAGATTGACAAACTGTGCTGACTCATGTGGTTTTGTAGAGAAACCCGAGAGAATGGAAATATCTGAGAGAGCAGGCAACACCTTTTCCTCATATTTCCAATAGTGAGACAGTAAATCAAGTTAATCATGAACAAAAACCAAACAAGTAGCAGAAAGCTCCTCAAGCGGTTATTTAGCCTTACTGTGGTGAACAGCAGAGCCTGTGACAGATAATTTTTTCTCACGTAGTTGTTTTACTGAGACATCCTTTGTTTGTGGGCAGGAATTTGTTGACCTGAAGTCTTAAAAAAAAAAAAAAAAAAATTGCACCAATGTAATAAATATGTGTTTCTGGTTTCAGTGATTCCTGCATTTTAGGGAAAACTCAGTGGGCCAGGACAATGTAACTCCTACATTTAACAGGCAGCTTTTTATTTGTTTTCAAATTGATACAAGCTATTGCTACCCATTATGACTACATTCACTTTAGATATGTGCTGCCCTTTATGACTGCATTCATTTTAGATATGTGGATTAAATAGGTAGCCTGAAATGAACTTTGCATTTGACAGCTGCTCATATTGCTACAGCTTTTTAGCTCACTTTTAACTCTCCATGAGACAAAGAGAAAATATCCCCAGCAAATATTTTTTTGTATTAAACTAGACTAAGCTAGACTAAATGAGACTAAGATGGTATTTTCCTGTAGCTGCTGTAATCTACATTCTCTTCCCTCTGACATTCAGAGTGCAAACTCATTTAAGCGGGAAGTCTTTGTGGCCTTTTTTGTGTGCCAAGCTCAATGATGACACTTCAAATCCAAAAGCATATTGGTAACAGTTGCCTATAATTACATGGGTTGTGAATTACTTTAGTTAATTTTGTGCAAGCTCAAAGCGTGGCTGTAGTTATGGTACTAATGCTAAGAACTGGTTTTTATTTTCTAATATCTACCAGGCCCTATTGCAACTAAGAGCCCTCAACGAGATGTTTACATATTTGATTAAGAGTGAGGTAAAGGAGAAGGCAATGACATGAGGCATCTGATGAACACTTTTACAACAGTGAAGAGGGAGATGGCATTTGCAGCACTGACTCTCCACCTGGTTCATACCAGCTTTCAGAATTTTCCAAATGTTAGCAGAATGCTATGATATCCAGTTCAGAAAGCAAATGTGAGATGCAATAAGGACTACTGTGCCCACAGCTAGACTGTAGATAAATGCCTCTATGCAGCCCTTCAGCAAGTTTTATCAAAGGAAGTAATGGGTGTTTGGTGTTTTTGGAAATATTGCTTTCATCTCAACAGCATTAATAATGTCCAACTTAAAATGAGAGAAAATTAAATTTATTCTACTTTGTGGACTTCTGTTGCTCTCTTTATACTTGACTTTAAATTTGTTTATTGTTATTTATTGATTAATGTTCGTACAACCTATTGCACTCCTTTAACACCTTTTTTCCTGTTGATTCCTAGTTTCTGTTAGAGTTTGATTTGAAAATGCCAGCAATATCAACTGCAGTTTTACAAAGGCCAAAACGCACAGCATGTCTGAAATATTTTTATTAATGCTGAAAGTTACTGTGGTAGGGGAGACTGAGAAGTATCCAGTGGAATTATTTTCTTCAGGGAGACTTAAACTGTAGCATAATGTGGGCACTCTACCAGTTATGAAAAATCAGTGATGTGTGAAAGAGAGATCGTGGAATCTTACGGACACTGGCATTTTGTGAAGGAAAAGAAAGTATATAACATGGAAAAGTCTGAAGATCATTAATTTCCATTACAACTAATTACAATTCCGTGCGAAAAACAAGAGAGGTGTCAGACATTTTCTTCTTATAATCTTCATCAAATTTCTCATTCTGTGCCACAGTGAAATGATTCTTCCAGTCTGCAACAATGCCTAAGAAACAGCAAAGCAAAAAAGAGAGAAGATTAATTTACCAGTATTTCCTGAAGCTCATTATCCACGACTTACCAGATACTTGTACTTCAATGCTTATTTCAAAACAGAGTGACAACCAGAGTTGACGTCAGTAACAAACCTCAGTACCTTTTCTCATGAATGGGGAAATGGAGTGATCCATTATTCCTTGAAAGTCTTTAGTGTAGTTTGCCATGGGATTGTCCTTCATTACCTCAAATGAGGTATTGTGGACTATTTTATTTAGAACCTCCTGACTCAGATCTTTCTCCAGGAACTTTGCAATCTTCTGAATTTCTCGCTTTGGATTCTACAGAGAAAATTACATGGGATAAGATGCAGAGCTAGGAAAAGCAAAGAAATCAAACATAGTGTTAGAGCTGCAGTTCTCAGAGAAGATCAGGTTATTGTAAGGTTTACTGATACAGCTGATGTTATAATACAAAACCATTGCTTGTAGTTAGTATCTACTAGACTTACAGATTTCAGAGCTCTATAAACATATGTTCAGCCTTTTACCTCCTTCATATCTTCATAGAAGAGATAGAGAATACGGTGCTTATCTTTTGCTTTCCACCATCCTTTTACATGGTCATACCAGGAACCCCAGAGGACTGAAAAAGAAGTAACATCATCAGCAGCTGTAAATGCCCCA
This sequence comes from Daphoenositta chrysoptera, assembly GCA_013397915.1. Taxonomy (NCBI): domain Eukaryota; kingdom Metazoa; phylum Chordata; class Aves; order Passeriformes; genus Daphoenositta; species Daphoenositta chrysoptera. The sequence continues at coordinate 649,606 of VZRO01002590.1, forward strand.
ACTGTCTTTAAGACATGTGGCACTCATGTTTCCCTCTTAACCGCTACATGTGAATTTCCAATCTGGTTTTGAATCCCTTTGACTGTGATATAAGCACTGCTGTGCTCTGTGCTTATTACAGGATTTTTGCTATTAATCCCTCAGGTCTATGGATGTTCAGAGCAGGATTCATGTGCAGTTTTAGAGGGCAACAAATGCAGGTGCGTTATAGCCAATAGAAACACAGCTGGACAAGGCTTGTCTTAATTGGCCCTGTTTTGAGCAGGGCGGGGGTTGGGACCATATGGACAATAAAAATCCATTCCAGCTTGCGTTATTCTATGATTCTACCTGGTTTAAATATTTGCTATGCTATCAGAACTGCCTGCTTCTCTCCAGCAAGTGTCAAAGTGATTAGCTAAGATAGAAGTAGATACGTTCTAGATGTCTGCACTGGGACAGATGGCTCCCAAGCTGAGCTGGTCAAACACAAGACATAAGGTCTCCTTTGGACGTGAGGCTCTCATGCTGGTCCAGAAAGTGGTGTTTTGAGGCCTACATGGTGGTAAAAATATTAATGACCTAAGGAAGCTTTAATGACCCAAACTGCAAACTGCCACCCACTTGACCAGGTTTTGTTTCTTGGATATCCTGTGATATCAATGCCTCTTGTAGAAAGGGAAGAATCAGCTCCTGGGGTTGCCTGCCCTTAGTTAGATAACTGTCTTTGTTCAGATGCCTGATTTTTAGATACAATAATTTAGGTACAAAGACTCCCTTATCTCAAATTCACGCTGCACAATTCTAGCAAAATTAATCCTCAATTTCTTTTTTAAATTTCCAATTTTATCAGGTTGGAATAAAACCAATTAAATCATTGTTCCTTTTCAACTGTCTTCTTTTAGTCTCAGAGAGAAGAGATTAAGCCTGAAAATTGCCATATGTGTTTCTGAATGTGAACAGAATAAAGAGTAGTGGTTTTTTTTCTTTTCTCAAAATGGGAGCATAAAGATTGATTTAATCCTTTAGATAATAATAAAATCCTATGAATGAAGGAAACTTATGACTGAAACACCTTCAGCAGATATCCTTCCACAGCGCCAGCACTGGATTTCAAACCATAACTGAAATCAATAAATCAATGCCATGCATTCTTAAAATGATCAAAATCTCTCATAAAACTGATTGCCATTAATCACCTTTTCCAGTCATGAATTTCTCCACAAACTCATCCCAGGTTCCTGGATCAGGCAATCCTTTATTCATTCTGTGGAAATGGTAGTATGACACCAGGTTGTCTTTTGCATTTCTTGCCACATAGATTATCTTTATTGATGTGAGAAGAGAGAGAGAGAGAAATTAACTTGCACATACTTATATAGATATTGAACATCTCTTGGAGTTTTCTCTTGGAGCCTTCTGGTAGAGGTTTAAGAGATGTTGTTTTGAAGCTGCCATTTTCTAAAATCCAGCTCAGGTAACTTAGTCATGACTTTAGATTCTCACAGACTTTGTACTTTGAAGGGAAAATATTTTTGGAGACCTTTTGATTTCACAGAGATTCTGGAAAACCTATTCTGCGCTGGTTTGTGCCACTTTCTTTGCCCGTGAAGTAGAGCCTTAAGGCTCTACTTCAGCCTTACCTTACAGTTTTGTTCCCAGAAGGATGGAGGCATCAGCTGCACAGGCAGATGAGTTTTCAGTGTTCGTGGAGATGGCATGGCTTCAGCTAGCTCCACACCTGTGGGATGTTTAATTATAAGATCTGAGTTATTTTTTAAACTGTACTAGCATTTCTTTCCTATGCTCATGCATGTGATTGTGACTGTGACTTTTCAGCAGTTCACCTTGATTGATCAATCATATCCACTTTTACAGCAGTTTAATATATACAACATTACATAAGCATCTTCAGCGTTTCTAGAGAAAATTTTACCTATGTATTCGAGTAGAAAAGGGGAAACACTGATTTATATCTTCGTGCTTTCTTGGGCCCATACCTAACTCCTGCTCTCCAAGGGATAATGATGAATACTGATTTATATTTATCCAACCAAAGTTTTCCCTTTGCACTATTTAGTGGTCTTTTTCCACCTTACAGGTCAGAAAGTTTTGTTTCTTTCTAGGATACAAGAATATGACTGGCTGACTGGACTTTGTGGATAGCACATAAAGAGAAGCTAGGAGATTACAGTGGGTTTTCAGTAGCTATGGATATGATGCCTTAGGTTTTAACTTTTATATTTTTCAAATCCTGTACTGCCTAGTGTGTAACTGAAGTTTCATGCGGCCTGTTAACTCCTGTTCTCTCATGCTGGTTAGACATAACAAAGCCTCTCTAGGTCTGCTCTTCAAGGACACCTTGACTGTCCCAGGCCCCAAAATGTGTAAACTAAAGCCTCTGAAGAGTAGGGGCAAACTTGGGGTAATTACATCATTAACTGAAGTTATAATTGGAGAGTTAACCCTGATATGCAAATGGACCAAACTTATAAAAGTGTGAAGAACCCGTAACCCAGCGTCCATCTTGGGTGGAGCACCTCAAAGGCTTTTGACTTCCAAGGTGTACCTTTGAAGGCCCTTCAAATAAATACCTACTTTTATTCTCTTATTCTTGACTAGCCTCTGGTTTTAGGTAGCCACATCAAGGCATCAGATATATGGGACTACTTGGGAATATCTGGTGATATTTGAAGATGTGTTATCTCCTCCCCTCTAACTTTTAAACATCTAACACGACCTCCATAATTTTTTCCCCTGTCATCATCTATCATCCTCTGTCTTCTGTCATTTTTTTGTCTCTCTCTGTGTCAACAGGAAGTCTACCTTAGAGGAGAAAAAGTAGCAGAGCTAGTCAAGCTTTTTAGCTTCAAACATGAGTTGGACTTAAAAATTTGTGTGGAAATGGAGGCCTTGCTGGGGGAAACTTTTGTAAGAAACTGCAAACCAGTGAAGCCTACTGGTTGCCTGAATGTCCCATAGCTTGTTTAGATGACTAAACCCTAGTACTGAGCAGTAGTTACTTGAAACAGTACCAAAACCACTGAAAACATTATCCACCTTTTGGAAATACTTCCATGACATAAATTTCTCTTCCATACAGCCTGTAATCACAAAATGGCATTCAATTGCCCCCATGTTGCCATTTTTTACAAATCTGCTGCTGGTTTAGGTACTGTGGAGTATCAAACAAAGTTTCAGATACCACTCCAAAACATCATGGTCTTCAGTAGCACCTGAAGCTATCACATCTGCCAGCCTTGCAGCACCTTGAGTAGCACCAGATGTTTATGTTAAAGCAACTGAACTGGTCCTTAATAGCCAGAATGTTGCTTAGTTCAAGAACAAAGCAAGTGGGACCTTTCCCAGGAAACTTGTGGCATCAGCACTAAGTGCTTGTTTTGTTTCATTTTGTCTAAAATACAAATACAAATAATATTCACCTGAGTAACGTAGAGATGGAGGCTCTGGGACAAACCACTCAAGGAAAGGCTGGCGTTTGTAAGTAGTCTCACGTTTACACTTCTCAGTATCTCCATTTTGTTGAACCATATCCACTATCTCCTGTGTCCATGTGGTACCTGAAAATGTCAGGTGTTTAGATGTTTCCCCCCAGGATAGTCAAGAGTTTCTTCTACTAGGGAACTGAAAGCCAGAAGGGTGGACTCTGTGCTAATGGGGGAAAGAATAGCATAGAAAATAATAGACAAAGTGGAAAGAGAGTGTAATAGAGGCAAAATGCCTAATTAAGCATACAAAGGTAATTGCCAAAGCACAATTTAAGGAATTCCATTTTAGACAGACTTCTTGCTTAAAGAAATAGCCCCTACACCAGTACTGAAAAAAACACTGGGATAAACTCACTATTGTTTGGAGACTATGCTATTTGCACAGAGGAATGAAACTCCCTCCTTTCATCCCTCACAAAAATTCAGGTATTTCAGTTTTGTTTTCATACTGAATTTGAGTAAAAAAATGCAATACCTGAACTTCAAGTGAGTAAAAATTTCATACAATTTGAAAATATTAAAAAAGTGGCAGAATTTGCAAAGTTTCCATTTGAAACGTTAATGAAGGTCTGTACAAAATTTCATCTGTCTGAGCGACTGCAACATTTTGTAAGAGTTACAGTGTAGTGTATCTCATGTGTCTCTTTTCTTTTGTAGCTGTCATCACTGTGTTAACCACATCTCCTCTGAGGTACTGTGGCAGGTCAGCTAGAGAACACAGGCTAAGGGATAAATTGGAAAGCAATTTGGGCAGGAGATTCAGCCCTTCTTAAGATGCTTGTGTTGCTCATTTCAGACAGATATGACATAATGTCAAATGGAATCCTCATTCATTTATTTTTAGTTCAATGGCTGGAAGGTTTTAATCCCAGCTGGATAAAATAATGTGGTTTTGCCTTCAGTATACAGACAGCAAATGAAAAGCTTTCAGGTCTTACAAAACTAATAGTGGGGTTTTTTGTTAAAAACATTTTTTCCCCTACTGACAAAAAAAAATAAAAAAGGCCCTTAAAAATTGTTGCTAATTCAAGTAACAATTTTTTTATGATGATCACAATCTCCCATATCTGGTCCTGAATCTCCAAAATTGTACATGCTTTTATTCATACAGAATTTATATTGATGCTTGTTATTCATTATTTTCTAGTTTAGCAAGTACAAAGGGTCTGATGAAGAGGAGAAATATTGTAGTCACTGAGTAAAATGCCAGATAGCTAATATTAATGGTAGTATTTTATTTTATTGGCTGAGATTATTAAATGAATTTTGTTATTTTAAAGAATTAATCAATTTTCAGAAATCACTGTTAGTTTACACAACAAATCATTCCCCAAATACATAATATGTTCCATAGTCATACAGCCAGTTTCTATTATTTCTTAGGAATAATCACTTCTTTCTAGACATTGTTAAATCATTGCATATTAGTGGAAAACTTCTATTTCTATTAAACTTCACCATTAATATGTATGCATATAATCTCAATTAAAGGAAGAAATTATTGGTCATTAGATTTTGGCCATTTGCACTTCAGTAGTAACAGATGGTTGTTGCATCTGCCAAAGAAGTCAGAAGTTACTTGTCACAGCTGACACAGCTTCATGTCTTTAAAATATATCTAGTATGGAGTCAAACAAATATCAGTCACAATAGAAAAACATAGATTTCGATCCCAACAATAAGCACTATGCCAAACCTTTCTATTCTGTTTCCTACCCACACCAACCTGCTTTTGCATAGGTTGCGATGAGCACATCGTCAGGTCTGGCTTTGAACTTCCACACTTGGTCCCATACGCTGCCAACTGGTTGTGTGAGGGGAACACCTTCCACTTCAAATAACTCAGGTCGAATCACTGGCTCTTTCAGACTCAAATCTTTCATTTTATCCATGGCCAATGAACACTGCATGAAGAAAGGCTTAAAATTAACATGGCTGCTCTGAAAAACAATCTGAATTTACTCATCTTGAGATCTCTCTTATTGACTAAATTCCATGTCCTCTGATTTCTTTGGCCATGATTTGGCCTATCTGGATCCATATATAGACTCCTTAAAGCTGAATCTCATTTTCAGAAACGCTTGGTGTATTGCTAGTAGTAGTTCTCTGTGTCTCTAAAAATCACTCTGTTTACTCAGACACAAAAAGACAAAAAATGTCATTATTCTCATATTAAACATATTTATGTAAAGTTCTGATGGGTTGGTATGAGGCCTTCTAAAGGCAAGAAAAAGTAATCAGACATGCGATTGAAAATAAGGCAGAGAATAACAGCTGGCAATGAAATCAGCATACAGGACCCAACCCTTCCTCTGTGAAGAAAATAAACAGAAACGCCTGCTAGCACCCTTTGTGCCTTATACTCACAAAGATATTTTCAGACTTTTTCTGTGTTTCGCTCCTGGGTCTTTTCACTCATAGAATGCTTTGCTGTATTTTGAAATATGTTGCACATAAATAACCTGAACTAGATTGATCATTAACTAAAGGCTGTTAGACTTTAATTATGTAAATCAATCTGTTTTACAACAACTAGTTATTGATTTCTGGATTTCTCCCAAGGAGACATCTTAGGCATAATTTTCAGAGCTCCAGAGTCTGGTCAGAGGAAAGCTCTGCTTAAGGGAAGGCTATAGAAATAATATCAAATAAAATATCAGCCAGAAAAAAAGACATTTCAATCCCAACAGCAAACATTGCCAGAATATTTTCTTTACTTTTCTTGTTTACTCACAGCGATTTCATACCGATTCAGTTGAGCGGAGTGAGATGTAGAATTTGTGGCCTGGCAGTAACTCAAGAAATTTTAAAAAAACAAGGAAAAAGAAACTTGCCAGAGAATTTTTCCTGCTTAAATGTCTTTAGTCCTTGGCTGTATTGATAACTATGCAGGAACATAAATCTTCAGGCATAAGTAGGTTGAAAACTTCTGTGGGTGGAGATTCCATTCTTCCTATCAGTGTGAGGAGAGTAAAGGAGGAAGTGCAGCAGCAGCCAAGAGCTGAGCAGTTTTTCTGGCATGGTTTATGAATCCTTTCTAATCCTGTGAAGGAAAAACACTTGTAATTCTCATCTAAAGTTTGATTCTTTACTAGCAACAACATAAATGTCAGTCAATAGCTCCAGCAAGATTATTTAAATTTGTCTCTGTCATTGTCAACAGTCTTGGGATAATTAATTTTCTTCCTAATATATAATCTAAATTGCAAAGATCCTTTGTGTGCAGGTAAAGGAAAAAGCATCCCAAAAATTTTATTCTCTACTTCCCATCAGCAGGTGATCCAGCCACCTCCCAGGAAGCAGGGCTTTAGCCCACAGGTGGTTGCTGTATGTGAGCCTACTGCACTTATATTTACTAGCACCAAGAGGGTGCTTTGGGGAAAATTAACTCCATCTTGTGGATGGGGCATCCCCAGTTTCTCTGGGCAACCTGTTCCACTGTCTCACTACCCTCACAGTAAAGAATTTCTTCCTAACAACTAATCTAAATCTGCTCTCTTTCAGTTTGGAGCCATTCCCCCTTGTCCTGTCACTACATGCCCTTGTCAAAAGTCTCTCTCCGTCTTTCTTGTATATTCCCTTCAGGTACTGCAAGGCCGCAATTAGGTCACCCTGANAAGGCCACAATTAGGTCACCCTGAAGCCTTCTCTTCTCCAGACAGAGCAATTCCAATTCCCTCAGCCTTTCCTCATGGGAGAGGTGCTCCATCCCTCTAATTGTATTGGTGGTATTCTCTGGACTTGCTCCATCAGGTTGATGGAGCTGGGGACCCCAGAGCTGGATGCAGCACTCCTGGTGGGGTCTCACCAGTGCAGAGTAGAGGCGCAGAATCACCTCCCTGAACTCACTTCCCAGCCTCCTTTGTATGCAGCCCAGGACATGTTTGGCTTTCTGGGCTGCAAGTGCACATTGCTGGGTCATGTCCAGGCTTCAGAGATGAGGCTGACAGGTCGGTAGTTCCCAGAGTCCTCCTTTCTGCACTTTTTAAAGACAGGTACAATTTTTTCCTTTTCCCAGTTACCTGGGACTTCACCTGACTGCCATGGAGAGTGGCTTGGCAACAGCATCAGCCAATTCTGTCAGGATTCTGGGATGTATCTCATTGGATCCCATGGACTTTTTATGTTCAAGTTCCTAAGATAGTCATGAATCTGATTTTTCCTTACAGTGGGAGTGACTCTGTTCCCTCAGTTCCCATCGTGCTGTCCATCAACTCAAGAGGTGTGGGAAGAAAGGTTGCCATTGGAGACTGAGGCATAAAAGTTTTTGGGCACGTCAGCCTTCTCCTTCTCCACCATTGTTTATTGTTGGGAGTATACCTTCCTTTTCTGGTTAACATACCTATAGAAGCCCTTCTTGTTATTTGCATTGCTTGCCATGTTCAGTTCCAGCTTTACCTTGGCCTTCTTCACCCCATCCCTGTACAACCTAACTTCATCTCAATAATCTTCCCAGGTTACCTGTTCTTTTCTCCATTATCTGTGCACGTGCTTCTTTCCATTTAGTTTGATCAGCAGTTTCCTACTCATTCTTGCTGGTCTCTTGCTTTCTCTGATTTCTTGCTACTGGGGATCAATACCTCTTGGGATCAATACCTCTTGCTCTCTAGGGGAGACTTCCTTAAAGATCTGCTAGCTCTGTTCTGCTCCCTTGTCCCTGAAGGTAGTCTCCCAGGGGATCTTACTGACTATTTCCTTGAAGAGCTGGAAGTTTGCTTTCCTAGAGTTCAGGGCTAACCTTGCTCCTTACCTGGTTCATATCCCTCAGGATGCAAATCCCACCAGTGCATGATCACTGCAGCCCAGGCTGCCTCTGACCTTGATGTCCCTGATTAGCTCGCTTATATTGGCGATGACCAGATGCAGTGTCACATCCCCTCTGGTAGGGTTGTCTGTTCCTTGGCTTGAAGCACTCAAACGTTGAAGCAGCCAGACAGAAATTCACTCACCTGGCTTGTGGCTGTAATCTTTTTGCATGTCTCAAAGTTCTGATAAGGCCAGAGACTATATTGTTTCCTCTTTCTTTTTGAATTCTCTCACTCCTTCCTCCAATTTCTTTTTTGAAAAAACAGCTTCTTGGTAAAATCCTTTGTCTTTTTCCTGCCCCCTTTCTAATTGATGATATGGATCCATTATTCTCCTTGCCAGCTTTTTCACAATTACTGTTGTCGTTTGGATCTCTGTCTCAACCATGGTGCCCTCCAACACATTTTGTGTCCCTGCCTTAACTACAGTCCTGTTACAGTACTGAACTGTGGCTCAATGGGCACAGGCCAGGCTCCAGCACAGTGCTAGAGGCTGCTGATTTTCAGTCTGCTAGGGTCATTTGTCTGTTCAGGTGTAAAATCCCCGGTTACTGGAGGTGATAACTATCCTGGAAATCTGCCCAAATCCTTCCACACACCCTGCCACCCAGGGACTGACCACTTCAGGGCACATTACCGTTTTGCCTAATCCAAAATTTTTCTTCTCTGATACCAGGATGACACCAGATTCCTCAAGCTCCATAATATGCTAACAGTGTTAATTATTAGTATGAAAGCTCGTGAGGGTGAACGGGGACCTTGTGAGCCTGACTAATAAAACCATCCACATCAGCCCAGATAGGAGAGAGAGATATCTCCACAAGGCAGATACAGCACAGCAACGCCGGCAGTTCCAGGGCAATACACAGAGATATTATTTGTATTAATATGTTCGCAACATAAAGAGAGAAACAGCGCAGCCAACAAGCTCTGACCTGCACAGGAGCTTGCCACTTAATACCTGCTATCCTACAGCACACTTAATACAAAACTGCTGTTATTGTGAGCCCCATGCTGGGAGCCAGAAACGACTGTGATGAGTTGATTTTGTCTGGATACCAGGTGCCCACCAAGTTGCTCTATCACTCCCCTACTCAGCAGGACAGTGGGGAAGAAAATAAGAGGGAAAAATACCTTGTGTGTTGAGATAATGCAGTTTACTAAAGCAAAAACAAAGGTCATGTAAGTGAAAATCAAATGATTTTATTCTCTCCTTCCCATCAGCAGGTGTTGTATGGCACTCCCTGGGAATCAGGACTTCAGGATACATAGTGGTTGCTCCGAAAGGCAAGCACTGTAAATTAGGAATGCCCTCTCTTCCTCCTCCCTTCTCTTAGCTTTTATTGCTGAGCAGACATCGTATGTTATGGAATTTCCCTTTAGTCTTTGGTCATCCACTTGACCTTTTTCTGGCTCTTACGCCAGGTTTTTCTTCTGAAGGCTAACACCAGAATGAATAATTAAAACACAACAAGCAGAGAATATATGGATAAGGTACAATACTTTTTACTTTCAAGTTCTCTCATGGGAGGATTTGCCATTTTCCTCTGTGTTAAGCCTGTGCTGGTTCTGCTTGTTCTTCTCATACCTGGCAGTTCATTTACTGGTTTGTAATGTTATTCACCCCTCTTTCAGTTATGCTACCATCCTGATAATGCAGTAATCCCCAAAGCATATCAGCTGTGTGTATGACAAAGAAAACCCAAGAAATGCTTATTGAGTGGCTCTTTTTTATTGCAGCTGTGAATCTGAGTAGCCTTTGAACAATGCACTGTGCCAGATAAGCTGCAGTGAGGTCAAAAATCACTCTGTGTAGCTTTAAAACTGCTTTTGAAGTAGGCAATGAGTGATGAATTTCTCCGGTTATGAAACAGGGAGATGAGGGTGGAACTGGCTGGTCCAGGGACCGGGTTTCTTGTCTGGAATCATGATTTACAAGGCCACTCTAAAAAAAGACCAGGCAATCTACAGAGAGCTTCCTCCAGGTTTCCATTGACCTTTTCCTGAGTGCAAACAGGTGGCAGGCGTTTCCTCATGCAAAACACACTTTGATTATTTTATTTTATTATTGAGTTTGATTTTATTTGTGCTTGGCTGTGTTTTCTTTTATTATTTCCACACTATCAGACTTGAACTGGGATGAAGGCTGCAAATCCTACATCAGTATCAAGCACTATGATATGGTTTTAAGTTTGATTTACTTCATATTTTGCCTACATTTAATGGTCTATATGATATAGGGTACTATGTCTTATAAATTAAATATAGGGTACTATATCTTATAAATTAAGGTACTATGTCTTATAAATTAAAATCTATATTTGATATATTTGAGTGAAAGATTGTGTTTCTGTGTTATGCTTAATATTTGTATTACATTTCTCTAAAACTCTGGTCTCCCTCTGCTGGACAAAACACAGTCTCTTATACCAAAAGATGTTAAAATATTTTGAGTTTAAAATTACATTTGATAGCTATTGCTATCCTTAGATACCAACGTGTATTCCTCATGCAGAAAAATGCATACCTTGGAGAAATGGAAGAACACTCTGGACAGACCAAGGGACTTTGAGACTTCTTGAATTTTAAAACTGCATTCATCTCTTGGTGAGTGAATGAAGCTTTATCTGACTGTGAGTCAGTGAGCAACCTTAGGCAACAAAAGCTTTTGGTACTGTGGGATGCATTTAGAGTCAATCACAAATATATCCTGTCATAGGCTCCTGGCTACCTGCATATGCTGTGGAGAACAATCCTGCAGGTGTCCGTAAAATAGGAACACTACTCCCAATCTTGTGATGGTTATTTAATTACTGTCTGGGTTGCAGCCAGATACAGGTGAAATAATCATCACAGATATATTTATGCAATAGCAAAATAAGTACTAAAGGAGATTTTAAGTGTAAACATGGAATGAAAAGTCCTAAGGCTTTAATTAAGCAACACATTTAAGCACAATACCTAAGTGCAATCTCTATCAGTAAAGCATTTATGTTCCATTACCATCACGCTCCAGAAATTTCTTTGCTTTAAGTATCCTCTCTCCAGCAGAGTTTCCTGCTGGGGGAAGTGTTGGAGCCTACAGCGTGTATAACTCTGACCAGCTCCACATGTGTTGGGGTCACAGTCATATTAATATAAAATCTTGTTATTGTGGGCATGAATAGTCAAGTGATAAAGTTTAATTGGAATCCTGCAGCTTTTTAAAGTACTTTTCCCAATAAAATATGCATATACAGTGCTGCAGTGTCACCCTATCAGTGCCACTACATGCTTTGGCATTGTTTCTGGAAATTATTTTGTAGAAATAAAAGGTCAGGTATTCACTATGCAGAATAACACATTCTCACTTGTACATGAGATTTGGTTCAGAGCCGTGGGGAGGAAACCAGAACTTTGTAATAAAGAGTTACAGAGCATTGTACCCTTTATATATTAAATGATGGGATGTACTTAAAAACATTAATTCACATGTCAATACATGATTCATTGGGCTGCAGACCCCAATAGCAAGCTTAGTGTGGGCAACGTTAATGCAGGCAGAATTGCTCAACAGAGATGGGGTAGAAGCTGTTCATGTTCTCAGGCCTAAACTTAAATATGGGTGTACCAAAACTTATCCTTAAGGTTAGGCTTGAGAAAACCTAGACCTCCAGGGACATTGCAATTACAAAAGGCACTCAAGGGGGACCACTTCATGTCATCTCATTCCATTTGGTTATAATCACTTCACTTCAGAATTTTCTTTTATTTCTTTCCATTGAATTTCATTTCATTTGAGGCCCACCCCAGTCAGTTTGTTTGACTTTGTTCTCTGACTTCGAGATTATATTTCCTTTTATGAAAGGAAATTCTTCATTTCATGATAGGAATGAACTCTTGCTATTTCAATGAGTATCAATTTGGCAAGGTTTGGTCCATTTCCTTGCACTTCATGTCATCCCATGCCATTTTATTGTTTTCACTTCGTTCCAGATTTTTTTTTCATTTTTTTTTTTAGCATTTCCTTTCATCAATTTCTTCTCCTGTCTCTTTGTTTCACTTGGTTCCCTGATTTTGGGATTTCAGTGAGTATCATTTCAGCAAGGTTTGGTCCGTTTCACTTCCAAAAAAGAACACCCCACTGCCCAAAGATTGCACCCTCCACAGCTTTCTCCTTGGCACCAACCTCACAAGAATGCGGCTTTTACTGCTCCACTTAGGGTTATAGTTAGGCTTAGGGTGAGAGTTAAGAAAACCACAAAGCCCAGAGCTCCAGGGGTACTGCAACTACAAAAAGGATGCCATGGGGAGCACAGCACTGCCCAAACATTGCTCCCTCCACACTTTTCTCCTTGGCACCGGCCTCACAAGAATGAGGCTTTTACTGCTCTGCTTAGGTTTAGGGTTATGCTTAAGGTTAAGTTTGAGAAAACCCCAATGTCCAGAGCTCCAGTGACACTGCAACTGCAAAAGGCATGCCAAGGGACTAGTCGGAAGAAGTAAAATTCTTGGTCTCACAGAAGTTTAGAAAGGAATTTGGCTAATGATCATAATTTCAAGATCGCATAAAAATTTCTGAAGCTGTTTTCTGAAACTTCACATCCAAAGAGATTTTCCTGTCTACAAACAGATGTTTGCAAAAAGGAAACTGGAGTTATAATTTGGTTGAATAAGCAAATGTTTTCTGAGCTGGAAAAGGCAGTCTTTATGCAATGAAGTCCCAGCTTGAAGAGCAGATGTGCCACTTAAACAAACTCCATTTAATTGTTCCAGATGAAAGGTCAAGATGTTTCAGTTCCTAAGGTAGCACAGGGTAGCACTTGAGCATCCTGCTGTACCACCAGTTATGCAAGAAGTAAATTTTCAATCTTCAGTCTTCAGCTGTAATGAACTGCATGTTTCTTCAAGGGAAATATTGAAAAAAATCATTGTGCAAGTCTGACTGTGTTTTACTCTAACCTACCTTCTTATTTTCATAAGAAGGTATAGCCTCAGAGGGAAGCTGCTATGTGAAAGCAGTGGGGTATTCTTTTTTTGAAGTGAAATGAAGACACAGGAGAAGAAACTACTGAAATGAAATGTTAAAAAAAAAAAAAAGGAGAAAATTCAGAAACAAAGTGAAAAAAAATAAGATGGCATGGGATTACATGAAACTCAGGAAAATGGACCAAAACTTGGCAAATCGATAAGGATTGAAAAATTTCAATTCATAAAATGAAATAAACTCTCAAAGTCAGAACAAAAGGGAAACAAAATTACTGGGGTGGATTTATAATTAAATGAAATTCAATGGAAAGAAATAAAAGAAAATTCTGAAATGAAGTGATTATAATCAAATGAAATGAGATGACATAAAGTGCTCCCCTTGGCATGCCTTTTGTAATTGCAGTGTCCCTGGAGCTCGGGGCTTTGTGGTTTTTGCAAACCTAAACCTAAGCATAACCCTAACCCAAAGGGGAGCAGGGGAACAGCTTTTGCTGAGGTGCCAAGCACATGAGTGGTGCCAATCAGAAAGCTGTATAAGGAGCAACGCTGGGGCAGTGCCTTGCTCTCCTTGGCATGCCTTTTGCAGTTGCTGTGTCTCTGGGGCTCTGGGCTTTGGGGTTTTCTCAACCCTTACCCTAAGTGGAGCAGTAAAAGCAGCCTTTTGCTGAGGCTGGGGTGGCCAGCTCATGGGTGGTGCCAAGTAGAGAAGTGTTAAGGGAGCAACATCTGGGCAGTGCCACTAGTCCTGCTTGGTTCTGGTAAATCCTTAAATGTGTACTTCATGACTTAAAGAATGGAATCCAGATGCTACAAAGAAGAAAAAATAGAACATACATTCTTTTTTTTTCAGTACAATAGGTATCTGTGTCACAATTCTTACAAGTAGCAGAAAACATTACATACTAAATAACTTGAGGTATAAGAAACTCCTATTAATAAGGCTTGTAAAAATTTCTCTCTTGGCAGTGTCTTTCTTTATGCACGGTTGTAAAAATACCTTTCTCAGTTAAACACAGTGCAGTTAGGAAAAGCAAAGCTGTAAAAATTATTAGTAGGTGTTCTTGTGAGTATAAAAATTAAGTTGTTGCCATCAATATATTATCAGAAATATTCATTACCAACATAAAATCTGATGGTCTTCAGAATTAAAAAAGTCTACATTGACTCTGTGTTCTGATACAGGAAACCAGCTTTAATTTACAATGGTGCATCCTTAATGGTTGATATTTTAAAGATATTTTATGTATTTATTTTGAAAAGTCCGTTCACATTTCCAATCACAAACACATTTGTGTGGTTAAAGATTCCTGGAACCGGGGTTGAAACAGATTGAAATCTGCACCCCTTTCCAGTCCTATACCAAAAGAACACTTCAACACAACACAACAACGACTCATGTGGATGAGTACCAGGATGAAGCTACCCGGTGTTAGCAACAGCTGGAACTCAGATGCCTCAGTCCTAATGAGCTTGCCTGTTGTGATGTGAGTGGAACTGATTCAGGCGGAAATATTTAAGTGGGAAATTTTTTCTCTCTCTTTTTAAATACTCCTCTAGATTTTTTCTTCTTATAGATAAAAATCTGCTCAGAGTTTAGTGGATGTGTTTCACCTCTCATTTGGGCATTCTTTTGGGGACTATACCATTCATATCAACAGAATTGCTCCAGTATATAACTAGGAGGAGAGGAGTAGATCTAGGATTCATAAAGTCTGTTGAGTTTGCCAAGTATTTTTCTTCCCAAAGGTCAACAAAACAGTTGACCTGTTTCCTTTAGGTCACTGGGATAGAAACAAATAGCAGTGTTCACATTTTCTGAAGAATTAACACTGTTCTGAAATGAATGACCCCTGTTTCAGTGTTACACTGTAGGCTAAGGACTATGCTATTCCTTGTGGCAGCTTTAAGGGGGAAGAAACTCTCTTGCTTTTAAGATGTAACTTTTGGGGTTAAAATGTCTGTTACCTTTCCCTGAAGATGCAATGGCAACAAAAACAAATACTGAGGTGTGGCATGCTGTATTTACACAGCCTGTGGGTCCATTTCTTCTGTTCTAGTGTAAGTCTCATATAGTGGAAAGATGATTAGAAAACATCTCTTCTGAACAGCCGTTTTGTATTGGTAGAGTATGACAAGCTGTCTTTTCACATCGGGGTACTACAGATGTGAGACACCAATCACAGACTGTCAGGATGGAGTACTACACAGGTAAAGTTTGCATTAACTGATTGAGACATGCTGGACAGGACTTCCTCCCTGTATTAGTAGCAGCTGGTTGTTTCGTCAGGTGTAAGGTTTCACTCCGTGTGTGTAAAACTCCACATGCAGCGTAGCATCACTCAGATGCAGCTGAGTTGCCTTGATGGATGTCTACCTCTCTTCATTGACAAGTGGGTCAGCTAAAGCAACTGGAATTCTAATATAGGCACCACTTTGAGTTAGGCAAGCTAAATCCAGACTCAGCTATGGCTATCAATAAAATGGATTTGGAACTGCATATATTAAGTGATCACCTACAAGCAGATACACGAGGAATAGTAACCTATATAAAAGCAAATGTATATCTAGAAGTAAACAAAATTCTTTCATCTAAATCTTCGTTGTCCAACCAAATGCTGAACAGAAGGTCTGAAAAAAGGCTCTGTACGAACAGTATAGTTTCTAAAGTGTGTGCTAGAGTCCTGCTTCCACAAAAATGTAAAGTAGTTTAATGAGAGAAGAGCTAGTTTGGAATACTAGCTTGGTGGGGGATTAAAAACTATTGTAATGTGTAAGGCTTTAAAAAAAATCTTACAGGCATCAGAAAATTCTGCAATAAACAAGATACTTTTTCAACTGTGCTTAGCAGCATATCTCGTAGAGAACCATCCTCTTGTCCAGAGATTGTAAAGGAGGTACATGAGGGTTCTGGCTCTCTGCGTACTTTGTGTCATACTTTCTGTTCTGTAGGTCCAGCCTTGTTTCTTGGGATGCTGAGGTACATGGTTGCACATGTCATCTGCAAGACAGAAAGACAGGATCTAGCTGTCAGTTTTTCCCAACAAGAAAAGTGGAGTTTAAAGTCAAAACAGATATGAAGCAAGAATGCTATATGAATAATAATAATAAAAAAGACCAGTCTGGTATTTGTGCTTTGATCTAAACTGTATGAATGACAAAATTGTGACAGGATGGTTTCTGAGTTATTAGAAAGTTCTTACATTTAACAATATTCATTCTTCGTTCTTCTAGTTGTCTTGAAAAATATCTCCTGGAAAGTCACTACTGATGATTAAATCTTAGTTTAGATCTTTTAACTGTACCTTCAGTACAAAATCAAGAAAATATGGTCTCTTATTCTTTTATAAATTTGAATAGGTGTCTTTCCTTAGATTTCTTATATCTGATCTAAATCTCTTCTGTTAAATTTGGTGAGAGTTCATAAACTCTATGCTGTTTGCAGCTTTCCATATGGTAAAAAAATTCAGCTGCATATTAATAGTCCAGTTTCATGTGATTTTTCTTTTTCAACAAGAATGATGTCAGACATGTGGATTCCTACTGAAATTAAAGAACAGAAGATTGCAATTTAACAGCAAATATCTTATAAAACAATGTCCTTATAACAACTATGGCTGAATTTCAAGGATTGGATAATTATGACCATTAATATACATTTCATTTTAGATGCTGAGAAAAATTCGTCCTGTCACAAGAAATGACAGTCCTAATACAGGATGAGCACACTTGATATTTGTGTGCTTAGAAGACAGCTATTTTTCAGCATATTTTAAAATACGCTGTTCATCAGTGTAATTAAAGTGCTATCATACTTCTGTACTGTATGTAAGGACAGTTTCTAATGCTACCCAGTATAAGAATAGTTTATTTTTGGTTACTTTAATGAAGATGTTTCTTCTAGAGACAGGGAGACCTACATAAAAGAGGTGTGTGAATTATTTACGGCTATTATACCAAATTAGGAATTTTTAATGTCAAAGAAATATTTTGGATGCTTTGACTGCCTTCATCTTAGTCTCTTTTGTATGCATTGAATATGGAAGCTGTCAAAAGTGTTGAAAGTCTGACAGATTTTTTGAGCTAAGTATTTTCTTTTTTGACAGAACGGTTTGGTTTCTGGGTCCTGCATCCTTGCTTCACTGAGCAAGGATGCTGTTATGTTTGGCTTAGTTCATTTTGAAGTCTCCAATGGTCATAACCCATAAACCAGAGTGACACAGGGCCATCAATCAATACGCAAAGACTCTTGTCTAAGCTTTGAATTCTTGAGGCCATCTTTGCACATGATGTTCAGAGTTCAACTTGTGGAATATCAATCATTTTTATCATGTGATTGTGGAGCTCTGAGATGGGAGTTCCTGCCCACTTCTCCATGTTCTGAACATTTAACTGCTCTGTGACCTACCTGACAGCAGTGTTTCTTCAGGCATGGTGCTTTCACATGTAAGAAAGCCTCTAAATATTTCTGAGTTATACCTAAATGACATGGCATTCAACCAATGAGCCATGATTGATCCTGGGTTTTGGTGGCTAAATGGCCACTATATGAAGGTGATTTTCTTCAGGCTGATCATTCATTTTATTCTTTCTGCTGTAACACTAGCTAGTAATTACAAGACAAATACTGACATATATGCCAAATTTAAAATTTGGCAAATTAAAATGGTGAAATAATCTGCTTGCTCTGTACATGTATTTATGCTTATTTCCAGGTTTTATGTAAGACTATTTCTTTTGCACACTGTCTATACAGTCAGCTACACGGATTTTCTAAATTAATTGAGGGAAAACAGGATCTCTGAGCTCAACTAAACTATTAAAAAACCATAACCTAAATAACACTGGTAATACTGTTCTCCATAAACTGGACCTGGATTTTGCCAATATGCTAAATTGTGCTTTTGTCATACCAGGAGGTTTGTGACTTTCAGTGACCACTCAGTTTAGGGAATTATGAAAACCCATATTTTACAAATTGACTGCTTCAAGAAATTTATTTAGATATACCAGAAGGAGTTAAAAACTCCCTCCTCATGACCTTCCTGTTTTGTGATGCAACATAACTGAAACAGAATTCAATGGGAAATTAAGTTTGTAGCTGATTCAAAACACTCTGAAGACTCATTATGTTTTATTTCACTGATTATAGAAACTTCAGCATATGATTGAAGCCAAGCATTTGTGTAATTGTTTTGTTGTTTTGGGGGGGTCAAAAGTTTGAGAATAAAACTCCTTACTTTTTTCTCAAAGAAGGCATTCTTTTTTTTCTTTATTGCATAGCCTGTGGGTTTTAATATAACTTTTATTGTAAATAGCCTGCACAACATCACCAATAATCACACCTTTCTATTAAGAAGTGTTCATTTTTGTAAACCACAAAGACATACCTTTAGATAACTGCAGCTACTTCTTTAGCTTGTTTGTCATCATTTGAATGACTTTTTTTGCTCTTTGTCCTCTCCTAATTTGGTCTCTGCTGTAAACCTTGTAGCAAACTGGAAAATTCTGAAATTAATTTACAGGAATTTCTTGTGATTCACTGAGGGTTGCAATGCTGTGTGAAGATGGCAGCTGCTGCTGGCACCAGGAAGTTTTGTGGTTGGTGGTGAAGCTGTGGAGGGGCTGTTCTTGGTGTGTAGGGATGGACTTATCCGGGGCCAAAATAGCATAAGGGTTATGTGGATTTAACTGCCTAAGCAATAGGGGTCTAATCCCCTTGGACACCCCAACCTGACCCCCAGTTGCTTTTCCACAGGTAAGGAAATTTCCTGTGTGTCGTTCTGTCAGACAGGGACAAACATCTGGGAAATATGCTAAATTAGCATCTGACTTGCTTGAAGGACTCTGTATATGTAACTCAGCGATCCCTTGGTGTGCAAAGACAGGGGATACATCCCTATGCATGTAGGAAATGCAATTATGTGTGATAGTTATAGATATAAAATGTAACAAACCCTCTCAACTATCTTCTAAAACTGCACAGAGCCAATTTCAAGACTTAGCACCTGAAGCTGCTCTCTCAGGACAGCCAGTGCAGGAACAGATGACTGGTTTCACTTGTCAGCTGGCAGCCAACATTCAGCAAATCTAATTCAGAAACTAAGGTCAGGAAACACTCATAGGAGGAGCCTTCTCACACTTGTCAGAAGTGTGAGCATTTCATGACACAAATGCAGAAATAGGTCATAAATGAACGTTTATTTTAATGTTAATGCTCACTCAAAATTTCAAGGCAAGTGATCACCTCTATTTAAGCAACTGGTGTTGGCAAGTCTTCCACCAGCATTTTTATAGGGATAAATACTTGGACTTCGTTGTTATACAGTAGGATTGTATACTATATACTATTTGTTTCATTTTCCAACATGTAAAAGCCGACAGCACTACCTTATGTACATTCCTAGTGTGTCTCTAGATCTCCCATGTCAGAAGTGGGTTGGAGCACTATCATGAGGACTGTTGCAGAAAGAAGCATTCTGTCTAAATTAAATCAAAGGACTCCATCTCACCTGATGTCATCTACAGTGACCTGAGCACCCACCAGCTGCCTTGTCCTACCCCTGGTATCTGCAAGAAGCGAACCCAGTTGTGGGCTGCTGAAAGGACTAGGATTGTGTAGTATATCACAGCTGGATATGTGATACTAAATCCATAAGCAGATTTTCTTGCCACATTTATGTTTATGTTATGTTTATGTTTTGATTGTAGGCTTATTTAAAATCCAGTGCTGAGTGAGTACAGAATTAAGTAAAGGAGAATGAGATTCCTGGCCCAGCAAATACAAACCTGCACTCAGAGACTGAATTACAGTCATGGAGGAAGCCAGGTCTGCAGTAACCCAGCAACCTCCACGTGCCCTGGATCCCATCATCCATCCTGCCTCCATACCAGAGCTGGAGCAGCAAGGCTGCACCAGGGAGTGCTTGTCCTTGGGTCTTGGCTGTGCTCCCTAAGATCCATTCAGACTGACTGTCCCTCAGCATCAGAATGTGGATTGTTCAGGATTCTCTTGAGCTCAGGGATCTAAAAATGACGCTTAGCATCACAGTCCTCTTCCTTGGGAGTAGAGCAGTGGAGAGCTGGTAGGGAGCTGATCAGCACTGAGTTCAGCACAAAACTTTGTGACATCAGTAACAGGCTCACTCATTTTAAAGACATAATAACACATTCAATTCCCACCTGTAGTTGTCTCCCAGTAATAATCCTATCCATTTGTGGCAGGCATAAAAATCACATCTGATTAAATTCAGCATGGGGAATGTAACTGTACAGCAGTGGGATTTTCCTTGTGTTAAAAAGCCTGTTGCATCCATGTTGCACATTGCAAAAAAAAATATTACAAATAAATTAAAATCTTGCCCTTTTTCTCCAGAGACAATCCATTAATGCTAAGAGATACTGTCATATGTATTTATTCAGCTCAAAATATAGGCACATACATGTATGTGTATAGTCATTTATATGACTGTGAACATGTATGTGTGTATGTGGTGTATGGCTGAGGTATGTCTCAGGACTCCCATTGTGCTTATATTCCAGGCAAAGCTATTCCTGACAGATCTGTGTTGTGGTTCAGAATGAGATAAAGTACAATATCATGCACTTTACATGTAAAATACAAAATAAAAGGAAAGGAATGATAAGCACATTTTTCCCCTCTAAATTTCTTGGTATCTTGTCAAATGAACTTGGTTTTCCCTTTCTTGGTAAAAAACCACTGTGCTTTAGCAACTAAATGATTCAAGCCTGTGAAGTTTGCTTGGGGAACAAGCAGCAAAAATGTCCTTTGAACAGTGCTCTGTGAGTGCTCTGAAGTGTTCCCGTTAGTGGACTACTGTCCTCACTGCATGTTCACTTTTCTCACTCCAAACTCTAATTTAATATTACCTCCCATGTCAACTGGTCACTCATCCAGCTCTCTTATTGTCACTCAACGGTGATGGCAAGCCACAGGAGTAATCACATCCTCCAAGACTGAAATGAAATGTTTTGTGTTCCAATAAGAAAGACTGGCTGATCTCCAGAGCTTGTGTGTCTCTATCTGCTTTTCTGCCAGAGTCTTCTCCTGCTTGCACTCCTCCTCTGTTCTTAGATCAGTGCAGGTGCCTTCATAACCATGGTGCTGCTTTCAATGCCTTATTATTTCATCATGAAATTCAGTCCTTTTTGTTTACTTTCATCTTTAAAAAGCTCTTGAATCATGACATAGGATGCTGGGAGAATTGATATAGGAACTTGGTAATGAGATGAAGACTTTCAATCCCAAAAACTGCAATGTTTCACCAGGCCCTGATGGATCTGGTACAGACAGCAAGCACTGCTGGTTGACTCTGGCATGGCTGGGAATAGGTGTTTGTGGGCCTGCTTGCAGCCAGGACAGATATTAGATGCTTCTTATTTCTCTCACTTTGTAGAGCTTCCCGTGCCAGCTGTAGCCACTCATCACGTCCCAAACCAACCAGCCTAATTTCAGAAGTTTTTTTTCTTCCAAAGAAATGGTTCTCTTTTGGAGCATGAAGCTTCTCCTAGTAGAGTGTTCTGATGCTCTCTGTTGGTTTAGATGTTGGAGGGATCACCAGCACTTGAGGAAATCCCATCCTAGAGGGGTTTAGGCAAATGTGCCGGCTAAAATTGCATACCAGGGATTTAAGCAACTTCCACCTCTCTGAAGGAGCTGCCTGGCTCTTCAGAGACTCCCTGGCTGCCAACAGAGGCCATCACACTACACATGAGAGCTCAAAACCTTTCTGCAGATGTGGCAGAAAGCTTCAAGGCAAAACGACCACAGCTGGCCACCAATGATGTGTGTCACACTGTCTGGAGAACAGTGGGAAAGACCTAGGGACAGATTTGTGGTGGTGCTGAGCACACTCACAACTGATCAAGAGCTGATTGCAAATGTGCTTCAAATATACCTAAGACTATAAAAAGTCAGTTTTGAAAAACAAGAATGTGGTACTATAACTCTTTGATGTAGTTATAATCCATAAATTAACATAATACTTTTGGAGCATATTTCTGTACTTTTGTTACACAGAAGTCCACAGTTACAAGTGTTTCTAAGAATTTATTTCTTTAAAAATATAAGCAGGATACTTTCACTAGAGGTCCTTTATTTTTCTTTTGAAAATTATTTCCTTATCAGCTTCTTTGTAGAGTCCATAAAGTGGTAAGGCAAACACCTTTTATATTTTCTACAGGCTCCATTGATAACTCAGGTTGGTCACACAAGATTGATTAGCACAGCTTAAGTTCTAGCTTTAGACACTTTCTGTGTCTAGAGTTTCTCAAGTGTAAAACTAGAGCTGGTATACAGGTTGTAAAATTAGCATTATTATTGTTCCTGGTGCTCTTAAACACACAAATAGAGAAAGACTTTTAGTGTATTGAAAAGTCCTGAAAGAATTTGAGGTTATCAGCATCAGTTCTGCAAAATCCATAAATAATTTTAAAACATAAGAAAAGAATTTTTGGATTTCTCAGTACTAACTTGCTAATGACTTTAAATGCTCCATTTTCCATTTTTCTAGTTCAAGCAGTGGAATGATTTTCAATATATATATATTCTTCATATCAGAATTAAACTTTTATTTCACATACCTTTCTCATTCCTTTTTTTCCCCCTATGCATGATTCTGAATCCAGAACATATCTGGATGATTCCTTGGTAAATAACAGACAGATACTTTTTCTTTGGTAGATAAGAGGCAGGTACTTTTAGAAGTATGTTTTTTTCTTTGTTGCCCTGATCTCACTCCTTGCTCTACAGGACTCTGAGGACCTGCAATTATTTCCACCACCATCGGAGAAATCACTTAGATGCTTAAAGGTGAGGATTTGCTTAAGTGCTTTACTGATTGAGCTTTTATTGTGCTGGAGAGTACCAATTAAAAAAAAAAAAAGTCCCTTGTCTCCCTTATGATTCAAAACATCTAAGGAAACTGAGCACCATACAGAGAAGTTTAACCTTTAGAAAACATTTTGTGAGGCATTTTAATGAAATGCAAAGGGTACTTCTAAAATCCTCAGCGTTCATCAGCCGATGTCTTGTCTATCAAAACACCCGAGTTAATTAAAAACAGGAACAAAACCCAAGAAAAACAAGGATTCGGCCTTTGGCAGCTGTCTCCGGTAGATGGCACTGCTCTGAATAATTTGAGCAGGAGCCAGCGCTTTCTGCAGGATGCTCCTGCCCTGCGCCTGGGCAGCAGCACAGACCCGTCTGCAGCCACCGTCACGCCGGCGGGAGAAGGCTTTTGCATTCTCCTGAGAGATTTTTGCTGTATTTTGTTAATCTAATCAAGATTTTGTTGCTAGTGAGAAAAAATAATTGTACCCACTGCTGTAATCGTGATTTGCTGGCTGCTGCTTGTACCTGTTGCTCCACTTGATCATAACTCTTCCTCCCGGTTCACTTCATGATAACTCTTCCCTCTGCCCGTATTGGTTTATCAGCAAGCTTCATTCTCTCAAGTTTGTGGTGGTGGTGTCAGCGATAGGAAATGTCCCTTCCTGATACGGTGTGGGTTGCTTTGAGAGATTTTGTCTCTGCTCAGGGGTGAGTTCGCCCTTGTATGTGCCTGTGCTGCTGATTTACTTCTACAAAGGGAAGGAGGGACCTAAATGTTCCCTCTACAAAGGCCCTCAGGGACTGGAAAAATTAACTTTCAGATACCTCAGTGCCTAGAAAAATCCCTTGTCCTTAATTAGAAGCTTAGGCTTCCTTGAATGAGAGGACTTTGGTGTTAGACTGGACTGGTGTTCATGTTTGGGGTGGACGGAGTTCCTTTTCTGGTTTTATTTCCCCTTTTTATTGGTGAATTCCCTTCTCAAGTTTGGTGCTTAAATCACACCACTCTTTTCAGGTTAATAAACAGGGACATTTTTTGGATCTTTTTGACTGCTGGCTTGGCTATTACTCCGATTTCTGGGAGGGGAACTGCGAGTGGCCTCAGTACCTCTGAGCTTTAGGGGAAGTAGACATTAACATGAGGAATGGCTTTGGTATGAACTGCTGAAGGGAGTACACAGCTTCCTTCCTAGGATTCGGTAATTTGAGGGACCTGACTTTTAGTTAGTTCTTGTAATCAAGCAGATGAGAACTCTGGGAATAGGTCCCTTCCCTCTTGTTCCCCTGGGTATAGCAAACCACAAACTTTCTGGATCCTTGTGCTGGAAGGACCAGCAATTTTTCTGCAAGTTGCCACAATCATCTGGGATGAACTCTTTCTATGGGGTAGGTCATTCTTTCCAGTCTGAGAACAGCATGAGGAGCTTGTCTTTGTTCCCTTCTTTTGGACTTGGTCCTCCTCAGCTGGGAAACAAGTGTTGTTTTAAAGTGGGTTTTTTTCCTGAGGTGGTCATTGACCTGTTGACTAAAAACTGGAGCTGAGTAACTGGTGTAATCACTAGCCTACTGCACAGATTATTCTCTCAACTTTTATTAAATCATATAAATGTGCAACAAATAGACTGGGAGGATCACAATCATACAGCCTTGTTGAAATTTCCATTACACGGTTGGAATAGCAGGAAGAAATCTTCCCAGGATTTGGTGCTCCAAGAAGGTGGAAGGAGAACACGTTTGGGGGTGAGGGTAGCCCCTTCCCTTGTAGGTTGATACACCCTTTCAGGAGAGAGCAAGGCTGATGGCAGCAGACTAGAGGTCAGGTCTACCTTTCTCCATCAAGCCCCTGTTATGGAATTCAGGCAGCTCCCTGCTCAGCATGCAGGTTTTCATAGTTCCTGCTTTTAGCCCAGTGTAAGATCCAGCTCTCTTTCCTTCTGCAGGTCCCAGTCTTCACTGAATCCATTTCATCCTTTTTTTCTTTTTTTAAATTTTTTTCGTTTTGTTCTTGAATGGAAGACTTAGAAGTCCCAGTTTCCCCATTTCTCCCCCTTTTTTGTCATCTTCTGTCATCAAGCCCCGGAGGCAACTTGCTGACAATGTGCTGTGCAAGTCAGCAGGCTCTTGAAGGACAGAGCATTTTTTTTCTCCTGATCAGTTTGAGTGCTAGGAAAAACAAAGTGGAGTGAAACATCTCTTTTATAGACAAAGGTAAGACAGTCTTGGAAGGACTCATCCCCTGATTGTGAGGTTCTAGGGATTATATCCCTGACAGGAGAAACCTGGCAACCATGTCCATTATTTCTTTGACACAACCTTATTGAGCTATTTGTGAATTGTGCTCCATCTTGTTGGTGCTGGCCAGACACGGAGGTGGGGGAGCGTTGCCTTCACCAGCTGTGCTCGAGGTGACTGCATAACCAGAACTGGGTAAAGCACAGGCTTTAGCAGGGGAAAATGATAACATAGGCACTTTTTTCTCACTGCCTAAAGGCAAGAAAAATAGCTTTCACTGAGCAGTCTTTGTTCCTGCAACATTTCTATTTTTAAAACTTTCAGTGGGAATTTGAGCTGGTGTTTTCCAAGTGCATACAACAGCTGGCTTACTGTGCTGTGTGTCACTCTTCAAAAAACCAAAATAAGACTAGCCAGAGACCAGGAAACACTGAATTCTCCCCCATCTCTTACCCCAGGCAAACAATTCCCTAAAAACAAAATTTCAGACAAGTAAATATGAATATTGTCCATTGCGATTTCCTACTTAGGTAAGTAGTTTGGGGTCATCTGTTCTGTATTAACAATGTATGGCTTAAAATACAAACATCCTTTGTGCTTTGTTAATGTTGCACGACTGAGTGCTTTCATAGATATATGCTGCAATAAAGGATGGCTTAGAAATTAAATATAAAAAGGCAGCCGCTGCCACTGGGGAATAGAGTACTCTACCAATCAAGATACAGCCTCCATTGACCAGGCTCACAATGTAATGCTCTTTTAAAAATATATTTAATGCAGGGCTGAAATTTATACATCATAAAGGGACAAGGCAAAACCCACCATCGAGTCCTTTTCAGCCTTTGGTAGAAACTTTGATCATTAATTTAATAATATATTTAGTTGTCTAAATTTGTAAGGTCTGCTGCAATTTTGCCTGAACATGAAAACAGACCTTTCTGGGCACCCTGTTCTTACTTTTTTTTCTGTGCAAGAATGTAATGAAATTTTAAAACCTATGGACACTTTCTTTTCTTCTGCTCCTTAATTGAACAGCAGGATACATTTTTAACTGCTCCTTCACTGTGGTTCTGGAACATGCCCAACACAGATGTCTTTCTTTTGTCATTTCTCTTCATTCTTCTTTGTAAATTTTATCTCCCACACAAACAGGTGAAGCTCAAAAGGGTTTTTCTTCAAAGAAGATTTTAATTTTTGTGTCTCTGTTTGCCAATTGCAAAATGTAATAAACGTGTTTGCCTCTGGGCTTGACAATAAGCCTCAGATAATAATTCTGGAACAAGCACTTTCAGAGTTACTAGGCTGCAATTATAGTTGTGTAAGCAGGTGTGAATTATTTAGTAGAAGTCAGAAACCAGTCTTCCTTGGAATAAGCAGGTTTCAGGTGCAATTTGGCCATTCAAAATGTGTTAATTGCTTGACAAAGTAGGTTATCTCATTATGGGTTGGATTAAATTTTGTTGGAATGAGTAGATCTTTTATTTAAGATAGGTTTATGAAGATCATGGTCATACATTTCAGCCTCAAGGGGAGGCAGTCAAGGCAGCTCGGAAATGTAAGCGATGTGTGGATGAGCTGGGTCTATGTATTATTTTGGCAGTACAGGGTATTTGGATCAGAGGATAACACTAAATGATAAAGGAAAATAATTACAGTATTGTATAGCATCTGTGTGTGGTCATGACAAGAGTGTACAGTGTTGAGGTACTGGATTGAAGGAGTGGGCAAAAACCTTCAGCGTTCAGTCCACCTGCCTTTTGTAGGAGTTTGATGATGTACATCACTGTGATGATGTCACTGCCATGGCTCGTACAAAATTACAAAATAACCCAGAGTTCCCTGATGCAATCACCAAATTTTGCATGAAGTAGAATATCGCACCTGTTCAACAGGTTCCTGGTGACCTTGGCCCTTGCTGTCCAGGGGTCAAATGCCTTTTTATAATCTGTATACTTTTTGTAGCTCGGTTTTGCATGCATGAAATGCCCATGTCTGTGTTAATATTCAGTGTGTATCCAAACTGTCCTAGTCCCAGAGAGCAGAAAATAACCTAGTCTGATTAAGACCAGCTGTAAGGGCTGGAGTGATGGGGTTTGAGGAGTGAAGCACCACACAGGAGATAAGCAGGCTGAAGATTTGTCGCTGGCTGAATCTATTTTGCACAGCTCTCTTCTGCTTTAGGAAAAAAGTCTGCTCACCCATGGCCATGTCCCTTTCACCTGGGTGTTTGGTAAATACCTAGCAGAGGAATTCACTGAAAGAATTCTACTGAAGGAGGCGTGAAGGGAGAGACAAACACTGAATAGGCAAATGTTGGAATTTGAATCTAAAATCTCTTCACAAGTTACCTTGGCAACAGCGTCCTGAAGTTCAAGGGTGGAGAGGGAGAGAGAGACCCTGTCCTGAGGCTGAATCAGTGAGTTGCCCAGTCTGGGATAACCAGCATCAGGGAAGCTGTTTGAGGATGGATTGTCCTCTGAAGCTGCTGCTGTGCAGCTTGACTGTTGCACATTATTTATTGGTCAGCTGTTTCACAAATAATTTTCAGTTACCCAAGAAGGACTCTAATCAGGTTCAGTGGAAATCTTTCCACAGATTTTGCCTCTCTGCAAGGATAAGGTCCTTGAATCGTACAGTTCTGGCTGGTAATTCTCAGAAGGAAGAAGTTGAATTAGTTTTCCTGGTGCTGGCAGCCAGCAGAGTGGAAACATTTTGTGTCATCTGCTTTGGACCTTGAAATGGGAAAGGTAAAACAGGACGAGGATGCAAGTAGCTGTATGAATTATAAGGGAAGAATCTTAGGGTGTAATATAGTCACCTCCATGTTACTTATGTAAGGGTGGAAAGACAAAACCAGAAACTTAGACTTTTCCTTTCTGTCTGGGAATTCTTCTAAACAAAAAGTTATATCAATGATGGCTAGCTGTTTCACTGGCTTCTCTTTACTGGAATCACTTATAAAACCCCAACTCTTGGTGTGTCACACAAGAGGCCAGAAGATGTAACTGCTTGCATAAGGGGAAAGAAAAAAATGTAAAATGCAAGTAAAAAAGTGAATGAACTCTTGCTGCAGTGGAGCTAACTTGGCATCTCTATTCTGTTCTCTTTAATATATTCGGAACCATGCCAGCTCTGTGCAGGTGCTCCAAAACCAAGGTCACCAGGCTCATATGGTCTCCATGAGATGCACTGTCTGTGCATCCCCATGCAGGATGATCCACCAGCAGCTGGTGGCTATTTGACTCTTGTTTCTTTGAGGAATTTACCAGGTACTTGGCTGAGATACTCTGAAAAGTGCTGATAAGGGAGTTTGGTTTTCCTCAGCAGACCAAAGCATTTTGCTACTTCGTTAGTAGAGCCATGCAAAATAAACAACCCCCTAAACATTACAGCCAAGAGAGCTACACACTCTCAGCTTCCTGCACATGATGCAGGGATTGTTGCAAAATGATGTTGGAACTGAAGGAGCTTCAGAACTTTATGATTTCAATGTCAGTCCTAGTCAGCACTAATGACCAGTTATTTGCAACCAGCTGGTGGCTGTTCCAGTTTATTCCTTATGAAAGACATATTCATGAGTGTGAGATGAGAGAGGGAAAACACTTTCCTATTGTCATCTGTAATAAAGCAGTAAACATTGTTGAATGCCATAATAAAGAGTATGAATTTGATTTGTCCTGCAGGAGCTTTCTGATGCAGAAGTGAATCTGTCTGGTGGCTGAATTATTGATGAAGGTTGTTGTTTTTAACCCTAGTGTATTGCCTGTGATGTGGTAAACATAACTTCTCCACAGGTTCTCATCCTGATTGCTGGCCAAATATTATTCTTGATTGTCCATCTGTGGCTGCTATTAACTTAGATAAGTCACTGCCATGGCTCCACAGGTAGTAATTAGGGACAATTTATTTTTGTCCTAGATACATCCTTAGTGGTAAGTATTAAAATTTGCATAGAATCATTTTTCATTCTTAAATGTCAATTCTTCTTATAGTTTATAACCAACAGATTGTGGCTTGCACACAGCCCACACACACAGAAAAAACAAAGGGTCAGAGTAATTCTTCCTGCCTTCCCCTGTCTTCTTACACTTTGACTCAGTTATTTGTTGTGCAGATACATCCAAAGCACATCCTGTGTCTGCCTTCTTTAGTCTTTGCCTATACAACTGAGAAAGTGTGTCAGGGGTAATTGCAAAGATATGGATTTATTGCACACATAGGGTAGCAACAATCAAAATACTTATATGCCACTAGTGAGCCTTGAGACACAAGTCAGATGGAACTGTGACTACTTAAGACACCTTTCTTAGGTGTTTAGCTTCATCTTCAGATCAGAGATCCATTCTTGACCATTCAGCCTAGTAGAGATTAACTGTTCCCTCTCACTGCTGCATTTCTTGGTGTTTTATTGCAAAATTGTATAAAGTCCATATTTTTTTTGTTTGACCCACAACAGTACACCTAATAAAGCAACTTGTAGTGATGATGCCAAAAGGGAGTTGTTTTCCAGTGATGCCTTTTCCACAGAAGCCTTTGGACATATTCATAAGAAAAGGAAACCCAAGTGTACACAGCCATATGAGACTGTAGGATACAAGATGAAATGAATGTGGGTGTGGGGACCATAAACCAAAAATCAGAGCATGTTTACAGAGAAGATTTCTAGTCTGGTGAGAAAAGCTTCATCCTCTGTGGCAGAAAGCATTGCCATTGTCATCCTGTTTCTGAACACAGGTTTGCAGCACCTTTCTGATACAGCGTCCTACATGGACTTCCATGAAGATGCACTTATCCAAGCCAAGGTCTTTCCCATGAGCTACAGTTTACAGAGCAAATGATTGACATAAAGGGTCTTTTGCTGTTTCAAACAGCTGAGAAGAATTTTTTAAAAAAAGTCAGGCTTGTGGTTGATGAATAAAACATGGCTCAATGTGATGCCATTCAGCAAGGGAAGCTGTGGAATAATTTAAATTTTTGCACACATGGATTTTGTATAGTGGTAAGGACTTGAGGTTTCCATGCGGTAAGCATTGAAGTTTATTATAAAGTTGTGAGTATAACAGGGCACATAAGAAGTAACTATCATTAAAAATAAGAGTGAATTGTTCCTGTTAGAGGCACACTGAGCATGGTTATTAGAAATACTTTCTGCCTGTGGGAGATTTTTCTTTCTCTTTTTTTCCTCCCCAAGCTCATCAAAGGATAAAAGCAGAGAAAAAGAGTGTAATGGGTTTATTCTTTCTTTGTGCAGTGTTTGTGGAAGCTAACAGCAGTAAAAACCCTTTGTAGGCTAAAATAATAGTTCTTTAAAAAGCATTCAAAGAGAGGTACATGGGCAGTATTAGAAAAAAAAAAAAGAAGGTTGCATGTCATTTGTAGGCTGGTTGGGTTTCAGTGGGCTCCCAGTGTGCTCCAGAAACATATGTTTAATCTGCCACATACACAGCCTCACTGACAGCAAGATAATTTTTATTAGAATAGCTGTTTCAAGGGAAATGCCTTAGATATTCAACAGAGCCACATTTTTCACTTTTGTTTTCAATTTTACAGAAGTCATGGATAATACCTCATTGTCCTAGAAGACAATCTATATTGTGCCACTACTTTGATGAGCTGGTTACTAGGCCACTGCTGCTAAAGGTACACTGCAAACCTTTTTTTTCCAAGATCAAGCCAATTTTAGCACTGCTTTGAACAAGTTGAGCGGTGATGTCAGCACATACTTAGAACTAGTGATGGCCTTGGGTTGTTAGCCCTGTGTTCTCCCTCAGGCATAGCCAAAATAATTAATGTTAAATCATGTTACTTTCTTCTCCTTCTTCCTTTTTTTTTTTTTAATTGCTCATTCCACCTTTTAAATATAGCCTTTGGATCACTAGCAACTTGTAAGACATTCATTATGTTTATTATTTAGTTGAAGTGGTTTATGATCTTTTCTGGACACTTGTATATTTGGAAAAGTATTTATGAATTTATCTGGACTCCACCTATGAATTGAAAGGACAACTGCACAAAGCTATTCAAATATTTTCAAAAATATGCTAATGAAAAGCAAGATCAAATAATCAACAAAAAAAGAAATGGCAAAATTCAATGTTGTCATTTTTAAAGAGCTGTGAGTCTGGCAGCAAGACAGTATTCACTGCTTTGTGAACACTGGGTGAAGCTGAGGACAGTGTGATTGGTTTTAAGTAGTATAATTTATTCAGGTCAAAGTGCTTGCAAGATGGGACCTGTGGGATCATTTTCTGTAAGAGAAAGAAGACTTCCTAGATAAGGTCAAGTTGTGTCTGGTCTTTCCAAAGCAGTTAGCATACGTGATGGCTCCAAAGAGTCCAGACAATTGCCTTGGGCTCTACGTGAGCTTTTTTTGTCTATTTGATCTCTGGATTCTTATTTGGTCACAAAATACTCATCACATTGAAATTTATTATTTAATGTCTAATTTAAGTGGTGAGAAGAATTAAGTAGATTTATATTATGTTTAAGTTTCAGTCCCAAGTAATTGACCACAAATTTAGTATTACTTTCCCCTGTGGAGTTTGGACCCTGGCTGGATGCCAGGTGCCCACCTAAGCCCCTCTATCACTCCCCTCCTCAGCTGGGCAGAGGAAGGAAACTACAACGAAAGGCTTGTGAGTCGAGATAAGGAACAGGGAGTGATCACTCACCAGTTACCATCATGGGGTCCTCCAGGGGTTGCAGGTGGATCTCTGCTCCACCATGGACCTTCCCGGGCTGCAGGGGCACAGCTGCCTCTCCATGGGCTGCACCGTGGGCTGCAGGGGAACCTCTGCTCCGGTTCCTGGAGCACCTCCTGCCCTTCCTTCCTCACTGACCTTGGTGTCTGCAGGGCTGCTGCTCTCACATACACTCACTCCTCTCTCTGGCTGCTGTTGCTGTTGTGCTGTACCTTTCACCCTTCTTAAAATCTGTTCTTCCAGAGGTGTTGCTGTCGCTGATTGGCTCAGCCTTGGCCAGCAGTGGGTCTGTCCTGGGGCCGGCTGGTGCTGGCTCCAATGGACATGGGAATGGCTTCTGACAGCTTCTTGCTGAAGCCACCCCTGTATTCCCCAACTATCCAAACCTGGCCTCTTCTCCCAGGCAACCAGTGACAGGACAAGAGGATGTAGACTTAAGCTGCACCAGGAGGGGTTTAGGTTGGACTTTAGGAAAAAGTTCTTCACAGAAAGGGTGATTAGACATTGGAATGGGCTGCCCAGGATGGTGCTGGAGTCACTGTCCCTGGAGGTGTTTAAGGGAAGACTGGATGTGGCACTCAGTGCCATGGTCTTGTTGACATGGTGGTGTTCAGTCATAGGCTGGAGTTGATGATCTCTAAGGTCTTTTCCAACCTCATTGGTTCTGTGATTCTGTCCCATCCCTGATCCTCTCCAATTCACTTTCCATCTCTCCCACACTGCTAAAACAGCTCCTGACAAAACCTCTCATGAATAAGTCTTTTTAGCCAAAGGCCAGAACAGCAACTTCTCTAATTGACTCCTAAGTATCCCACCATTCCTGAACCACCTTGTCACTGGGAGGGGGCATGAATATTTTACAATTACCTGCAGCCCTTTCTCCTCTTAGAGAGTCTGCCTCACCTGAGATAATTGTAGGTTGCCAACTTAAATGGTAGGTCTACATGGCTCTGTTAATTCATTGCTGTTTGGCCTGTGGAGGTTTAGGAGAGAGTGGCTTTATGGGGAGCTGAGAAAGATCTTGTTACTTCATGAGAAATGCACAGTCTTTGTCAAACACTTGGTCTTCATAAGGCTCTGGGCTTGTTTATTGCTATTTTACAGAGAGGAAGTAGTATGTATTCCATGAGAATATGGCCACAGGTAGTGCCTGGATGTTGGCTTGGTTCAGAAAGGTGGGGAAAAAATACAAAATGGTGAGAAAATTAGGGTACCTAGATGTTTGGAGAAGGGAGATTCAGGAGCAGTGATTTACTTCTGCATTGATTAACTCTATGTGAAAAGGCTTTCAAGAAGAGACAAATAGTGAATTGCCTGTCACTGTGTGTTTGGTATTTAAGTTGTTTTATTTGATGTAAAGCAATGACAACATGGCTGGGCAAAGAGAAAGAGAACTGACTGTGACTAAGAAATAAAATCAGACCAAAGACTGAAAAATGCTAAACCAATGAGAGTGAGATTGTAAAAGATCAACCTCTCTAGGAGGCACCTAATTTCTGGCCACAGTCTCCTGCAAGATGCTGTTCTTTCCACAGAGTTTAATTTGCAAATTATCTTTCTTTCTCTGCTAATGTCCTGCGGTGTAACCCCCAGCCCCATCAATAAAAGATGTGGTGATGAGTCACACATTTGTTGCAGTCATTGCACCTGCAATAAAAATTCAGTCTCTGACAGTTCACAATATACAAATCATATCAGCATGCAGTTAAGGTTGAGGCTACAGAGCAGTAATTTAGGGGGAAAAAAAAAGACATTAGATGGTGTAATAGTCTAGAAATCGAGTATTAGGCACAGATAAAATTCAGACTTCGATTTATAAATAAAAAACATGTGGGTGTGGTAAGCCTGGGAATGTTGGTTCTGCCCTGCTGCAACAGCAAGATGCAAATGCATTGAGTGTAAATGGAGGAGCCAATTAGTCTGTGTTCAGGGTCACTCTGTTTAGGGCTGAAATAAACAGCTGGGTATTCATTCAACAGGTTTCCAAGAAGCAGGTTCTGTTCAGATCTGAAGCAAACTAATAATGACTTTTAATAAACCTTTCCCTTTCCCTACTTGTTACCTTTGACATGTAAAAGATTAAACTCTCATTTGTAAACCGATAGGCAAACAGCTCTGAGCAAACTTTACCCGTGGACATCTTGAAGATGATTTATGCCATTTTTGCTTGTGTGTCATGCAGAAGAAAGATACTGCTTTGCTATTTATTTTATTTATGCTGTTTAGTTTCTGAGAGGGAAATGAGAAAAAGCATTCATCAGAATTTCTGATTCAAGCTCTCTGTGGGCCTCAAAGTGTTCTGAGAGGAATCAATATGCAAAATGAGATGCTTCTTTCAGTTTTGTATACTAAAAAGTTTTATATTTTTTCTGCCTGTAAAAATGCTGTTTGACTGGTCAAACCTTTTAAAATGCTAGGTTTTGAAAAATAAAGGGAAGTGTTCTGTGGGGAGATGAGTAGCTTTCATACATGTTGTGGATACCTGTAAATGTATTTTCTGGGAAAAAAAGTGATGTATACATAGAAGAGATTGTCGTTATTGTTACGTTTCCTGAATTAGGACTGTTTTTCCTTCTGCACAAAGTTAGTATTCCTGTGAATGCTAAAATATTGGCAGAGATGTGTCATACTGCATGCACAGATACCAGCGCCTGTGGACACAGGAACAGTTCTGCTTTCCATGTTTTGGATCCCATATGGACACAGAAAAAGGCATGGCAGGAGTGTACCTCCAGTGCAGAGGTACCGTGGGTAGAGCTTAATGAGTCTTAATCAGCTCCAGACTAAAACACCTGCCTTTAGGTACAGACAGGCAGTTTTCCACGTGAACCAAGGGCATGGTTCTGCTGTCTAAGTGTTGGTGAGATGCCCTAGATGTTCTGCTGGCCTCTGGTGGCTGCCCTGGAGGGCGTGGGACCCTGACAGGCCCTGTGCCTGCTGTATTTGCCAGCCCTTCCAGGGAGATCTCAACACCAAGGCTTTGTAAAAGGCGTGGTGTTTGGGCAGCTGAATTAAGGTCAAGGTCTCCACCTACTCAAAGAGTAACTGCTTCAAATCCTTGTTTAAATGAATACATTTACATGCAAATACTTAAATTTAAGTGCTTGCATCTTAAAATGACCTCTACCCCTTGTCTGGCTCCAGGTGAGCTAACTTGGCCAAGCTCTTTGGGTAGCCAGTCACAGCAGCTGCTGTATCTCGCTTCACTGTGTTATAAACATGCTTGGAAACTTCTGTCTCCGTTTTGTTAAGGATCACATGACTTTCTTCCTAATGCTAGGCAGCTCCCTCCTCTGCAAATATTTCCCCTGAAATCAGTAAAACTTCTTGCAGGAGGAGATACCCCTCCAGGTTCAGAGAAGTTTGTTACCTATTTCCTAGGAAGTACCATCTCTGTGAGGGATTTTGGCTCATTGGAAAGAGCAGTAGTTGCTGCAGAAAGGTAAATATTTATTGAGCATTTCCACATATTCATGTTCAACCCACCCTGATTTTTTAATTAGGAGCTGCTCTGAGCCCAGGCAGCCTGTCCCACTTGTTCCCAGCCAAGGGAGGGACTCTTCTGTTTTTGAGTTTATGCATGGGTTCAAATGAGTTTCATAAGCAGGCACAGGATGACCTTTTCAAGTAAAGTGCTCATGCCTGGTTTAAGGGAATCTATGCTGAACAGAAGTTTGAGAACAGAATGACATAAAATTAATTGGTTTATTAGTTTGCTGAAAACCTAAAATTTAATTCAAAGTTAACAGTTTGAAAGGCATTGGATTGCAACTGCATAAAATGTAGTTGTATTTAATATATTTAAATATACACACACATATAAAAAATATAAATATAAATATATATGTTAATAGCAAAAGGTAGTGCAGAAATAACATCAGCCCATTACAGAATGAGGGTGGTCACCTAATAAACAGGGACATAGACAAGGCAGATATGTTTAATACTTTCTTTTTCTCTGTCTTCCACACTGATGATGGGCTAAGGAGATTGTGGGGTCCTGAGCTGGAGGACCATGGCTGTGACAATGAAAAACTCACAGTCAGCCCTGAACTTGTACGGGATCTGCTGCTCCAGTTGGATCCCTATGAAGATTTCAAATTCCTTTTTTGAGAGTGTGTAAAATGTCAATTTTCTGGTAATAGAAAAATCTGAATCATACTTTTTCTTACTAATAAGTGATGCTAAGGAATTCGTGGTTGAATAAGTGATGCTAAGGAATTAGTGGTTGAAGTAGCCTTGGAAATTCCAAATACTCATCATATAACGTCAGGTGACCACTCATCTTTTCTCATTCATTGCTTTCAGTGTGGGGAAAGCACATCCTGAACTTTCCCATCCACATGGAGACCCTGAGTCAAACCCCTTGCAGTATCCCCATGTTTGAGTAGAAATGGTGCCTCTGTACAGCATTTCCAAACTAAATGGCCAATAACAGCAACTTTTTTGTTGTGCCATTTAAAAAGTTTTCCTTGGCCAATTATATAAAACAATTAATACAAGAGAGATACTCTGTTTTTACAGATGTACTTCAGCTCCAGCTCCAACTGACAATCACAGTGTGTCTCCAATGAAAGACAGTGGTGAGATTTGGTAACTGTAATGGACGGGCAAACAGTGGCACTTATTGGTAACTGTGCATTTGTTAGAAGGTCTCTGTTTCATACGATTTAGGTACATTGAAAGCCAAAGATATTTCACTGGCATGCTGGGTTTTTTTTTTTCATTCTTCAGTAAAAGCATTTAACATATTGAAATTAGCTTGGTTGAAGCATATTTATTGCTGGTTTGGGGATATTTTTGCCTAGCAAATATCCAAATCTTTTTTTTGTGCATACACTGTGAAGCCATACTTGTTGAATTTTCATATTCAGGAGATTGTGTTCTATTAGCTTAAATTCATTAGTGCTTTTTGGTAGCAAACTGTGTAGGGGATACAATTCAAATTGCTAGCCAGAACCAAACATGCTAAAAAAGCTCATAAATTACGTGTTGTGATCCATCATCATTTATCTTTTTGCTTAGATCAAAGGAAGGGGGTTGCAGATTGTCCCAGTCAGTGTGTTAGTGTGCAGAAGGGAGGATTTATTGTTAGCCATCTCCATCAGGGGGTCACAGGTTGGACTGGGAAGAATGTCCTAGGGGAGCATTAGCTGCTGAGCTCCTAAAATGGTCATCAGCCCTCAGTTTGAAGAGTGACCACCTCTGTGCAGAGGAGGGAGATACTGAATAACCCCACATGGAGGAGCCTGGCCAGCACCCTGCTGAGCCAGTCTGTCCTCTTCCTCAGAAAAGTGCCATTCTCCACTGGGGACTCCTTGAACAAAACTCATGAAAGTAAGTGCTGTGCCTATTTTTATTCTAAGTACAGCAGGGGATCATGGTTGTATAATGCCACCAGAGGAAGCATGTTTCCTCCTCCCTAGCAATGAGCTCACTGTTCAGGGCGGTCATCTGTGATGTGATAGATGGAATTTCAGTCCCCTCTCCTGTCTGACAGGAATTCAAAACCCCATTTCCATTTTTAAGGGAAGTCCCCGCATAGCCCATTGGCTGTACAGTCCCTGCCATAAAAAACACTTTGTACCTCTTGTATAAATACTGTTCATTATAATATCAAGATGTGCCTAAACAAGCCTCAGAGGAGGGTGAGTGCTCTGTTTAGCATAATGCTTGCTTCTTTTCTCTTTGCTGGTTTTTCCAACGAGAAGTGGTAAAATTGTCTGTCTTCTGAAATGGCTTCTGTGTTAGTGATGAGCAAGGAGTGGGGAATGAAAGTTTGAACTTGTTTATGTCATTGAATAAATGACTATATTTATTTTTCTATATCCTAGATGGATGCTTTGGTTACTAAGACTGAAAGGTGTTTGTGTTGCTTCTGCACTGGGTGTCATGAAATTGGTGATTTTGATGTATTGCTTTTAGCTCAAACCCATCAGAGACGGGGAAGAACCTGAACGTAGGAAATGCCCTGCCGGATGTGACAGGAGTCATGTGGCCCAGGGCTTGGGCTGGGAGCTTGATCTCTCATATTTCCATTTTCCCAGGCTCCTGGCTGTCCAGAGTGGCCTGTGTTAGGGATGTTAGAGAGTACCCCTGCTCTCAGGGTTCATTTTTGGATCTCATTTCTTTCAAACACACAATACTGTCTGCTCTCACCACCCCCTGTGGCAGCACCTTGCAAAAATCCTCTACCAAGCATGTGACAGGGCTTTCTTGAATTCAGAGTGGGCTACAGGCTGCTTCAGGGGAGCTCTGTTTGGCTGTGACAAGCTGCTGCCTGTGAGCCTGTGTGGACAGAGAGGTGTTCTGGGGTCCTGGGGGCACTGATTTCAGCAGGTAAAGCAGAGACAAAGTCCCTGTGATGTGATAGCAGCTGTGCATTGGTGGCTGGGTTGCAATTCATTTTCTTGAAGTCTGATTTCCAAATCATGTCTGGATGTCTCTCTGTGAGTTCCTCTCTGCTCCCTTTCCTCTCTCAAAGAGCGATGCCATGTTTCCAACTCCTCTTTCAGCAAAGGGACAGTTACAGGCTCCAAACACAGCTGATGAATAAATGTGTGGGTTTTTCTAGCATGGACCATTTTGTGAGGGGGAGTGGAGAAGTAGCTGGAATCAACACATTGCAAATTAGACCTTGCTCCCCAGTCAGCCTCATGTGTCTGTCTCCTACTTCTCCATGTGCTTATGGGCAGCAGGAAATGGAAGGGAGAATGTAAACGAAACATTTGATTAACTCACTATTCTTTTCTTTCTGACTGTAACAGAATCAGCATGCAAATGCCATTCTGTGTTTTATTTTTTTGCGTTGACAGTGTAGCTACACAAAAAATATTATGATCTTCTTCTGCCAAGTGCAACTGAATGAATTATTCTGAAGCACTCTGAAGCCTGTCTTTGTCACAGTCTCCTATTTCAGTCCCTGTCATGCACTGTGCCTATCATTCATTATAGTTGATGGGTTGAGGGCAGGAAGGTGTCTCTCGCCTTGTTCTCTGGAGAATTTCGTCTTGTCTGTCTCACCTTCAATCACTGCTAATAGCTCTGCTGGAACAAATTCAGGAAGGGGCTGTGAGGAGGTGATGAAAATATTTCACAGGGCAGTTTATATTTTAATAGCTAGTTTTAAAAATGAATTTGCTGGAGCAAACCAAAATGAAGATTGCTTAGAGAGATTTTTCTTACAAGCCTTTTAATTAATTTTTTTATTGCTATTAATCTTCAAGCCCTTCGCATTCTTGTTACATTTTTCCTGTGAATTGCCATGAAGGATTGGGTTGTACTTTGATTGACCAATGACCATTTATCTTATGAATTCATTAGGACAAGTTGCTGTTCAGCAAACATTGTGGTGGAGGAGAGAACAAAATAGCACTGCAGCTTTAGGATTGTGTTTTTGTAGGATGCTTTCACAAATTTTCAACTGCCACCTATACCTTGCTTTTTAAGCACATTGTGGCTATGTTTGTGGCAGGTCTCCTGTCACTGTTCTGATGTCCTGCAAAGATCATAGTGGAGGAGTCTGACAGAGCTCACCATTTTGGCAGGAGCTCCATGGCACACAAGTGAGGGTGGAATTGGTGGACTCTTCTTAAGGTTTTTGGATTATATTTACTATTGTTTTCTTGCAGGACTTTCTGACCTCTCAGTTCCACTAGAATCTCTATCTGAAAAGACAGAACTAAAAATCTAGTCCAAGAATTTAAGAAATACCACAGTGTGTGAATGTTCCTAATTATTTCTGTGAGTATTTTTTCAAACAACTATAATTAATTGCATGAGGTAAGAGATATATTTGGGTATTCTTAGGAAAGGTTTATGTTTCAGTCACCTGTACAAATAAGTGTCAAGTGATCAAGTACCAATAAAAGGAGAGACCTCTTGACATCAGTAGTTTGGATTACTATTTGCTTTTATGTTGCTCTCATTTCTATAGGCATACTGTATACGAGCATTTGGATAACAAGAAGGGGTTATAACCCATTGGTGGAGCAAAGGCAGACATCTCTGTTGATACTAGTATAACCTGTGAGTTGATTTGATTTTGCATCTACATCCCATAATTTTTTCACAAATAGTAAGTTTTGGTTGTGCAAAAACTGGATCAGAAGGATGGTATTAAAACCCTGGAGTGAGACTAAAAGAAATAGGCTCCCTACCTGGCTCTACTGCAGGCTGTCTTTGGCAAGGTGGGCAAATCATCCTGCGTGGCTCTCACAAGATGTATCCTCTGGAATATATATCCTTTGGGACACCAAACAGATTGAGGACTCATTCCTCCTGTCCCTCTGTGTTCGTAGTCTCAACTCTAGATGCCTGTGGCTCAGTGTGATTTTCTTCTCATTATCAAGAGGCACAATGAAAATAAAATACGAATCTGTGCATACTTTCCAGAGTGGTATGAAGAAATTAAATCTGATTTGAAGAAACTAAAGGTACAAAAGATGATTTTTCAGATAACATCAGTGACTAAAGTAACAGTCTCTTTTATTATTTGCTGTGATTTTTTACAATATAATTGCTTTGACACAAAATAAACACTATATTTGGAAACCTTTTTAAATTCACTGATTGAAGTGCTACGGTTTCACACTTTGTTATTTTCCCCTGGGATTACAAGATTAGGATTTGTTTGAGAAGAAAATAGGACATTTTGGTGCTAGACTTGATGAAATCATTGTCTGCAACTGTCAAGACAAAAATGACTTGAAGACAGATCATCTTGTTATAGGAGACTTGCATCAGCAGTCTGGAACTTACAGCCAATTTAGTTATGTCAAGGCATTAAACCACCTTTTCAGTCAAGACCAGGTATGAAGTAGTAAATTAAGTATGTTTTGCCAGATTTTAATGACGACTATTTTTAATTAGTTGCAGAAACCTGCAGTGAAGTAATTACGTCAAACGTTGTAGTTGAGGAGCTCAGAGATAAAAATACTCACTTCATGACTAATGGAAGTGGTATCTGAACTTTGTCCCCTATGTCACTAATTTTGGAGGATCTGTGAAGCTTGCAGTCCTTTTGATGGCCTGTCTCTGAGAGCTGTGCTGCAGCAGGGGCACACCCAGTGAGCCCGTGGGCTTTTGGGTCCTGGGGCTGCTCCCAAAGCGATGCCCTGGCACACAAAGGGTGTCAGGAGGAGCAGGGGCTCCCCAGCAGCCTCTCTACAGCCCTGGTGCTGTGCTGTGCTGCTTGCTGGTGCAGCCAGGGCAGAGCTCCTGCCACCCGTGACAGGCGGTTTGGCTTTCTGCAGGTCAGGGGGTTACTGTGGTTTCACCCTCGTGGGGTGTACACTGTCCTGGTGGCATTTTTAATCCTTCCTTTGGGGGACGCATGAATGAAAGTAAAAAGGAAGGATGCAGAATGGAATCTCCCTGTCATATATAAAGCTCAAGAAGCCCAGAAAAAAATTTTGATTATTTAAAACTACGCAGAATAATTATCCTCCTTTTTGGGCCTTTTGGATAGTAGAAAATCTAGCAAAATTATTTGGGAAGATATTTTTATTTTGATTTCAAAAAATTACAATCTCTGAAAAGCTCTTTAATCAAGTCTTGAAGAAACCATGAAAATATGAGACAGCTCTTCTAAATAATTGCTTTTTAGCACGGAGTAAAATACAATTCTTTCTTATGTTGTCTGAGTAAAACCCCATCTCTGTTACATCCAGCTGACACAGAAAACAAGGCTACTCTTTGATTAACACAGTAAAATGTGGATTCTACCTGTATGAGTAATGGAAGTGGTGCCTGAGTCTATGTTTATCTAGACTTTGCAGTCATTGAATTGTTTTATTTTGTCATGTGAACGTATCTAAGAGAATTTCTTTCAGAGTGAGATAGGCAGAGGTTACAATCTCTGTAAAGCACCAGACCATCACTTCTAGCATCTTCCAGCCCACACCCCACGTTTCTAATCTCACTAATGGTATTGTGACCATTCCAGCTCCTGTGGAGCTCAGAGCTGGAAGACTGCAGAAATTCATATTTCAGGTATGGGCAATGCTCCTTCTATTTTGATTCCATTGGAAGGGACTCAAAGTGAGTTATTCTTATCCTTTTCCATTAAGCATTCCTCTGCTTAGTAGCATAAATGTAATTAAGATTGTGGGCCTCATGACTCTTTTTAATGGAATTAGATCTCATGACTCACTCGGGCATTATCTGAAGAACGTCTCCCTATTCAAAATGACTCAATCACTAAGATTGCTGTCTGGCAGCATGCCAAGATATTAGGACCCAAAGAGCTAGCACTTAATCTGATTCAGGGACATCTTTAATATTTTTTGAACATACATGCAAGCATATTCCAAATATCTTTCCCTCCAAAAAGGAAGTTAAGAATTTATTTCAGGCACAGTCTGCACTCTGAGATGTCTTACAACATTATTGATCCTTTTAAAGTAATTGAATTTAATTCTGAAACATTTTGCAAAATTTCAGATGAAAAAATAGGGCATACAAATCAGGACAAAGTTCAGGGCCATGAGGAGGTCATCGAGCACTGAAGGTTGCGACTACTGGCACTTTCATTTGTTTAGCCATTTTTCCTTTTTTTACTCCCTTGATCTCAAGATTGAGTAAAAGAATTGGGTCAGACTAAATATCCCATTATTAAATCCCTGCCATTACATTTAGTCTAAAATGATCAGGGAAATGTGATGGGGAGCAGCAAGCTTTCTTGGTCCATGGCAAGTTGAACCTGAGCCAGCAGTGCCCTGGCAGCCAGGAGGGCCAGCCCTGTCCTGGGGGCAGCAGGCCCAGCATGGCCAGCGGGGCAAGGGAGGGGGTTGTCCCCTCTGCTCTGAGCTGGGGCGGCCTCACCTCCAGGGCTGGGGGCAGGGTTGGGTGCCACAATGTAAAAAAGAAACTGAACCATTGCAGACTGTCCAAAGGAGGGCAATAAAGATGGTGAAGGGCCTTGAGGGGAAGCCTTGTAAGGAGCAGCTGAGGTCACTTGGTCTGTTCAGACTGGAGAAGAGGAGGCCGAGGGGAAACCTCACTGCAGTCTTCAATATCATAGTGAGGGAAAGTGCAGGGGGAGACACTGATGTCTTCTCTGTGGTGAGTATTGATAGGACCCAAGGAAAAGCCATGAAGCTGAGTCAGGGGAGGTTTAGGGTTGGATATCAGAAAAAGTTTCTTCACCAGAGGGTGCTTGGACACTGGAACAGGCTGGCCAGGGAAGTGGTCACTGCACCAGCTTGACACAGTTGAAGAAGCATTTGAACAATGCTCCCAGACATGGTGTGACTTCTGGGGCTGTCCAGGAGTTGAATTCAATGATCCTTGTGGGTTCCTTCCAGCTCAGAATATTCTAGGATTCTGTGATTCTTGTAGTATCTCTTTCACATTCTGAGCATAGGTAGTAGAGGGACTTCTTGGTCTGAAGGCTGTTTCTATTTAAAATCTCCCAGTGGATTAATCTTCCCTGAACTGGATCAACCATTATTGCTCCCAATTTAATCTTCTTTGG
The DNA here is from genome assembly GCA_013397915.1 of Daphoenositta chrysoptera. Lineage (NCBI taxonomy): Eukaryota > Metazoa > Chordata > Aves > Passeriformes > Daphoenositta > Daphoenositta chrysoptera. Next base: position 693,126 of record VZRO01002590.1, read on the forward strand.
CACTCAAAATACATATATGTACTGTGCCAAATTCTAATCTATTTCTTAGTTTAAATCTTGTCTTCCAGTGAAATGAGATGAAATATTCTATAACCATATTCTAAAAATCAGTGATTTATATCTGAGGTGATACTTGCATGACAAAAGGCCTAATTTTCAAGCATGATGATTTGCTACCAAAAGCCAACAGAGTAAAGAGGATGTGCAGGTTCTACCAGTACCTCTGCAGAGGTGTTGGATATGATTTTATCCAGTTGTAGGTATCTGGGCTTAGATATGCTGGCCAAGATTTTAGTGTGTTCTTTTTATTGGAATTATTGCCCCAATTCATTATTTCTCTGTTTGTTGCCAGAAAGCTGATATTTTCTCCTTGTAAAAGGAAGAGGGAATAATTATTAAATTAATGCAATGAATCATTATCAAAATAGTTTCTATCAAGTATAAAATTTCTCATGGTGATAAACAGTGAGCAATGTCATTCTTTATGTTCGTTCTAGCCTGATAGAGGCCAACTCATCTTCATTTATGGTAAGTTGATAGATGCTATACATGTTAATATTAGAATGGGGTACTTTCAGTCATCTAAAATGAGGTTGCGTGACACGACACAGAACTTGTGAAACCTCAGTGGATGTACAAGAATCTAATAATACCTATTCAGTGATCATACAAGATCCTTTTAATTGCTGGAAGAGTTTTCCCACATGCTGGTGCTAAAACTATACCACAGTCTAAAAAGATATTAAAACATTGGCTAAACTTTCTAAAAGAGATGTTTTCTGAGGGTTTAATGTACACAGCAACTGCATGCATACAACTTTAATGTGTCAGTTCAAGAAAACACTGTCTGCTGCCTGTTACATCTATTCTAGGATGTAAGTATGATTGATATGCTGCTCCAACAGACACTCACCTACAGACCCACCTGAACATGAGACTCTGCCAACAACTGTAGGTGTTAAGCCTGTGCTTATCCACTGCTGAGATAGAATTGATAGGGCAAGTTGTTTTGTGCTTCAAGTAAATACCAATAGAGTTTAAAATTGTAATAATTGTTAAATTCTGTCTTAGCAAGAGGGCCTGATCTGTTGTTCAAGTCAATGAGTGAAAAATCTGTCCTTTCTGAAATGACAGGCACTTTCCCATGGACCTCAGTGGGGCCAGGCTAGAGTGTATGGCTTGTAGAATTAGTTGCCTGTAGATAAGGGCCATAATATTTAAAATGTTTCAGAAAAAAATGGTGGTATTATTATTTCTGATTTATAAAGCAGAAAACTAGAGCCACCAAGGTGAAAGACTGGTAATTCCCACACTCTTAGCCATGAGCTTTTCTGGCTTGCTATTTGGAAAGTCACAGGCATGGTTGTTTGAAACAATGTGTGAAGAAATACACAAGTAAAAAATATTTGAAAACTTCACCACTTGGCTCCAAAAATGCAAGGAGCCCTTTATCTAACACAGGGTTATTTGTTTCTTTACTTCATGACTTTACAAAATACTTTGGGTACCTGTCGATAAACAGTCTAATCAGTGAAAACTTTTGATTGCTTTGAATGCAGCAGCCATCTGAACACACTAAAATGAGTGAGTGGTTAAATGATTACTGATGCATTTACCCACAAATGCCTTTGCCCACAAGCTATAGTTAATCTTGTTTTCAACCTCTATTTTGACTTAAATCCTTTCTTTGCAGTGCTCAGAATAACTGTTAGTATGAACATTTCTTAGAGTGTTTAATTTTCTGAACCAGTGGGGTTGTCATAAAGAAACCAGAATCTTGGTTAGGCAGGAGGCAGCTGTGCATGTGATAAGGGATCTTTCCACGGACTTCTGGCCATTTTTTCTGTATTGTTCCTTACCAAAGGGGTGGAAGATGCGAAAGGTCAAAGTCCTACTATTGGAATGCTGGACCCCCAAGTTATGATTCTTCTCTTGGGCCAGTCTTGGTGTAGCAAAGCTTCCTATGAACTGAGCTGAGGGACAGTGCTGAGTGCTCCATCTGTCCTCCTTTACTCTCTGCTGCCAGTAAAGCAATACAAAAGAAATATTGTGTGCTTTCAGGTAAGTGGAAGAGATATATTAGGACAAAAAAAAAAAAAAAAAGGAAACAAAGAAAGAAAAAAGGAAATCTACCTTTCAATTATTAGGACTTTTTAAAGATATGGAAAAGAAAATAAATTTCTGTCACTGTAATGTCCTTTCACAGTCAAATTTTTGCCTTCCTGAAATATTTATAAATATATTACTTCCTTGTTTTTTTCCTTCTTCTGTGCAGCATGTGGTCCTCACTTGGAGAAATTAGTCTGGTGTATCTTCAAAAGCTGAACTTATCTGAACAACGTCCATCAATCTGACAGATACACTGCTTTATCAAATTACTTAAAGACACTGACAAAGCCCATAACTATGAATCTTAATCTTAAGGATCTCAATTCTAATTTGTACAATGTCTTCCACTAGATTAACACAGAGAAAAGATAAAGTGAAAAGCTGACTCTGTGTACAAGCTAGACAGTGCACAGCAAAGCCCAAAATCAATAAAAGCAGCAGAAAGTCTGCTGCTCTCCTTCAGACATTTACTCATGGAGTGAAGGCATTTTTATCATCAAGTTACCTTTACCTAGATTACAGAACAGACTTTATTTTGTATGGGATCTTCCCTTTCAAGGAGGAATAATTTTATTGTGGAAACAGTAGTTTTCTTCTTCTTCTTCTTAGCAGAAAAAAAGGCACAACACATTTATAAATATAATAATAAATTCTTTTGATGCATTTTGAACCTTCCTAAGAGAAAATCCACAGATGAAGAAAGGCAATACATGGTTTTCAGGTACTGGTGAGCCAGAAAACAACTCCTCCGATGTGGGAATTTCAAGACCTCTTTGTCATTAGGGCATTTAAAAATGGTATTCTGTATAGTGACTGAAATCTTGAAATGTCATTGTATTTTTTTTTCCTTATATCCAGTTAGATCTTGCTCTGTTTCAATTTGTGACTACTGTCAGTTGTTCTCACACATTCCCTCATTAAAGAGCCTCAGTCTGTCTCTCATCTTCTCTTAACTATTGGAAAATTGCTATTAGGTTCCCCCCAGGATTTCTCTTCTCCAGACAAGAAAGTCACAAGGGTGTATTTGAGACATAATACACATTTGTGACTCAAGTCCAACACCAAATTGTTTGTTTGTTTTATTGCCATCCTTACAAAAAGACGTCAGTGAAAATGGTGTCATTTTACTGAAATAAAGCGCCAACATGGAAAGCCAAAGCAGCATTAATGCATTAAACACCCCCCCCAAAAAAACCTCTCCACTTCTTTATGTGACTATGTTATGAGGAACAACTTGATAAGCAATGCTAAATTGATGCTTAAACAGACCTTAAAACGACCTAGTCTTTTGTGAAAATTATGGCTTTCTAAAGTAGCAGTAATCTCAGTCTTTCCACATCTGCACACAGAACTCCTACCTAACCAGAAGTCAAACATTACAAAATTTATATTCCCTTGAAGACAGAATTTGCCTTTTCCGTAACAGCCTTCTCAAGGAAGGCACTTTGATAGTGACTGCCCCTGCTATGTCAGTTAATGTGTGCAGGACACCTCCAGGCTCATCAGCTGGTGTTCCTTTGTACTCAATTTAGATGTACAGCTTTCTCTTTATCTCTTCACTACCCAAGGAAGCTCTGACTCCTGTAAATGGAAAGTAAAATCTCTAGAGAAGACTCCTTTCCAAACTAGGTGTGTGTTTGTTTTCCTTGGGGCAGAGTTAATTTTTTTCATAGTAGCTATGAAGGGGATGTGTTTTGGATGCCTGCTGGAAACAGTGTTGATAACTAAAAGGGTGTTTTAGCTATGGCTGAGCAGGGTTTCACAGTGTCAAGGCCTTTTCTGCCTCTCACCCCACTAGTGAAGGGGCTGGGGGTGCTCAGGGAGGAGACAAAGCCAGGACAACTGGCCCAAAGTGACCAGAGGGACATTCCATACCCTATGATGTTGTTCTCACCAAAGCTGGGGGGAAGAAGAAGGAAGGGTAGAACATTCGGGGTAACCCTGTTAGCTTCCCAAGTCAGTGTTACATGTGGTGGAGCCAGGCTTTCCTGGAGATGGCTGAACACCTGCCTGCTTATGGGAAGTGGTGGATAAATTCCTTGTTCTGATTTGCTGGTGTGTGCAGCTTTTGCTTTCCCTGTTAAAGTGTCTTTATCTCAACCCACGAGTTTTCCCTCTTTTACTCTTCCGATTCTTTCACACAACCTACTGTGGGGTTGGGGGTTGAGCTGCTGTCTGGGCTTAAACAGCAAGTAACAAAAGTATGTGTGGTAAGCCACCATTGCCTTGTGCCTCTCTTGTTACTTAAAGCATAAGGAGCTGAGGACAACTCACGTAGACTTACATAGTTACGGTTTAGATGAAATAAATAATCTGTCTTAGATTTAAGAAGAAACAGGCAGATGTTTTCCTTATGCAGTTCTATTTCAAATCCACAGGCTTAATTATTACAGCTCCTATGCAGAAAAAGAGACTGGGCCTTCCAAAGAAAGTACCACATGGAATGCTTTAGACAATAACCAGCATGTGCATGTAACTTCTGTATTCCTCACTTGATTCCTCATTAAATGTCCAGACTAGAAGAGTGTTGACACAATATGGAAATCCTTCAGTAGAACTAGTTAGTCTTGTAAGTTATGTTCCACAATACACAGAATAATTCAACTCTTTACTACTGTGAAAGACTTAATGGCTTCTGATATACTGTCTCCAACTAGCAGGAAAAAGAGGTTTGATCTCATTTTCTTATCAGGACATCACAACTTTCATTAGTGTTGGCTGAGGAGCTGCAGTAGTTCACTGTGTATTTCTGGAACAAAATGCTTTTGTGATGAAAAGTAGGCACCTGGGTTTTAGGTGGAGTAGTAGAAAAAAGTGGGTTGGTAGGCACTTGTGGAAGTCAGCTAGTCCGACCTCTTGCTGAGCACTGCTCACCTCTGAGAAAAGCCTGAGGAGATGTCTTTAAGAAGAGATGAGTCCTGAGCTTCTGTTTTGTGCTGCTGACTGTGAGAGGAGAGCAGGTTAGATATTGATATTCATACTGGTGGTACTGAGGTGCAGGGTAGGAAGCTGGAACAGTTTCTTAGTCCCTGCTAGAGAGAGCATTTCAATTTTATCATGTCGGAGTCTTGTGGAATTGGATCACACTGTCCATAACACTGTCTTCAGATAACTTGAAAAGTCACTTTTCACTTGTTTAGGCAGGATGTGAAGCATAAGAAATAAGTTCAACTGCTTGTGTTGAATGTGTAGTGTATGTGTAGTCTGGTGTGGATGGTGCCTTAAAAGCACACAGCATATCAGCAGCTGGTTGGAAAGTAATCGAAACTGCTTTGGCTGAATTTAAAAGCTGTGTGCTAAATGGGTCTATAGTTATTGGCGGTATGACAATTCCTATGTTTGCACCCTGAGAAATAAATTTAGCAGGTTTAAGTTACCTAATACTGAATTGCCTCTTTGTAAAAAAAATTCCCAGCCACATGTATATTTTCTGCCCCTATACACTTACATGTACATTAATATTTTGTGGTAAAAGGCTTCCATAGATATGCAGGCATTATGCTTTTTGTACTATTTGTTCTCTAATTTACCAGTCAGTGTTCTGTAATACACAAGTCAGAATTTCCTTTGTCCATTTTTGACATCAAGACGGCGACTCAAAGTCACATGCAGGTTCAGAAGATGCTCCATGTACTTGGACACTCTTGTAGTGCAGAAGCTGTTATGGAACTTGTCTTTTGGTAAATTGCATTAGAGATTAAGCTTTATTTATTTGATTACATTGCCATTGTAGGGCAAGCACGAGCAATTTAGAGTATTAAACTGAGGCTGCACAGAAATGTGAGAAGTCTATTTTGGGCTCTCAAAGTTAGATTCTTTTGGTAAGAGAGTATCTTGTGCCAAATGAACATTGGAGTGGCCTTCTGATTACTTTCAAATGTACACTGTAATTTCATTATGGCGACCTTGAATGCAGAGTTGTATCAGTTCCTTACAGGCTGACTCATCTCCACTACACTCTATTACTCTATAAAGGGTCAAATCTCCACTTCTTACTTATTTATGCCCTACACAGAATTCCCATGAACAGCTAAACCACATATAGTTTTGAGAGACAACGCATTTTGGGCAATATCTTTATGAAATATTCAATGGCCAAATTAAATGATGCAATGTCTTTAAGTTCATTATTTTGTATTGACCTCTGCATACAACAGCCTGGAGGGCAAAGCTACTTTGGAAGATTCCCTTTTCATTTCCCAGAGTGAAAAGAGGGTACAGATGCTGTTTCAGGCACTCTGCAATACTCTTGTTTGGCTGCAAAGTATATGACCTTGTTGGTGCACTGAGCACCATGACTGTAGCACGTTTCTGAGCACAAGATAAGGCATTTAAGCATTTCTCTTATGTCTCTGAGCCATGACTTCATTGTGAGTCATACCTTGTAGCTTTGTATAGACTGAAGAAAGGTGCTGTTGTGCCTGCTATTTATAAATAAATCTCCAGTTTGCATCTGAATTATGCAGTAATGGACTATAAAGTTTGAGCAACAGTAACTTTCTTCCAGCCTTTTTTTATCTCAATTAAATGGGAAACATACTATATGAAATGTTTAGACAGTAAATAGAAATTGAAGGGGAAGAGTGGCTACGGAGTTGTAATCCATTACCTCTCTATAAATCAATCTGAAGTAATTATATAGCACCTCTTAGACAATGAGGATGTAAAAGGCAGACAACCAGCTATCATGTTTATGCTGCAAGGGAAGGGTCACAGTTTACAAAGGATATCCCTTTGAGAAGATTTGATAAGTCAGTCACAGTAGTGAACACTTCATCTGCTTGACTATGGCTAGAGCTGCGGTCATCACCCGCTTTTCCACCTACATGTGAGTTTAACTGAGCTTAACACTTCCTGCACCTTGTTGCTAGTATCAGGGGATGTCCCTCACAGGGAACCTGTGAGACAGTGTGATGTCCAGAGCTCTCACCGTGCCCTCAGAGCAGTCAGTGACTTCTTCAGGGCTTTCCACCTTTCGTTAAGAGTGGAGTGATAGTGCTTAAACACTCAAATCACTGCCACCATGTCCCTTTTTACCCAGCAGTCTATCCCTGCTCATGTAATGATCTGCCCCAGTTCCTTAGGAAGGAACAGGGTTACCTCCTTTGCCTTGGAAGCCAGAGGGTTGATATTTGCTTGCAAAGAGCTGCCTTAGTGGTGTGTTATTATGAGGCAGCTCATCTCTGCTAGAGGTTGTGTTCATTGCTGCTTTATTTGATAATTCTTTGAGCTTGGATGATACCAAATACACTGGGGAGTGGCTATCAGTTTGCATTAGGAAAAAGTAAACAATGTACTTTACTTTTCTAATTGTTCTAGACAGTTTTTTTTTTTTTAAGACTGTGCTGTTTTTAATATGCCACCCTCTGGTCATTTTTCTGCTTTCAGAGAGAAAATTTCAAAGAAAGAATCTCATCCATCTTGTCCTGAATCTGCCAGAATGCTGTAGACAGCTATGCTACCTGATGTTTATAGGGCAAGATTGAACCATTGATTTTTCACGTGAAACTCCCCATTGCCCTGAACAAATTCTAGTGTGGTAAAGTTAATGACATAACTGCAGCCCTTACAGATGAACAAGACCTGTTTCATCTGGCATTCTGTTTTGTTTTACAATCTCTGATTAAAGTATTTCTTTCTTTAACTTGCATTCAAACTGTTTGTAGTAAAACAGTTGAGAGAAGAGTGCCTCAACTATATATTATGCAACAAATGTGTTACTGCTATTCTCATCTATGACAGAATAATAAATGAAAAAATTACTTTATGATTTTTTTTCCTGTGCCAGTTCAAACCTCTGAGACTTGCAATTTCTATAGAACCTTTGAGAAAGAAACTCAGGCTGGAAACTGATTTGCTTCAGAGTGAGATTGTAAAACAGCTGCTCCCACATCTCTGTGCAAAAGTGTTTCTTAATCACTGATGATTTCTCAAAGTTGAGCAAGGGAGATGAGGTTGGCTGACTGAATCCTATGCTCGCTATACAGAAGGAGTTCCCACAATTCCCACTCTGTTTTGTAAAAAAATTATCTGTAGGAGAAATGCAGGAATGTGTGCCAAGGGTGAAGCTATGTGCTTTATGTTTAGAACAGCTAGTGATCCTAGCAACTCAACTGCACTCCAGATGATAAATTATATCTCCTGCTCTGTAGGGCAATGAGTAGATTTAACTATCTTTCTCACACACAACATGGCAAAATTCTCTAGCACTTCTGGGCACAGGTGTGATAGCAGCATAAGACTAATGAAGACCAGAGTTATGTATCACAGAGAGAAGCCTGTGTAAAGTAACAAGCATAAAAATATGCAAACCCAACCCCCACTTTTCACTCCAAATACAAATCTATAATAAATGCCAGGAGAGCAGAAATGTAAGACAATATAAATTAATTACTTACTTTGAATATAGAATTTCAAAATAGAGAGCTACCAACCATGAATGAAACATTCTTCTGGAAAAGAGAAAGCTTGGAATGTGTTTTTTGCTTTTCCAGCAGCTTGTAACAGGAACATGTGGTACTTGGAGACCTCATTCAACTAGAAAGAGATTGAACTCTGCCCCCTTAAGGTTTTGCTGCAGATGTTCCAAATTTTGCACCCACAAAATGATAGATGCCCTCAATTATGGTCAGGGAATGTTTTCTTAGTAATCTGTAAATGGTTTTATTACTATGTGTGCTACTGAGAGTCTTTTTCACTGCTTAATCATAATTATTTCCTTTTGTTTGCCAGTATTCTAATAATTTTTGCATTCTGTATTCATTCTTGCTTCTCTGCCACTGACTGCAAGGATTCATTTCACTATTTTATTTACTTAAAACATTTCTATAACTTTTCGTATTTTTTCTCAGGTCATTTGCAAATATCCGTGCAAAACTCAGACAGGGGAAAAGAAAGTGTTTTGAATACTTTCAGCTCAGGGAAGGGGAATGAAATATTTAACCATGCTGGCTTTTGATTGACTAGCTGATTTCTTTCCATGTGAATAGTAGCATACTGTGATTCTGCTGTGTAGTGCAGAGTAGATTCTCCTAGCAGAATATACTCCTAGGGTCTCATGAATTATCCCTTAGTGGCACTGAACATCTGCTGAGGTTTCTTTTGATCCCCCTATTCCTCTTTCTGCAAACCCATGAGTGAAGCAGCTTGTTTGTTTTATAAGCTTGGAGTCTGATTTCTCCCTTCAGGGATGAACCTTGTGTTTCTGCATCAGCATCTCTGAATCTTTGCCATGTTTTTGTTTTACTTTCAGGATAACCTCATGGAGGCTGTGTTGCCCCGTGGACAAATGTGGAGGGTGGAAGACTGAGAGATGATTTTTTCAAGGGTTGATCAATTTTGGGCTGCCATTCAATGGTCAGCATGGTTACCTGTGTGTCTGGAACAGTGGCAATTGCCTCTTGCTTCCAGGGCTGATCTGTTTGATCTAATCAAGTGTTTTTCAAGCTTTCTGTGTACTAGCTGAACACAACAATAAAAATTACAAAGACAGATTAGCTGCCTTTGAATTTGCCTGTATATATTTTCTGCTTTGAACTTTTGAAAGGCTCAGGACCTCTGTCTGGGACCAGAGATATCAAAATTGTCCTGCTTAAACAATCAACTTTGAAATTTATTACATGCATTATAAATATAGATTTGGAAAATTACAATAAAGACTAAAGGATCTCATGAATCTCATCCTGCATCTAATGCACTATCTGGAAAGTTTCCATTGTGTTTAAAGAAGATGGAATTGAGCTGCTGCTTTGAAACTGGCATTGTCTCAACTAAAGAGTAAGAATATGTAGCTTGTGAAGACAAAAAGCTATTTCTGAATGAGGAACTGATGTAGACGAGTTATGCATGGTGGCTGAAGGAACTGGGAATTTAAAATGTTTTCTTGTCTTTATTCTGTGTTGGTCCTCTCTCTTGTGCACTGAACATCAAAATGCTTGTTTGGATTATAGGCAGATGTCAGTCTTTCTTCCTGCTAATCTTCCCTGTAAATGTGCTTTTTCTTATCAAACATGTACCTTGCGAGTAAATTAAAGGGATTCTTAATACCTGTATCAATCAACTGGGAGAAAATAGAAAATTATCGCTTACAAAATTTGCAGGTGACCTCAAGCTACTGAGTAAGTAAATAAAGAGAGGGACAAGCAAGTCATATGGAATGAATTGGATTATTCTGTAAGTGGGTTGATTGAATTGTGGGCCTTTGAAGACAATTGTAGACTGGATTTTGAAACAAAGAATGTAGGTCGTACTTTTGAGATAGGAAAATGTTATTCTGACATTGAAAAGGTCTTAAGAGGAAGGTACAACTAGCAGGATAGGCATTGCCATTGAGGTAGTTAGCCAAAGAGCTAATGTGGCCTGGGAGGTATCAGCAAAGGCACAAGTAGGAGGAGAGGCAGGGTGTCCATGTCATTGCAAGGCCATCACTGGAACACTTCAGCTCTGAAGTCCTGATTTTGAGAATTCTTCTGAAAAACTGAAAAAGTTTTTCAAAAAAAAGCTGTAGTCTGGAGAACAGGTAGAAACCTGAACAAATTACCTTAAAATATTCAAGTTGCAGATGTGATTTCCTCATGCCTACAGATACCTACATGTAGGAAAATCTTCAGAAAAACAACAGCTCCTTAATGCAACAACAGAAAACTGAGGACTGGGATCTTTGCTATGCAAATAAAAATTTTAAACAAGTTGCAGATATTTTAAATTGTGAATATGCCTATCTCCTGGAGCAATTCAAGGTATGTGTGGTGTATTCCCACTGCTAGAGTTTTAAGAAGCTTGGCTGGACATATTTCTGAAATACTTGATTCAGATTCAGCCAAAGTTCAGGGATAACATGGGGTACAATAGGTGAAGTTCTGGTTCCAGGGTTTAGACTAAATGATCAATAGTACCTTCTGAATCAAGGATTGATGAGATGTTTAAAGATGTCCTGTTTTAGTGAAGAAGGATACTTCCAGCATCATTGACTGTGCTGAGAATAGTATTATCACACACTGGTTAGTATTTCAATATTATTAGACCTTTTAGTCAAGGAATCTGCACATTTTCAGGTACGTGACTTGGGACATGAACCTCTCTCCTTTTCTGGGTTTCTTTCACTCCTCTATCTCATTTGGATGGCAAGAGGGGCTGAAGACATTTCCTGATAGAAACTTCATCCCATGGTGGAGCAGAATGTGGATGCTGAGAAAGCTTCAGCAGAGAATTTATTCAGCTCTCTGCAGCATTTTCTGAGAGTTCTGTCTTTCCCATGCAAGTAACTCAAAACAATGTTACCGTTTTGTAAACTTCTTGCAGCTGTGCCTTTGTTATCATTTTTTTAGGGAAATGTTTTGAAATAGGTGTTAAGTTAGAATTAACCAATGAACTTGGTAGGTGGCTCACCAGAGGTCCAATAGCCTCCTGACCTTCATGTAAGCTTCAAGAGAACTAAAGGATATAAACCGTTCTGTAAATTAATAATACACACATCGCTTCATTCTTCCTGAACTCTGGGCTCTGTGTCTTTATTCCTGGGCCGGCAGCAGCAACAGCAGAAGGACAGCAGGAGTTTGTCCACCTTCCCTGAAGCATGGGAATTTCTGCATCTGCATTAGCTGTCCTCCTCACCCACCCACACATTCCCATATCACCCTGCTTGTTTGCCAGCTCTGCTCTGATGGCTTCGTGAGGAAAAGGAAGATTGCTGCCACTTGAGGCTGGGAAGGGGAAAAGAAGCAAACTGTAGTGAAAAGACTGTGCAGAGGACTTAGTCCAGCTCTGGTGAGGGGGAATGGGGAGTAGGCACAGGTGGAGGCACAAGAGGACCAGGTAACCAAGGCCTGGGCTAGTCTGTGCAGCACTCCTGGAGCTTGTATGCAAACCAGCTTGTTTAGCACCTCCTAACTCTGTTATTATTCAATAATTGTAATGGGGTGACAAGAACTAACAAAAGAAATTGGAACATTCCTAAACCTCAACAGGACATGGAGGAAGAGGCATGCATATGAAACAGTCTGGAAGGTGGAAGACCTTTAAGTCAGGTTGGAATGAGTTGTGGTGCTTTCAGGAAGGGCCTGCTTGGATGTGACACTCAAAGCTTCTCTGCTGGGTTGGTGTGCAGCCTGCTAGCCTGACTCAAGGTCTGAGCCCAGATCTTGGCCCAGCTGAGAAGACTGAACAGGGACAGGGACACAGGGTCTCAGCTATGGGAACAGCTTGGTCAGAACTGATGTGCAATGGTTGCAAGGAGAACGACAGGAGTTCCCTAAGTTTTATAGAGTTAATTAAAAACATAGACAAAGTTTTCTGAACTTGGTCAGAGATCTCTAAACATCAACACAAGGTTGTAAATACATCTCAATACAGAGTCTGAATGTCTTTATTCAAAGATCTTCCCAGTAAATCAGAACGTAGGAATTATGTCTGTACCCAGCAACAAGTTATGTTCACCTTGTAATTTGATTTTGATGATGTGTTTTGCAGTTATCTCCTTTGGCTCTGAGTCATTACTCATAGTAGAAATACTGACACATGTAATGGCTCAAAACAGCATGTGGAAACTTTCCACTCTTCCCTCTGCCTCTGCTCACCAGGACTCATTCACTCACTCATTCTCTTTTAGGAGCAGAAAAACATTAGAATGTCTATAACCATGGGGTATTAGTGTGCACCTGGGAAATGCTGATAAAGTTCCTCTCATATAAGTAATGGTGATTCTTAGCCAGACAGAACCTCACCCATGTCGAGCATCTCAAAGGATGAAAGACTTCTGAACACTGAGGCTTTTCAGCAGTGTTTTTCTGATGAACGTATAGGTTTTGTTTTACTTATTCCACCCACTCTCAATTCCTCCTCTAACTTCTCTGCAGGTAATGCAGTTTGTTAGCAGGGGTCTCACTGGAGCTGTACATATGATTTTTTTTTTCTGCAATCTGAACACCTGGAAGAATAGATATAGGTCCCTAGTACTTTCTTGCAAAGCAGATACGGAGAAAATAAATATATTCACTTGAAAAGCCCCAAACCTAAAAAAAGGTCTTTTTACAAATCAAACTGTGGCCATTCTGCCACCTCTGTAGGAAAAACAAACTTTGAAAATTGATCAAATTGAAAACAAAGACAACTAAGCACTGCTTTGTTTCTAATTTAGAGATGCTGCCTTCCTTAACTTCCAAGTTTTAGATGCACAGTTGATGCTTACTCTCAGTGTTGATTTTAATCTGTATGTTACTCTTCAGTGTCAAAACTAACTGGACTGCAGTAAAAGCTAGCACTATTTATCAACAACTTACTAAGAAAATAAAGCCTGTTTCTAAACTTACATGGTCTCCAAAAAGCAATATTTTTGTCTGTGTTTGTTGCTGTGGCTGCACATGGAAAGTAGTCCTTTGTGTTGAGAATTAGGTAGTTCTGTAAAAACAAGGAAAATACTGACTCCTGATAACATTTTAATTATAGTATTAAGATTTAAAATTCCATTTATGTCCCTGACACCTAGGAGCAGTACTTGAAGCTATATTCATAAAAATACTTATTACTCATTACCAAGAAAGACTATTGCAGTACTGGAATTTTTTTTTTTTTTTTTTTTTTTTTTTTTTTTTTTTTTTTTTTTTTTTTGNGTTTTTTTTTTTTTTTTTTTTTTTTTTGCTGAGTAGAGGGAGATTGTGAAGGCATTTAGATCCAGAAAATCCTGCTCCCCTACCTATTGATCTACCATGGCTCCTGTGCAGACTGACAGGTCTTCACATCTGTATTGCTGCCTGGCCTCAGCAGGAAAGAGACTTCACAATTGACCATTGGGAAGATGGAAAAGGGTCTTTTTCTGCCTTTATCCCTCCAAAGGGCTTGATTTCATAAGTCTTTTTATTAAACTCATAGCATGTTCTTCCAGACGTTTTTTAAAATCCAGCCATGACTACAATTTTTTCATTTTGTAACATACAAGAAGAAGGTATGGTGTTCCTTTTTAATTAAATTGCCAGCAATTGAAGCATTTGCTAAGAGATGGGAAAATTTCTGCCTTTGGAGCACTTCCACTTCAAGCCAGAGAAGGTTCAGACCTATGTATCCTATCTCCTAGGAGAAGCTGTGATTAAAAGATTAGGCTAGGACATGGCATTGTGGACTCTTCACCTACTGGAAACAGGTCACTTCACTAAAAACCTTCTGCAAGTTCTACTGGGTGAAGAAAAAGAGGCTCTGTGGCTGTGTCTAGGACAACCACCAGACTGGGTAGAGAGCTCTTAGGCTTGGATGAAACAACAAAGAATGAGGACTTGAATTTTGGGGGGAGATCTGGGCTAGCATGACTGCTTGCCTATATTTTGGTTGGCTTCAGCAGGAACTGAAGCCTTTTTTAGTTTGTCTGTTTGATTTTTTTTTACATGTCAATAGATTAGATACCTACCATTTGTACTTTGCAGTTTGGAAGGAACTGTCTGACTTAACAGCTGGAGGAGACAGTAAATCATTAGGGTTTTAAAAGCATCTTTGAAAGAGGTCTGAAGTCCAAAGGGGAAAAGTAACAAACCTTCGACTCTGTGCACCAAAAAATTTTACCTTGATGAAGTAAAGATCTGGAGAAATACACAGGGGCAGGGAATTTGATGGGGGAATTGGAAATGCTGAAGATTAAAATGATAAACTGGAAACCAGAAAGGGAGAGAGTGAAGGGGTAGCTGATAGTAAACAGATAGACTGACGGTGCAGACTTCCTTTTGAAAAGGCTTGTTTCATTGTCAAAGCTGTAGCAAGCACCGTTTTTTTAAAATCCTCTAGATACTTTACCCTAGAAGTCTTATTTAACACCATAATTACATAATTTTGTGCTCAGTTAGCTTTAGAGGCCTCAGTGGAGGATCATGAGCATCCCTTTCATACAACCCTGCATTTTTCTGCTGTTAATTTAATGCTTATGAAGAGCCCATAAATTTGTATTGATCTTTTTTTCTCCTTGCAGACTTCAACCACATTAGTATATGGAACAGATGGGAGTCTTTAACTCATTAGAGGGGATCAGTTTAATACTGATCCCATCAATCTGTTCTATTTTTGCCTTGGAGACAGAAGTTTTTCTGTAAAGGGTGTAGTTATATGCATCTACTGTTGTGTGTGTACCTAGACGGCAGGTTCTGAAGCTACTGAGGCAGAACAGAAGGAAACAGGAACATTGCAGAGTAGATGAAGAAGAGACCTTTTGGCATGCTACCAAGCAGAAAGCATAATTAGAATGAATTTATAACCATAGTGCAGCTACTTAAGGAAAAAACAGGAATACGCAAGCACAGCTTGGTATGGCTCAGAGTTTGACCTGTTCATGTTTAAAAAAACTGCATTAATTCTACTGATAAATTCTCCACCTCCTTAACATTTAATTACTCTTGGATTTTAGATGCTCTGGAGTGTTTTCTACTTTAGTGCTCCTCTGAAACTGTAACATCTGGATGGCTTTAAGGACTGATTTGAAACAGTAAAACAGAAAAAACTGTGCTTCTGTGATTAACAGATTCCTTCCATCAGGTTAGCTTTCTCCTTTTGTTTTCATCGCTGAGTCTAGATTTCTGAAAAGTTAATGTATGAACTAGCAGGGAAAACACATCCAATAATTGCTGATTTGGGCAGCAAGTAAAACTTTAATTGCACTAGTGTTATTGGATATGCGTAGGAACAAATAGTGCAAACAAAAACATGACTACAGAGTACATTTGGTTTAGTTTTAAGAGTTTTTATAGTCTCAGAAAAACAGTAAGAAAAAAAAGTAGATATCATCCAAGATAGAAACATTTATAAACTGGACAACAGATACATTGTGTGGTTTTCCTCCTATGTTTCTAGTTGGTAGGAACAGGCCCATAAAAATAGATCTTCATTCTTCTAGAAATTTCTCTTCTGCTGTTACTTATCACGTAACATGACACCACAATAATGACAGTATTTACCAATGCCAGCCAGATGTTAATTAATTTCATACCAGCAACTAATTATGGTGCCTTAAGCTGCGTCTCCATCTCTTTTTACTTTTGTCCTCCCAAGGAGCTGTCATACTGGTTCCTGAAAGTTCAGTTTTTTTCCTTTTAAGCAAATTACCAAAGAAGATGAATGTAATTTCAGATTATAGACTGAAGTAAAGAATAAACTGCAAGATCAGATAAATTCCTGTTCTAGATTTCATAAAAGAAATAAATGTATAAGAATGATGCAAACATTTTATGAATGTATGTTTAATGAAAAGAATATCTGTAAATTAGTGGTTTCAGACTCTCTAATTGCTTAGTAAAAAGGCCTTACAGATCATAAAAATTCTACAAATATTAGTTTCAGCTTCTTTCAAAATGAAATTGATTGTTAACTTATTTGTTATTTATATTTTTTTCTTTAGATAAAATAAAGCAACAGGTGAAACATGAGAGTCTTAATAATTTAAACAATGGGGTTTGTTACCGGCCATTACAAATCCAATGTTTATGTCTGCACAAGGGGAAAAAAAATAAACACAAAACTTAGTCAAGGATTGAATTAACTAGCAGACCGCCTAATTTTTCTTTTTGCATCTGTCAGTCAAGCAGATAATCAATAAAACACTGCACTGTCAATGTGTGTTGATTACACCATTGAGTTCTCCTGTTTTGATGTTTTTAAAGGGAAAGTTTGATTAACAATGACACCTGAATTACAGTTTTCTTAAAACTTAGCATAATCAATCCAGGCATGTCCATGTACACTGTGCATCTCAGACCACAAGCCTGAACCCCAGCTAACTGGCATAATTGTCATTTGCCACGATAATCTTTGGTACATGGTGAAATTACAGAAATGTCCTGGGGCCTGTTGCAACTGCAAGATGTGGGCCAGTACCAAAGCCCTTGCCCACAAACACAACTGAGCCTATGTTGAGCTGGTAGCAAGTTAAAACTTTCCAGAAGTGCCATGTCCATGGCTAGGAGGTTGTTTTGTGTGGGGATGTTCTCAACTTGCTCTCTGGAAAAGGGCCTCTCTGTACCTTAATAATCGGCTGAAAGGAGAGTAAGGTTAGGAGGAACAAAACTCTCTGTAGTGTGGTGGCAACTGCAGCAGGCATGAAAAGCTGACTCCAGCCCTTGCTCCAGACAGAGTTTGTGTATTTTAATAGACAGATACTGGCTACTGTGGCTGGTGCTCAGGATTGCCCCCTTTCTGCTCAAGTGTCCCAGGACAGCCCCGGCTGGTGCAGAGTCACAGTCTGGCCTCAGCACAGGGGCACAGCTTCAACACAGCACCATTGAGAGCTGAGGTGATTTTGAACCACTTCAGGTACATAAGGAATGCAGGTCCCACGAGCCTTAAGCTTCAGTGTGTAAGCTGTATTTTAAAAAAATAAACAATCAAGCAAAGTAAAATTTGTCAGTTTTGGAGAAACCAGGACCCCTCTTGGACAAAAAGGGGCCTTGACTCCACTGACCTCAGGGAAAATCTGAACCTACCAGTGTGTTTTGAACTGGTGGGCTGACAGGAGGAAGGAATTGGAGTGCTGCAGAGCTGAGCTGTGGAGGGACCTCAGTCTGAGATCGGAATCAGTCTGCCAAAATGGGATTAAGCCTGAACTGAGACTTTGGAAATCAGCACCGCTTTGGTACAGGACAAAAACACAAATGCAGTTGTGACAGCTGCACAGTTAAAGAGTTTCTAGCACTGTCAAACAGAGATCTCTGGACTGCTTTTCTAGATGGTGATGATGTTCTCTGTTGTCCATATTCCTCTTACTTCAGCTCTGGGCTGCATTTGGCTCTGAACTGTTAAAACGTACCTGAATCAAAATCCACTAACTTCATCTGAGAGAGGGATTCAGGTCCTGGGGTTTTTTCATGTGTTTTATGTTCTATCTGGAAAGTTTAATTCTCTTTGAGGTGATTTCAACCTTGTTGGAAAAGAAAGGTTGCCTAAATAAAATACAAAGTAACAGTAGAAGTTTAATAAATCAACACATGTAATTTCAAATGTTTATAAATTATAGGATTTTTTAATTGTCTTCTTAGAAATATCTTACAAATGAGAAATCCCAGACTTTCCCCCAGGTAGACTTTGAGGTCCGATATCAAAGGGTGAATATGTGTGTATGAAACTATACATACTATTCTGTCATGGCTTACCTTACGGCAATGAGGCTTTTATGATTTTAAATGCATATAGCCCTGTTTATAGCCTACATAGTGCAGTGATACCTTGACAATTATAATATTTTAACTGATAAGATTTTTTTTTAGAAAATGCTGTCTGAAAAAACTTTGAAGATTTACTTGATTTAGAAATTAAACTGAAGCCCAGATTCTTATATATATTAAGGTCCAAGAACCTGATGAATTGCTGCTGTCAGCTACATGCAAATTATGCCTTGAAGCAGAGCTTTTGCCTTCACTTCCAAGACAGCATAAAGTTAATGAGCCAAACATATAAAATACTCTTGCGCAACCAAAATAGAAGGGAAATGAAAATTTTGGACTGGCAGTTGTTCAGAAACATTGACACTGCTTCTAAATATGACCCAAAAATGAACAAAAGCCAGAGTCTATTAAAAAACGAGAATTTGTTATCAGTGGGAGCACTTCAGAGTGGTAACAAGTTAAGGGCAGCGTTTGTGGAAGGTGCTATGATTTTGATTTAAATTGCCATCAGTTTATGTGACTAAAGCTTCCTATACTGGCTGAACCTACTTTTAAGGAAGCACAAGAGAAACTGAGAACTTGCTGGAATTAGTTTAATTTGGTTAGAAATTTTCATATTTCTATATATATCTGCTCTGTGACTGTGTCCTCTCAGAGGTTCAAGAGCCCTACCTTGATTGCTCTGCAGAATGAGAGCAGCATGTGCTTCTCACTTATTTTGGCACGTTTGGGATACACTGGGGGAGGTGTGGGAATAGAGCAGCAATTTACTATTTTTTTTCTCAAGGGTTGTTCTGTTGAACAAAATAACTCTTTACAGATCTACTGTCTCTCTCTTTTCCTGATACAGAGCCCCCCCATCACCTGGCCATGATCAGGACTTCTTACAAAGAAGTACATGAAAAGTGTCCATGGAGCTGTTAAATAGCAAATAAAGACACCAGTTTCATGAAGAATGTCATAAAGAAGGGTGTGGGAAGGAAGAAAGTTTGGCTCATTCACTACAGTGGCAGCTCTAAGCAAAGGAGACCTCAAAGATGGGACAACTGTGGGATCTACTGAAAGAAGATGACAATCACAGGAGTATATCTATCACTGCTTATGATACAGAAGCAGTGTTGATATTTTTCCCTGCCAATCTTGAATTTCCCAAATGATGAATCCAAACATTTAGTGGTGAGCTTAAGGACAGAAGAATAAGATAACTTAAGTCCAGATTTGGGCTTCGATGGCAGTGGAGAATGAGTGGAGAGACTAAAATTTTGAATTAGTAAGATTGATCATCAGTCGATAAGTATCCAGGAAAGAAGGACCACAGAGACAGAGTCATGTTATCTGTTTTCAAATGTGGTCCTTTCAAATTAGAGTTGTGGACAGCTGTGTTTGAAGTGGGAAATGGTTTATTGCTGGTGGTGTTTTCCATGCTGTCCATGGTCCACAGATAAATAACTCTGCTGCCAAGGCTGTCTATTTGTTACCTGTCATAAAAAATAGATTATACTTGCTTGTTTGTTAATTCTATATAAGTCTAGTTTCTGGGGTCACCATCTTAAAACATCCACAGTCTTTCTCCAGGCTGTGTTGTCCTTATAAATGATACAGCTACAGACTTGATGTTTTTTGCATCATTCTTCTCTAACTTCTACTTGTCATGTGTTATTTCTCCTGCTGAGTCTGGCAGTTCTAGTTATTGAATTAAAACTTTATATAATTATACTATCACCCCCTCAAAAAAAAAAAAAAAAAAACNAAAAAAAAACCAACCCAGGAAAGAAAGTCCCTTCTTTGTTAATGTCTGTCAAGATGAGAACCAATTTAAATCAGCCTGGAGCTTTTCTGCTTCAACATTAATCATGGATTCCAGAAAGCCATGTGTATTAGCACTTTCTGCCATTTGTAAGCTTATGTTTTGATGGTTGTAAAATTCAGTGATTTAGTAATTTATCCTGGAACTGAGCCCTGAGCTCCAAAAAAAATCATGTGCCCTTTGCAATTTGCTGGTTTGTACTTAAAGGATTAGAATTGAGTGCACAAATATACATTTTCCAATCTGTGGCCATTGTTGACCAGACTGGCACTGCTCAAGATTCCTGTTCATCATTATGGTGTGGGGAAGGCAGGCACAATCTCCTGAGGGCAAGGAGATGGCATCTAGCTCTCCTCCCAGAGTGATCTGAAAGCACTTCATCAAACAGGAAAATAACTATCCTGCATGTCTGATCTTGACTAAGAAAAAAATGGAGAATGAGCAGTGAGAATTGCATGTAATCATGTCTTTATAATGATTTTGGTGGAATTCTTCCATGACATACCAATGACCTTATGTTCATGTGGAAAAAACCACTTTTAATGTGTTTGAAAATGCATACTGAAGTGCTCAGCACTGTGGGTGGGATGCACTCTGTCTAACTTCTGACACAGGCAGTACAGGAATCTGCATCCTGAACCAGAATGTCATCTGGCAGCCAAAGGTCAGCTGAACCCCAGTTAGGAAGTCTACAGTACATCTGCAAAGCTTAGGTCACTCTGCTTTGTGGTGACCTTGCCAAATTAGGCTTTTCTAAGTCTCCAAGCACCTCTTAGGGAACTTGGCCCACTTTCTCCTATAGCAACTCCTTCCAAGAATGAAAACACAAGGGACTGGCCCAGATTCACAGATGTCCTTCCTACTAACGTATGAGTAGCAGTGCACTCCGCTGCTCTTTATCCCTGTATTATTTCCCTTTCTAGGGAAAAGAGGCGAAAACAAGAGGAAATAGCCTGGATCTTGTAGGTATTCCAGTCCCTGAGGCAACTTCATGATTGCTTTTGTTTTTGTTACAACAGATGCCTGTTTAGTGATCTTGTCATCAAGACAACCTTCCCTGTCTGCAAAATACTTACTTCAAAGATGGTGCTTGTTGTCAGGGTCCATTTCTTTCAAATAATGGGGGATTTCAGCCAAAAACGTACTATGAGACAATTTATACTGTGGAGAGTGGGAAGATACACCAGAGAATATCACTGTTTCAGTAAATGTAGTAGAATTTGAGCATCCCAAAGTTCCCTGCATCTGGCTCAAAAGGGAGGAAGCTTCTGCGGGTGTGAAGGTCCTGGGTTAGATTCCCATCATGGACCACTGTGAAATACTGTCTCTCAAAAAAGAAAAACCCACTTCATAGGCTCCCTAGAAGTAGAACTCCTTTACTCTGGAGGTGCTTACTGCTTCATTCCTGGCTCCCTGACTCTCCACCCTGTTGGTCATTGGAGACATGAGGGGACAAAAGAGGTGAGGTCAGATGGGCCAGTGACAAAGCAGATTTCCATGGGAACATCCTTAAGTCAGTTGGATGTTTTGTCAACCTATTCCCTAGAACACTGCAGTTCTGATAAGTCTGGCATTTTCTGTCAGAGAAATGCCAAGTCTAGAAAAATTTCTGCCATGTCAGCTGTATTTTCAAATACATGCCTATTTACATTAAAGCTTTGTCTTTGACACACTGTTGCTTTTCAGTTGGAATTAACTGAGATATTTGAAAAAGCTGCTTAGAACAAGAAGCCTTGAAAGGCACATTTTTATGTCAACCATAACAAAAGGACTTGGGATGGTGGGGGGGCAAGACTGTCATTAAATTGGTATTAAACAGTATAATGGGAGCACTTTTGAGTCCTGACAGCTGGACACTGCTTTGCAAGTGAACAGACTTACATGAGAAGAGGGGATCAGGAGGGTCCAGCATCTTGGCATGTCCCTTCTGAGGCCACCAAGACCTGAGGGGAGTGGGGATGTCTGTGCCAGGACCCTCACCCTTGTCAGGGGGCTGCGTGGTGATTTATGCTGCTTCAGCTGCCCTACAGAGAGCAAAGTTGCACCGGAGGGATGGTGTGTGAGCAGTACAATAGCTGGCATGTATGGATCATTTAAATTGGTTTACTGCTGCGTAAAAATGCTGCGTATGATGACTGATGTGGAAACAGAAGAGGAGACTTAGGTATGAGCTATGATACTTGGGTTTCTCCAGAGAAAATTGGTTTATCTTCCACTGGTCCATAAATTCAATTTGCCTCTTTGACTTCCTGTATTGATACAAATGGAGTAAATCAGATGACGGTTTAAGCAGACATGTTGAGGTAAGCATTTTTCATTCCCTTTTTTCAATTAAATGAGCTACAATTGCATTACGGGCAACTCTGCTCATCCAACTCATAAATATTCTTAATGCATTCTGTCTAGTGAAACCTATGGTGACGCAAACAACTGGCCCTCTGACCTGTCCTCTCCATTCTTTGGCATATGCTTGGAGAGCTACATTTTGAATTGGAGCTTTTTCTCGCTGGGATATAGAAATACTGAGAGTTCTTTGTATATCTGCTTTCTTATATGTGGGTACAGAGTGTCTAATTGTCAGATGGCCATTAGACTTCAGCAAATTGTAGCTGGAAGCAGGATTTTATACTAAAGGCTTGCTTTTAAAAGCCATTCTGGTACTGGTTCAAAATTAACTTTCAAAACATTTTATAGGCCATTTTTTTGCCTTAGAGAAGAGTGCACTGGAATGAAAAGGATATCTAAGGAGTGCAGATGTTTTGCAAAACCAGGAAGAAAAAGATAAAAGAGTGTCCTGCAAGATGCTGCTAATATACACATCAAAAATCAACGGTGGCTGCAGAGAAAAGGAAAGCAATAAGCATCATTATTTTTGTGGTTTTGAATTAATGTAAATTTACTTATTCTGAAAAATGCTGCTTTAATTACCTCTGTAGAGGTAATTTAAAATATGTTCTACAGCCTACACATGAGCTAGTTATTCACTGCACTTGCAAACAAAGAGAACATCAGCTCTTTCAATAGTATTGTGCTTTTTTTTTGGTTTTTGTTTTTTGTGGTTTTTATTTTTAATTTTTTTTTGTTGTTTGTTTGGTTTTTTGTTTTTTATTTATTGAGTGTTTGGCTAAAAACTTATAAAATGAGGAGGTTCTAATTCAAGCAGAACAATCCTGCAAAGGATTGCTTATCCTGCAGGATTTGCTTACTAAAAGAATGCAACAGACTTAATCAAGGAATAATTTAACTCAAGAGTTTTGGATCTACTGTGAAGACCAGTTATTGCTTTCTAATTTTAGGTTTTCTTACTGGCAGTATAATAAATTGCCACAGTCCAAATATTCATCTTTCTCCTTGCATCTGTTAAGTATGAGAGTAACATAGATATTTAATTTTTTATGTCATATTTCAATCAAGTATTTCAGTTTGTAAAGCCTATTTTGGCACTGCTTTGGAAAGGAGACGTATAGGTAGTATTTTCATGCAGCCTTAGCAACACATAATATTTGCACTATAATGATGAAGTTTACTTTTCCACAGTGGGATATTATTGAATTCTAAAGTATTTTCAGAGCATCAGGTATTGCTTGGGGTTGCAGAAAACTTTACTGCTGGTATTGTGAAGATCCACAGAACACTTATTTTTAAGTTACTCTGCCCTTCAAGATGTGCATAGTCCAGACACTGAGATTACTTGGCAAGACCTCTAGGAATTTGTCACCCTGTAACCAGGGCCCAAGCCTTCCATCCTTCAGGTTAATGTTATTATCTGCAGGCTACGAAGTTAGATATTTACATGTCTCTTCTCAGCCTTTAAAGCTCTGATCTTGGCTGCTGAGCTGCAGAGAATTAATAGGTTTTTTTCTCATTCAGAACATTGTATAGACATATGGGGAGGACCTACTCCTGAGAAACATGTGTTTTTAGCACAGTTCAGGACCTAAATCTTCTTCATGAAAGCATCTCAAGGTGCTTTCTGCTAGGAGAGGGTACCTCATTTAAGACTGCAAAAGGACCATGTCTGAGCTCCAGGATGGAGGTGAAACTTTTAATTAACTAAAATTTCTTGGCTGCTTTCTGTATTGGGCATGTGATCTTTTTGTATTGCCCTTTGGAATTGTGCCTAATTCCCTCCATTACTTATCTGAGGATGCCAGGATGTCTGACCTTGTTCTTCTGAGTTGCACTGCACCAGTTAGAAGGGTTTAACTTGTACTGTGGATCTAACCTTCAACTTGTATCTCAGGGTTTGTTAAAAATGTAGAAAGCCAGCTTTTAAAATCAAACATAAATGAAGCTGAGTTCAAGGCAAGTCCTACCGTGAACTTTGTGTGCTATGCCCTCACTTCAAGAAATTCTTGTTCAGACTGACATGACATCAACAAAATGTAGAGCAGCTAAGGAGTACAGAAAATGAAATACTGATATTGAAGAGAGCAAACTCAAGTTTGGAGACACAGTGCAATCCACCTCTCAAAGAGGAGGCATTTCTGGAAACTTCTCATTGCATGGTGCTGCTGGGACAAGATTTTTGCTGCCTCTCAGGCTTCTGTAGCTCCTATCCCTGCTGAGAGGAGCTTGGCATATTGAACTTCCCGGAGACTGCTCATGTGTGCTGGGAGACTGCAGTGGGTGGTCGAGCAGAAAGCTGTTGATATGACATGAGGATTTGCTGGAGCTGGACGTGGAAGTGGCCTAGATGAGAAAAGCTTCATATCTGAGCTGGAGGTGTTGGTCCAGGGTAATAGAAAGGAAATACAGTCCACTCAAAAATTTTTGCGGCAGTCCTGGCTGGTGTTTCTGTCACTTAGTGTTTTCTGAAGGAGTTTTGTGCTTTAAAAGGAAGAAGATGAGTGGCTTGGTGCCATCACTCTTATGTAGACATCACAAAAAAGTTTGTATTTAGCAAACAATGCATTTACAGTGGGTACTACAGACGCTGTTTAGTTGCAAATGGGAGATGTAGTGGACAATGTACACAGTGTGCTGTGGGAATACTGAGCAGAGATTAATTGTCATTGTATTTCACTAAGAAGCTGTGGCCCAGACTGTGAGGGAGAAGGTACATCCTGCCACTGAAAAGTTCTAGAAATCATCTGCTAAATTGGATTAACAAATCATTTCTCTCTTCCAAAGCCTGCACATTCTAACAATTCCTATAATGCTTTAACTCTGTGAAGAATTGTGTCAAAAATTTAAAATAACTTTACAGATACTATTCAATTCTTTTAGTCCATGTCATGACCTTAATAATAAACAGTTACTGTCTTGTTTCCTAAATAAAATATTAGTGCATAACATCCATTTCAGCTCACTATATTAAAAAACCCCATGAATTATATGAGGTTTGACAGATAGTAAGAGTAAAAGAAAAGTTCCCAGAAAGTGATACCTAAATCACATTTGAAATCCTAGTTACTGTCAGATTATTTATGTCCACTCTTAATACCAGCCTAGAGGTTAGTGCAATTTAGTCCTAATGGATGTGACTGGAGGTAGAGAGGCCTTAGAGTTTTTCCTGAAGATCATCCCATTCTTCTATAGCTGTGCCAAAGAGAATAAAGCCTGTAAGATAATGATATGAGCTGCTTAAGAACACAACTTGAGTTATGCTGCTGTGAGAAGAAGCACAGACCAGCATGTGGTTTCCTTGGACTCTGTCCCCACACAGGGTGCAAGGAAGGCTCACTGGTTTAAAGCAGCCAAAGTAAACAAGTGTCTTTTTAACAATGATATGGGGCTGAACGGTCTCCTTGCAAGGAGCAGGAGTGTCACTGGCAGCCTCTGTGCTCGAAAGCCATGTCCTTCTCAGCTTCCAGCAGATAGCTAATGCTCTTTGCAGTTTAAGGCAAAGCTCATGGTCACACTGACAGTGAGAATTCAGGGACTTTTCAGAGTGTTTCTGAAAAGCATCACGGTGGGGTTTTTTGTACAGCTTGAATATGAACACTGTCATTGACAACCATCTTGCACTGATGACAAATAACTTAGTCCTTTATGGCCTCAACTAGCCAACAGATGCCAGCTGGTTTTGTCTGAACAAGAAAGCTGAAATGCAGTACCTTCCATCACAATCAGAGCATGCCTTGGAACTTGACCAGAACCTAATTCAAGGTTCATAAGGGGTATATTGTGGGAAGCTTGTATAGGAAGAATTTCAAAGTGTCTCCTTGGTTTCTGCTTGAATTTCATCAGTGCAATAAGGGAGACACTCAGAGTTGTGTCTTTCATGTCTGTACACTTTTATTATTATCTTTATCTGCTTAATCTGTTTACAATATGTTAATGGTCTGACATCAAGCCATGTTCTTATTAATTTCTACTTTTTTTGCAGTCAGAGGCATTATTCTAATACCCTTTAGCATAGACGAGTCCTTATGTAGTTCTTTGGATTAAAAGCAGGGATAAATCCTGTCCATCAAGGGCCAGATACTACATACAACAGACAGAACATCCATCATACACTTAGACAATAGTTTGGTGCTACATTGTGACAGAATACATTATTTTTCTTGATATCTGTCTGGAAAAAACAGTCATTTGATCACTGCAAATTTTACTTCTTCCTGTACATGGTTATTAATTCCTTCTTTGTCGTACAGTATTTGGACATTGCTGCGAACATGCTGATGAGCTTTGCTAAGGTATCACACAGCATTCAACCAAAGACAACAAAAATTTCGTTTACTCTTAAGGTGACATAAGGTAGCAGATGCCTTGATTTATATCCCACTCTCTGCTGGCTTGTTTACAAGATTAATTATTCTTCCTAGGTACATCCAATAGCTTTACCCATAATATTTCTGTGTATCTGACTGCAAGAGGCATTAATAAATATACTTAATAAGTTAGGCTCATTTAGGACCACACATGTCAGATGTTCTGTGGATTTGCTAATTAACAGTGCTGCACACTCCAGATAGGAACCTCCAGAACCTGTTACAAGCAGTCTGGTGTTCAGGAAGATTAATCACCAGGCTGCAGAGCTCAAATGCTGAATGAGAATGTTCAGTGGAGAAATTAAATCCCTCCAGGCAAACTGTAACTTGCATACCCTGTTTCCACAGTCATCACTCACCTATATGTTTATTTAGGATAGCAAATTACCACTCATGCCTCATCGTAAATTACTTACTGAGAGATGAAAGAGCCCCATCCTGCTCTACCCACAGGTGCTGAGCTTGGATCCCAACAAAATGTATACACGAGAAACCACATATTTGGGGTTTTTTTTCCCACAGTGAAGGGAATAAAAACTGGGTGTGACTTAAAGCACCTACTAGATTTGTGAATATTATAAGAATCCTATGCCTCCCATGATAATTTTTCTCTTGTTTCTATGTTGGCTTCCATGTGTGTGTGGAGGGAAAAGGTGCACAGCAGGTGGCCTAAAATACCAGCTTTGCAGAGAAGGACGTGGAAGTTGGTTGTGATCCAGGAATCCCTTGTGGCAAAGAAAGTCAATGGCACCCTGGGCTGCTTTAGGAAGAGCATCCTTAGCACTAGTCTGAGCATACCTGGAGTGCTGTCTCAGCATGACAGAGACATGAACATACTCAGTCCATCAAGGAGTCAAAAAGGGGTTTAAAGGATTGGAGCATCATTTCTGTGACAAGTGACTGAGACACCTGGGAATGTTCATCCTGAAGAAGACAAGACAGAAGAGAGGGAAAAGGACCACATTAGAAGAAGCAGACTTTTCTGGTCTTCTGATAAAATTTATAGATTCAGGATGTGAGACAGTATCTCCTCTTGTGACTGTCGGCTTATGTTATGCAGCAGAAAATATGTATACTTTATAATTTTGTTGGGCAACTCTGTAACTGATCTGTTGCCCTTTCTAGAAAGAAATACATCAGTGACTAATGACTTCAGTCACATTATATGGCAAAATTAAACAACAGTAGCATTAGGAAAAGCTATTTTTCTTCTCTTCTTCTGATGTTTATGACAAATGCTTCTGTGTCTAGCTGTAAATAGTTGATGACTAATTCACTGAATTAATGATAGCAATTTAAGATGAACTATAGCAATATCAACCCAGCAGAAGATATGCTTGTGAAAAAAAAATTACAGTGGGTTCATTCCTCTTCTGTAATTTAAGGTTTTACCTAGGATCATATGTCATATGTCATAAGGATTTCCTTTAACAGCCTCACGTCCTTAAGCTTCTATATACAAGAGCTGTTGTGGAAAAAAGGCAGGGCATCTGGACTCTGTCTGGCATAATGCAATTTTGTTTTTCTTCTGAGGTCAGCCAAGTTCATTGCTGAAAGCCAGCCCAGCTGGGAAGATTATTCTGCGACTCTTATTCTTTCAGGAAACCAGATTTCAGTTTCTGGAAATATAATGGGTTAAAATACTATAATAGCCTTTTCTTCTCTCACTTTTTATAAAATAATGGAGCTTATAAGCAGAAAAAATTTACATTCCCAGAAAGGGCAGCAGCACAATCAGATTTATCATGTCAGTTTTCTCTGAGATGTGCAGCTTCCAATAAATTTAATGTGCTGTCAGTGTGGAAGAAAATGTGTCCCTGAAAGGATAGGTATTATAGAGCTGAAGAGATTCTCCTCCAAGAAGCATAAAAATCACACTGAGTTCAAGATAACCTAAAGTTTTCAAATATACAAGTTCTCTTGAGGGAATTATTAGGCAGAAAAATAAAAAAAGCCTCTAGTAATACTTTTTAAGTTACAAAACTTATTGAAATACAGAATTCCCTAGGCACAGAAGGTTAAGCCTTGTGGCTTGGGCAAAGTCAGCTTTAGAATTAACTCTGATAGACATTAAAGAGAGAGCCGGCAAAGAAGAATACACCTAATTTCCCTCTGAGGCTTTAGATACATTTCTAACTCTGAATAGTATTACCTGGAAGAGATCTCCTGTCTTTATTCCCAAAGGGTGTAAGTAAAAAACTCAGAATGTTCATGGGTTTTTTTTGGAGTAAAACTAAAGCACTTCCCCAACCAACCCAAAGGATCTCTTTTGCAATGGTGGTACTGGATTCAACCTGATGAGATGGGAGTGGGCAAGAAAGTTTGCATTTGATCAGGAACCTTCATAGCTGATTCTAAAAACCAGGGACAACTGACATGCCTTCATCATGTCCTATTTCCTGCCATCCCCAAATAAAGATGTTGACTCCTGCTTGTGTCTATATGCATGCTTTATGTTCCAACCATGCATTCTTTCTTGTAGTCTTGCTCGTATGCAGCAGACCTCTGTGCCTGTGCTCTTATCACAAATTATTTGAACCAGTAACTAATTTTTTATTCATGCCTTTGAAGGCCATGCGTTGGTATTTAAAAAACTGTGATACATTCATGACAGACAGTCTGAAACATGACGGAACCAATAAAATGATCTACATGTTTCCATACATGGACTCTTATCTGCAAGTAAGCTAGCAACTGTAGACAACCTATGACCTTTAAAATGTAAATCTAATTTCCATTTAGTTGTAAATAAAAACTACAGAGACAGCATAGCATAAGCTGGCCTATGCAATTTTCATAAAGATCTGTCGTCCTTCTAATTAAAAGAGATTAAAAGAGATTAAGAAGCACTGTGCTAGGTGATACTTAGGTAATCAGAATGAATAAATCAGTTCTCTCAATGTAATTTATAGTATCAGCTAATGTGATTGTCTGTGAACTGCCTGCAGTGTGTTTTTAAGACATGATATTTGCATAGGCTCTTGCTGAAAAAATATCCAGCCATTACTGCCATGAGTGGAGTCTGAAGCAGTGGGAACATGCTGAGCAGCAGGGTGAGAAGACTGGAGATTTGAGACTTTTGGGGGTCCTAGCTTCAGAGGAAAAATTGCTGTATTTTGTTTATTATGAATAGTGTATAAAAACTGGAAACAAAAGCAGTAGCCTCCTGTAGTGGAAGTGAACAGTGCCCATGGAGACATCTGAGGAGGCTGTATTTTCAGTGTGCACTGGTTTGGCCCAGAGCTTTTTGGCATTCAGTACGAATGACCTTGCCCTGAAGCACAAGCTGCCAGGCCAACAAGTCATTATAAACCCTGAAAAACACTTATGGCTCGCTGATGGAGAGCTGACACGTTGCTACACCTCACTACTCAGTACACCTTGTTAGTAGTCCTTGGACTACCAACCATCTGACCACGGTTTAGCCACCATTGTTCATCACTTTCAGGACGCCTGAGAAAATTTGAGGTTAAATAGTTGTTTTGGATGTTTCCACATATGCAAGGGCTAAAGGAGATGTGATATCAACAGATGTTGATGTTTGTTCTGTAATGTGCAAACTTAGAGTATATGTACTGTGTTCATGGGCTTATAACTATGTGATGGTAGTCATGAAACTGTTAGAGGTGTTCAGACGGTGAGAACATGCTTTTCCTTTTATATGTTTTGTATTTTAAGAAAAAAGTTATTTATTTAATTGAGAATAACTTCAGAAATTTTTGATTCTTAGCAAAACCCACAAGAATTAAGAAGTTAATAATAGATTTTCTTATAGGAAGCTCAGCAATCAAAAAATAACATTCCATATACAGACCACTTGTTCACATCATCAGCCATGTAATTCTCGCCCAAAAGTCTGAACTGGAGTGGATATAAATAATGGGTTGCAGCAGATAACTTGATGAACAATCAATAGCAATTTTTTGCAGGAAGAAAAATCTTGAGAGCACAAAAAAATCACCACATTCAATTCTGCTGTTGTTACCATCATTATCATCACAAGTCCTGTTTCAGCTGAAAAAGTGGATAGCAAAATGAATAAACAGAGGACAAGAAAATAAAGAACAATCCAAAAATCATCCCTAAGGATGATCAGAAAGAAGAAATTGAGGCAAACAAATGGTTCTATTCTTATTTAAGATAATAGTTTCTGGGAATTCCACTTTAACTGTGAACCAGAACTGGATGAGAACTAGACATTGCAGTAAAGAAAGCAGAAGGAAAATGAAAGCAAACGTCACAGTCAGGCATAAATACCTGTATGTAGACCAAAGATGTCTGTGAACACTGTCTCCAACGCACATGAAACCAGATCAGGTAAATAACTGGCTGTAATCACAAACCATATAACGTGTGTACACACACATGTATATGTGTCCACATACTCATGTAAACACACAGCTTAGTCTGGACCCACATAACTTCAAATTAGGTATGAAATAACATGAGGTAAAACATGCAGCTCCACAAAAAATGATCAGCCCAGTGTATGCTTACTAAGGCATACCTAGAAATAGGCAACGAATGATCATCCTAGTTTCGGCCAGGGCAGAGTTAATTTTTTACAGAGCTGGAGGGGAGCATGGCCAGGTGCTGATTTTATTCAATACCATGTCATGTCACGTGTCAGGGGCAGGAGTAAGGGAGCTAGGAGTGGGAGTAAGGGACTCTCCCCTTTCCAGCTGAAGGAGGAAAACATGGTGGGCAAAACTGTCCATTACTGTTTTACTTTCCATGTAAATAACTTCTTTGTGTTATACCTTTTTTCATTAATACTGTTGCTGTTTCTGCTCATTTTTCTTATTTCACTGCTGTTTCCAGTAAATCATTATTATCTCAACCCATGATTTTAACCTTTTTGTGGCTCCTGTTCTCAACTCCATCCCCAGAGTGGGAAGGGGAAAGCTCCTGTTACCATCTGTTAAAAAGTAAAATAGTACCTCTTTCGTTTTGCTTACCTATTTATATTATCTTTAGCTTTTTGCTACTGTGGATTTGTACAACAGGGTCAGCTTTTGGCTGTGCTGGCACCCTGGGCTCCAAGCCTGCTGACAGCAGAGAGGTTGGCCTGTGACACTGTCCCATTGTCCCTGCTGTGGTGCAGGCACCTTGCACACCTCTGTGCTCTCCCAGGCAGTGGAATCCCCAGAGCCCTCGTCTCTAATTAATCCAGAACTTCATCTACACTTCTATTCCTTGTAACTTCAGCTCCCATGTACAACAGACCACTCCCTGTGGCAAAGTTTTTAAATGAGAGCCTGAAATGTCAGAAGCAGGAAAAACCCAGCTAAATTTGCTCTTCAGGCATGGGCCCATCTGCTGACAGAGTCTTGCTGCTTCTTCTCCCAGGACAGCGCCTTCGCCATCTGAGAGTGACGGGTTTTGTTCCTCATGTTCACTGGAGTCACACCCTTAATACAAAACTGTGTAAGGTGCATATATTGTACAAACAAGGGACAATAGCTCTAATGACAGGCATGAATCCATAATTTAAGTACAGAATAAAGCCTCGCAGAAGCATAGAGCTTCTGTTCAAGGCCATTAACTCTAGCAAAAATGCACATTTTTCATTAGGCTCTAATAGCCTGCTGCAAAGTAGGGCAACTGCTGTGCAGTGTTTGTAGAAACAAATTGCTAATCAGTCAATAAGGATCTTTACTGTGCACTCTGCTGCAGCCAGTTTTTACCCATTTTCTACTGCATTGAATTATTTTAACTCCTTGAATTGTTACTTGGTGAAAAAGAAAATATGTTTTATTTGTACAGCATTCACTGTGGCCATGCATAGTGAATTTTGTGTCTTGAGTCCATTTTGTTAACATTTATACAGGTGATTCATTTTCACTTGGATTTGCCACATGACTTTTTTTTTTTAAGGTTCAGAAAGTTTTTATTGTATACTGAAAGCCGGTAATGAATTTAATCAATCATTCTTTTAGAAATAGATTTTATAATTCCATTACAAGTGCCCCTTGCAACTAAATCTTAATGACAGGAGCTGTTGCTACTGAAGCACAAAAGCATGCTAATCAGTGTGGAGTGAATTATTCACACAGAGGAAAATAACAGGACATACATATATGTGTGTGCATGTATATATATATATATAAACTATATGTGAAGCCACATAATTTATTTTTTTTAATGTTAAGAAATAAACTTTAATAATTTGTTTTCTACACATGATCAGATTTATTCATGTTAATGGTACTAGGCACAAAAACCAGAACTTTATTTTCCTTCTTGCAATGGAGAATATGCAAGACTTGCCACATTTCCTTAAACAATAAAATAGAGCAACTATAGTGGTCCTTACTAAGTACGAATTGATGAAGTCCTGTTGTTTTATGGCAAGTGAGAATATGATATAATATGAAATTGTGTTTTGAGTATGAATGGAATATTAATAAATTTCTTATTTCTATGACTAGTGATAACATTAACATTTTGGATTGAAATGCTGAGAGTAGTATTTTAGTGGAATTGAAGTTCCTAGTTGTGGACAAGAAGTACTGATTTTGAGGAAAAGCCAGAGAGTTAAACATTGGTAGCTTGGAAAATAATTTTGGGACCTGGAGAAATGTAATAATTATCTGCAAATATTTAAATGTTATCAAGATTAAATATTAGTTTTATTTTTAATTTTTGACCTTCAGATAAACTGACATGAGAGACAAATTGCTAGTTGGAAATGGGGTGAATCACTAAATACGAAAAATAGCTCTGTAAGATGAATACAAGAAATCTTAGACATTTTTATTTTCAAGGAAAATCCCAGCTGTATCTCTGACATGTGTTTGATAGTAAGGATGAGAGATTGCCTCATGAATATTTGGGAGACACATATTTGTTTATGAAATAATTTCACCATTATGACTGCATAGAAACCTGAATTTTAGCAGTATAAGCTTGAGAAATATTGTACTCTCCACATTATGATAGTGTCGTATGTTGGTGTTGTGTGTTGGATTAGATTATTTATTGCAAAGATACATGTACATAGTTCTCTATAAACAAGGGTATAAACCTTAGTGTAAGGGAAATGGAAAGCAGACTGCAAGAGCTAAAGGTAAAATACTTGTATGCATTTTTCCCTTGTGAGCTGTGACTCTGAAGTAATTCGTGAGCTTTGCACTACAGCGTTATAGATGGCATTATTATATTGGCTGGATGGATGTTATCAAATGAGTGTATCTAATCCCTTTGGCTCAATCTGACAGAGCTATGGGATGCACATATATGCCATTTCAGTAAAGGTGGCTCATACAGACTTTTGGAAAAGCACTTGGCTTTTGTACAATGACATTGAAGTTAATCCTAGCATTCTGAGAAGCATGCATGCCGTAAGGAATTGTGAAATACCTGCTTGTTTTGAAGTGAGTGGTTGAAGTGAATGCAGGCTACTTACTGGTTCAGGAACTTAAGCCTGGGGGGTAACAAGATAGGATGATGTGAAAGCCTGGTAGTTGACACCTCATTATATTAAGGAGTCTGGAAACAAGTTACTAACACAGTCTTTATAAACTAATCTGTTTTCCTTTAATTCATCCTCTCATACATTCAACAGTGGACCAAGTAATAGAAAATCAGTCCAAGGAGCAACAAATCTAAGATTACTTAGACACTTGTTGTGCCCTATTTGTGGTGTTTCAGAAGAGTATCTGTTTGAAGCCCTTGTGGGACCCTCTCACATCTGTATTCCTTTCACTCAGCTGTGTGTGTCCATGGCAATGGTGCTGTCCATTAGGTCTGTAAATGAATTTAGCATGATGAACTGAGACTATCACGTGAACATGTACGTTAGCAGACGTAATCCATTGAAGTGCCCTTGTCCCAGTATAAATATTCCCACTGACTGACTGATCATAGTTGTATCTTTCTATGTTTTCAAATACATTTGTTCTACTTTAAACATTGAGTTTTATCATAATGTTCTCTTTATAAGGGCTGATTTTTCAACTTTAATGTTTCTACCTTTCAGGGTTTTTACTCTGAGCTGGTGATGCCGAGGTGGCTGCATTATGTCAGTGTAATGAGTGATGTATTGTGTCCAACAGAATGAATCAGAGAGACAGTAACATCTAGAATTCCAGCCTTTGGGAGATGAGCTTTAGTGAGTTGAGGTTAACCCTTCTTCAACTGGATTTGAAAGAAATCCAAGGAACTAGATATAAGGAAGAAATTTTTTATGATGAGGGATGTGGAAACACTAGAGCAGGTTACCCAGAGGTGGTGGTTGCTCCATCCTTGGCAGCATTCAAGGTCAGCCTAGATGAGGCTTTCAGCAACCTGATAGAGTTGAAGATGTCCCTGCTCACTGCAGGGGCTTGGATTAGATGGCCTTTAAAGGTCCCTGCCAACCCAAACCATTCTGTGATTCTGTGGTGTTATGATCTGACCGGTATGTCTACATCTTATGTCTCAGTACTGCAGAGAAACACTTGAGCTCTCATGAGATTTTTTTTTTTGTCTGCTGCATGGTCTACTGCTTCACTCGACCATCTGGACTGCTCTATCTCACTGTTTCTTCTCTGGGTCCTTTTCCCCTGCCTAGTCTTGCTTCTTGGGTAACAGCACTTGGTTTACCCCTAGGGATAACAGAGGGACATTTGATTTAGAGGTAGCAAGACTGCTGAAATCAACCTTACCCCAGCAACAAGTTTAGTTCACTTAGGCTGTGACTGTGAAGGTGCATCTGCATTGCTTCTGTTATCATGCCTGTTTGTTTAGACTATGTCAAATATCTCTACATATCATCACATTGTTCAAAATAGGCTTATTCAAAGTAGGTGGAGCTTTGTTAGAGCTCTGAATACATGAAGATGACCTCATGTTTGCAGCAATACAGTACAAATTAAGGGCTATTTCCAGACCTATGTCTAGACTTCTCCTTGGGAGTAATGCCAACAGTTTGGAAGGTAGATGAGTGGAAAAATTTTGCCCAAGAATATAATTCTGTTTATTTGTTTGGTACAAACACTAAAGCATTTTAAGACTGTCTTAGCTTGTGACTATCTGACAAACATAAATCTAGGCATAGAAATGTAAGTAAAAAGAAGAGCAACACTTCTGTTTCTAATTTTTTTTTCCAGTATTTCACCCAGTGGAGCTGCACCAAGGGTTGACTGCTTTCTTTGGAGCTAATTGTGTTGCTCTTTGATAGGTGAGGTAAAACAAGTGCCTGCTCTAGTCATACTACTATTCTTTGGAAACGTGTTGTGGTCAGTACAGCATCCATAATTTTCATGGTTATCAGGGTGAGTTACTGGGATGCTCCTCTCTGCTGGCTCTGCTTCAATGTGATCTCACACTGACCCTAAGTCTCCCAGGGCAGCATTTACATTCTACCAGCAGAGAAGCTATGCTGATTTCTCTCACATTGAAACAGCCTCTGGGTTGTTTTTTTCTGCTTCACAATGGAAAATAACAGCTTTTCTAAGCTTCTCTCTTCATCTGTACAGAGTCTCTCTGCAACTCTGTGCCACAGAAACCCAAGCCTCAGACCACTCTCTTCCCCCTCAGGTGCTTTCTCTTCTGCAGGACACACAATGGGGATAACAGACTTGTATTCTTTGAAGAGCCCTTTATACTTCTAAATAGACTTGGGCATATTTAATTGCAAAAATTGTACAAGACAGCTCATAGAGACACTGTCATCTTCTGCTAACAGGTTCTGCACTGTGGTAAGATACTGTCCCTGTCAGGTTTGACGTGCCTAACAGAAACCTGAGCTGCTCAGGCTCACTAGGGTCAAATCACATCTGCAAATTTCCATGAAAATACTTGTAGATGGACAGACTTCCAGATATCTAGAAGGATATTTGCCCAGCAGATGTGTGAGATTTTCTATATTTCTGTGTGAAACTCACAGACAAACTCTTTAACCAGTTAGTGAATGCATATTAGAATGCATTGGGCCTTTTTTTTTTTTTTTTTTTGTGGTCGAAAACAGATTTTGCATTGGTAACCTTGGATTGCAGCTGGATCCCACTAGATTGGACAGCAGTACACCAATGCTTTGCTGCTCACCACATTGCTTGACTGGCTGGAAAGCTACAAGGTAGTTCTGGTATGGAGTGAAACTTGTGGTTACCATGGTCAAGGAGCCACAGCTGGCAGGGGGACAAGACAAACACGTGCAGTGTTCTTTTATCCTTTAGTTTCTCAGAGTGGTTTTGCTAAGATCTAAGAGTCACAGAGGTACTGGACATACCTGGCAGTTACAGTTGAGTAAGAAAAAATGATTCAAAGCAAATGGAAGGCCTGGCACATCACCAGCTGAGCCTCCAAAAGCTTTGGGTGGATGTAAAATGGCTACAGGTTCTTAAGGAAAAGAAATCCTCCACAATTCAAAGGACAGATGGTTTAAGAAAGTGCTGTTTACATTAAAGGCAACAAACACATCCTTTTTCTCACCACGACGGAGGGGTGGCTATGTGCTGAAGTACATCCCAGAGTACGGGGTCCTCAGCCATCTGGAGTGGGACTAGGACAAGGGTATGTCATGGCACTTGTCTATCCCAAACAGTTTGCTTTTCTCTCTGTGGAAACCGTGCACAGTGGAGGGCAGGAAGGTTGTGTGCCTGAGTCTTGCTTTTACAGATATTCAGGAGTCAATGAGGGCATGGGCAGCAGAGTACAGATACTTGGAAGAGTTCCCAAGCCCATAAGGTAAGACAGGACCAGAGGCTTTAATATTAGGAGTAATATGCTTTAATGCCTTATTAAGCTATTAGTGATACATAGTAAAGCATAAAATAAAAAGACAAATGCAAGTTGCAAACTATTATGTCCTATTTACAGAGGGAAAAAGTGAGCAAGAGGAGAGAACACTGTGGAATAAAGCTATCCAGATGCTGCCTCCCTAGGCACAGCAGC
The DNA here is from genome assembly GCA_013397915.1 of Daphoenositta chrysoptera. Classification (NCBI taxonomy): domain Eukaryota; kingdom Metazoa; phylum Chordata; class Aves; order Passeriformes; genus Daphoenositta; species Daphoenositta chrysoptera. Next base: position 730,760 of record VZRO01002590.1, read on the forward strand.
GAGCTCAGCCCTGGATTTTCACCGAAAATACACATGTGTACTTTCATCCCAAGGGAACCTGTAAACCAATGAAAACACAGATTATTGCTTCTGTCCTCTCCCAATTTCTCATGCTTTGAGCGGTAAAGATTGCTAATAAAGCCAGAGCAATTCCTTTTGCTCTTTCAGCCTGACTGGCATTAAGTGCTACTTTTTGCATTTTTCCAAGTAAACAGGTCATCAAAACTACTGTCTTCCATGCAATTTATTGCTGAAGTAATGTTTTTGCTGTGAAGGAAAAAAAAATCCATCCACATGCAGCATAAGATTAGAACTCTTTTATTAAATTCAGTAACACAAGTAAAAACAAATGATTCACTGCCATTAAAACGCTGTAAATGTTCTAGGAAATAATCTTCAGTCACCACAGATCAGGGAGGCATCTCAAGTCTTGCGAATCCAGTTTACCTATACTTTCAGTCTTTCATGCTCTTCTATTAGACAAAAGCTCAAAGAAGACAGCACCTAATTCTATTTACTCAGATGCAATCACCAATTCAGACAGTCTTACTGCTTGCTTGATCCTTCAGCACTTGGGAATACAAAAGATCTATACACTGTTAATGTTCTCTTGGATTTCTTAGTCAAAGCCAGCTCTAGCAAATTCCATCTCCTATGTTTTAGAATAAGTGCTGCTGGGACCCCTCTTTCTGTGATCTTGCTCAATGGCTGCTCAGCGTTTTTCTGGGACATGAAGATACCCCAAGAGCCTCTGTGCCTAAAATGGCAGCTCTCCAAAAGGAAAGCACGATGGAAGAGGATGGATCCATAGTTTTATTCCTATTTCCACAACAAACAGTGCTTGAGTGTCACATTCTTCTTCTTATTTTTCCTTCATACCCTCCCTAGAAATAGTGAATTTGTGCTGTAGCATCAGCCTGAACTGGGATCGTCTGAGTTGTACACGCTGATGACTTTGTGCAGTAAGCAACAGTGCCATTCATCTGCTTCAGTGTTTGCCCCAGGTCCCTTTTAGAAACTAATTTGAGATATGCTGACTTGAACAGTTAATTAAATTTGGGAGGCTGTGCAATCTGCCCAGCAATATTTTAGGAAGGTCTGTAAGCACTGGTTGTTGAGGGAACAGGCATCTTTACAGAACATAAAGCAGAGATGAAGTCAGAAGTAATCCAAGGTCTCTGGTGTATTATATCATGGTATATTGGATCAGTAAACAGATATCAAGAACTCATTCTGGAAAAAACAGCTGCAATTGCAAAGTAATGCTCACATATTTCTCAAAATTGAGAGAATGTACCTTTGCCTAGGTGACAGAACTGTTATCCCTGTATCAGAAAAGCAAAACAGAGGAAGCAGGACAACCCTCAAGTTTGTTTCACAGACCCACTTTGAGAGCTGTAATTTCTATCCCACTATAATCTCCAAAAGTCTGTATTTTAGTGCTCGTTGTAATAGCCTTCCAGTGAAAAACAGAAAAAGAGAAAGGGAAACTATGCTTTGTTCTCAGAGACTTGCCTGCTACTTACGCTTTTTGCACAACTTCCTACTGAAATTATCTGAAACCTTCAGGCTGGTGGAGACTTTGTAGTACCAAGGGTCTCTTTGGAGGAGGATTTGCTTTTGTGATAGCTGTGATGTTCCCTGTCTCTGCAGCCAGGATTTCTGTCTTTAAAAGGGCGACACTGGCATTGGTAAAAAGCTGTGGAAGACCTTTAGGTGCACCCAGAACTTCCAAAAACAGGTGGAAATGTGGATTTCTGTTCTGGTGTATAAATAGTATTCCTTGTGACAATGAATTAATGCATTAGACGTCTTCGAATCAAACACCTTTAGTAAAAGAAATCTAAGCTATTATTGCAATCCCAGTCACACTTTTCCCCTAATACTTGTGAGACATTGATTTTATTTTACATGGCATACTTTAAGTTTACATTAAAACACTTTCACTACAATGTTAGGAGAATGGTTTTTAAAAAAAACCTTGAATAAATACTATAAAATTTTCCAGAAGTACTTTAAATCAACTACTCACTGTTAGCCAAATTAAATAAATAAAACCAAACCAACCCAAACCTCTCTGTTTTGGTAAGAATAAAAAAACTCCAAAAAACTCAAACCCAAATATTTTAGCACACCTGAGTAAGGAGAGTGTTTTACGGATGGTGACAAAAGGAAATACATCCCCAGTCTGTAGTATGTAGAAAGCTGAACCATTCTAGCTGAACCACTTGAGAGAATCTGACATGTTCAGCTCATTGGCTCAACAAAATATGTTGCTATCTTGACAGTGATATCTATATGAAGCCAAGAGTTGCTTAATCTTTTTTCCCAGAAATTCATCACATTAAATGGTACCAAGAAGACTTCCTCTACTGCATGTTAAATTAGTCTTTGCTCTGCTTATACTATTTTGCTTTTTTTTCCAGCACTGGGAGGTCTTCCATGCTATGCTTCAGCCAGCATAGGTTTGCTTGGCATCTGCACTGTGGGATTTTAGCTCTGGGTACTGACAAGAGAGGAGAGGAAGAATACCAATCACCCTATAGCTTTCTCAGAGCTAACTTTTGAGAATGTGAAGACATAAGAAAGTTCAAGTCAATTGTTTCAAATCAAATACCCAGGTTTTTCCCGTGGATGTTCTTGCATCACAGCCCTGATAATAGGGCAGGAATATTAATGTTTCTTTAGGTTCTGAATTTATTTGCCTGATTTGAGAGACCTGGACTTGGATGATTTCACTGGAGAAGTTATCTGTGTATTTGCACCTGCTGTAAAATGCATTATTTAAGCAGTGTTTGTAGGAAGAGTTATTATTAAGGAAGGTAGTCAGGGTATCCTTGTCTTTCATTGGTATCCTAGCCTTCAACAAGTCTTGTTAGTCCCTTGCTTGAAAATCAAAGCAGACATTCATATCTAGGAAAATCTGGCCCTGAATAGTCACTTGTATGTCCAAGTATGACCATTGATATCTCTGCATGCATAGTACTCCTCTGTATTTCCCTTTTATCTTTATTGGTGCTGGTGTTAAATGGGCAGTTGGGATAGGGAAACTGCAGAACAGATTCATTACAGCGACTTCCTACCTCAGGCAGCAGCAGCTGGAATTTAAAGGCAATCTCCCCTCCCCCAAAGCAGAAAGCATATATGAAGACAGATCAATGTCCGCATCTCCCATTTGCAATAATTCATTTAGTTACGTTAATAAAAGCTATCTATTTGATTTGTCAAATTGCATTACAGAGCCCGCTGGAGCTGACTGGAATTATCTTGTCTCCCGCCCTAGTGCCTGGCTGCCAAATCAGGGGGGTGGAGGTTAAGATCAGTTTTGCCATGGCTCATTTACTCTGGCTCTGCTGGTTTATTCCATTTAGCTCTAAGTAGGATGAAGGGAGACAAGCTTCAGCCGATTTGTCCTGTCCTGGAGTACAGCCTTCAGCCCCGTAATAACTGGAGTGCTGTAGGTACAAGTAGTGGAGACACAGTGAGCTCCTGCAGGTCGTGAACTCTGGCAGAATGACTGCTTAGAGCTGCATGCTGGACTTCTGCCTAGTTTATGTGAAATCAGCTCCCATGGTTGTTAGTCATTGATAGCTCAGGTCTCCAGCTGGAGCACATAATTGAAACTGTAAAAGGAGTTTGAAGGCTAAGAAAATAGGAAAGATGGGGGTTAAAAAAATAAAAAAAGGCTGCATATGCAACATTGCTGTAAATACAAGTAATTACAAAGAAAGCAGCTGGAGAAACAGACCACAGCACTAATATAAAACACTGCTTGTATTCTCTTGTTTTTTTTTCTCTGAACTGCATATTTGTGCCTACAGTGGTGTTCATGTGCCCGTTTGGTAGATTGCTCTGTCCCATGTATCTTTTTCTGTTCTCTCTTTTTTGATTAGCAGATGTGGTTCTTTTTGTAGGCAGAGTCCAATTTAAAACTTTACCATAAAACGTTACAGCAATGTTGTGAAAAACCCAGACTGTTTATGTCTCTGCAGGACGCTTGACCACATTTATGAGCTCTAGCCATGCCTAGAGTGTTCCTGCAGCACTGAGCACCAAGATGGGGAGCCACTGGCCATCTCTTTGCTCCTAGATGCCTGAAGTGTCTGCAGGATGCTGACTGCATGGTGATTTAACCAGGACATGAGACACCTGGTTATTTTGGCTGATGTCAGCCCCCAGGGAGGGTAGGGATCACACAAGGAGGCTGAGCAGTGGTGAGATGCCTAACTAGGGTTTTACTGTGATAAGATGCCGGTAGACAGCAGGAGAATGTGTAGCATGAAAATGAAAAGGATTTTGGCTTCTGAATCCTGAGCTGAGGGTCTGTTCTGGTTTTGTTGTTACCTACAGGTAAGTGATGCTGGAGAAGGAAAAGAGCCAGGCTCTTAGGCTGCACTTAGGCTGCAATTTTACCATGCTGCTAGCCAGAAGAGATTTCTCCAAGGTCTGTGCAGTCACATTTCTTTCCTTAATGCATAGCAGCTTGGGCAAGGGTGAATCCCCTTTTTTTGGCCTGGCTTAGAGGTTGAACACAGCTGGGATTTTGCATTGAAGTCATAAGACCATCTGCTTTCAATAGGAGACAGCCTTTCCTTTCCTGAGCCTATTTACTAGGAAAAAAAGATTCCTTCCCTCACATCTGCAAGATTTTGACTGTACTGTCCTGAGCATCTCATGGAAAAGTGACTTATTGAGTCCCTGGATAGCAGAGCAGAAATTAAAAATGAAGGAAAACAAAAACAATTCACATCATGCAGGCTAAACTGGCCCTTGGAGGAACTTCTATCCAAGTCATTGAAAGATTTAGCTCGATGCTCACAGAAAAAGCTATAAAACATATCCCATTTGTGAGGACAAATGGATTTGTAAGGAAGACTGGAGGACACCTGAAATATTCCAGATTAAAACAGTTTTTGTCACAGACATTTAGTAAGTTGTTTAACAGAGACACACACATGCATATTTTTAGTTTTATATGTGTAAGGGCTTATAAATACTTCCCAGAAGCCACTAAGAAAAGAATAATCTGATTTTGATGAAGAATCAAACTCCAAAATGACAGTATTCTGCATTTATGGGTTTTGAGAGGTGATAAAAGTCAGTGTTTTAGTGGATGCTGTATTTCTGACCATGCATGATTAAATGCTGCAAACCAAACACTACCCACTTGCTTAGCTCCTGCAGAAGCACTTAAGATTTCTAAAAGCCATATTTGAAGTTAAAGACTAAATAGGATAAACAATTGCAAAAGAAGAAGAAAACCTGTTTTGTTTGAGGAGGCTTCATTCTCATCCTTTACAAGAATGACTACAAAACAAAATATCACCTTGGGTTAATATAATATAGGTTAATATAGCTCAGTCTTGCTTCAGTGCACGTTGCATTGTGCAAGAGCAGACACAAGATGAGCTTAGCTGGATGCTAAGCTTAAAAAGAAATGTAACCATATGATTCCTCTACCATTCACATTGTCTGTCCCCAGGCAGGTATTCAGTTTTTGTAAGCGATGAGCTCATTAAGATTTCTGCTTCTTAAAAGCCCCTCAAGGACATTTTTCTGTTTGCCATTCTGTATTTAAAGTCTGTAACTGCAAAAAATTTATTGCAATGTCGTCACTCAGCTATCAGCATAGTATCAATGCCTTGGAATTATAACATAGGTATCTTCCAAAGAATTGTTAATATAGGTTATCCAATCAGCATTGGAAACCAAACAAACTTTTAACAATATAACCACTTTTAGTGGCATGACAGTTTATTTACTTTAAAATACTTGCATTTTCAGTTGTCCACTTGTGAAATTTCCTTGCAAGCTAAGGGCATGTCGAGGCCAGTGTTTGCATGTGCAGATCGCCCATGAGGAGCAGTTGTAAGGAGGGATGGAAAGTGGCTTAGAAAATTGGACTCATGAGAACGAAATAACCAAAACCAGAAACCACATTGAAAAATGCCAGCAACACAAGTATTTGTCATGACACTTTTTAGGAGACAATCAAAATAACTTTCGGCTGCAATAGAAGTTCTGGACACAAGTCTGTCATCATTTTAAACTGGTGCACAAGGCTTATAAATGCCAAGTATATTGTGTCATGATATTGCATTCTAATAGTTAAACTGCTTAATTAGGGCAGTGTCCAGTATCAGGTGATATTTTCATCCAGAGAATACGCACTTTTCTAAGAAACACAGACAGAAAGCTAACTTGAAAAAAGAAAAAAGACAAATTTATACAAGAAGCAATCCATCTTCCTATTATTAATAGTAGAGTATGACTCCAGGTCTTATTTATATTAAGGGATTTAAAAGCACAGGAAAAAAGTATTTGAAAGCATCCTACCACAGACTTGGAACAGAGCAACTGTTTAAGGTAATCAATATATCCAGGCTTGTAGAGCTCCAGAAGACACAGATGCAGGGACCTGCATTAAAGAAGGTTGTGAGAGTGCAACTATCCTGAATGTGAGTGAAGCATCTAACTAATGCTAAAATGGCCATGTCAAAGTTTTAGGCGGCTTGCCTTTGGTCCCTTCAGGACTGTAGGAAGCTACCTCTAGTGGCATTCACTGATGGGGAAAACTAAGCTGCAGTAAATTCATGCTACAAAGAGTAACTTTTTTTTTAAATGCAACATGATGACCCTCATCTGATCACTGAATTCCTGATACCACACATTCTCCATACCATATTTTGTAGTTCTGCAGTTGTGTTTCAGAGTGTCTCCTTCACTGAACATTCCAACAGCTCACTTTTGCAACTCTGTCTGTGGTGAGCTGATGAATCATTCCTGTCCATTCTCCATAACAAATAAGTCTTTTGAAGCAGAGCTTTACTGTTCATATAGTTCTATGTTTAAATTTAGACTCACTCAGAAACTGTTTTTCAGATTGTGGTTCAACTCTGTGCAAGCTATCTAAATATCAGAGTATGCAAAGAAGGATGGATCTATATATTGCTTTATTTATTCTGGGTACTGATATCTGTGCATTGTCTCAGGGCCTTGTTAGTGCTTTAAAAACCCTGGATATTAAATATCCTTCCAGCATCAGCTAACAAGTCATTTGTGTTGTCTGCTGAGAAACTATCATAGCTGAGTGTACCTTGGACCAGCCAGCCTGCCAAATGGCAAAATTTTAGCAGCATTAAATGAGTTTTCTTTTGTTAAAACACAAAAAAAAAACAAACCAAACAACCAAACAAAAAAAAAGCCTTTAAAATATAGTGGCAGCTTTGGACTGGGAAAAGCTGAAGTGATTATGACAAGTCTGGTTTTTTCTCTTCTGATTTATTACTACTTAGCTATATGAATGTGATGTGATGTTATATCTGTTTTGTTGTCCTACATAAATACTGACATCACAGTACTTTTACAGCCTAGGAACAAAACAGGTACAGGGCAATATGACACATGTGCCAAGACAACCCTTAACCTTGAAATCCTCTCTTTAATCATTCAGTACAGGGCAGCTCTAGAGCTCTAACACAGCTTCACCTTTCCTCAATGCTTTATTAAAACATACAATCCCATCTTCATTAAATATTATATTGCTGTATTTCACAGAGTCATAGAATCATTAAGCTTGCAAAAGACCCATAAAGTTGTAGAGCCCAACTGTTAACATGGCAGTGTGAAGTCCACTACTAAACCATGTCCCCAGGTGATGCAGCTACCTGTCTTTTAAATACCTCCAGGGATGGTACCCTGGGCAGCCTATTCCAATGCTTAGCCACCCTTTCAGTGAAGGATTTTTTCCCAATGTCCAATCTAAATCTCCTCTGGTGCAACTGGAAACCATTTCCTCTCATCCTGTCACGTGTCACTTTTGAGAGGAGACTGAGTCTCACCTGACTACAGCCTCCTTTCAGAGAGTGTTAAGGTCCCTTCCTGAGCCTCCTTTTCTCCAGGCTAAACAACCCCAAATCCCACATCTGCTCCACATAAGATTTGTACTCCAGACTCTTCCCCAGCTTTGCTGTCCTTCCCTGGACACTCTCCAGCACAATGTCCTTCTTGCAGTGCGGGCCCAGAACTGAACACAGGATTTGAGGTGTGGCCTCACCAGTGCTGAGTACAGGGGGACAATCACTGCCCTGGTCCTGCTGGCCACACCATTGCTGATCCAGGCCAGGATACCATTGGCCTTCTCGGCCACCTGGGCACTGCTGGCTCATGTTCAATCAGCATCCCCAGATCCTTTTCCACCAGGCAGCTTTCCAGCCACTCTGTCCCCA